>VZTH01017552.1:36547-178102 GCA_013397815.1 Aleadryas rufinucha | reverse complement strand
CCCCCCACCAAGACTGAAGATTTAACATAAAGCATCCATTTTTCCTCTCAGATTTCCAATGTAGGCTATAAGGAAGAAAAATACTGCTGGCACATTGCTTTGTCTTCACAAAATTATTGTTTCTTTCATGCCTCAAAGCAGAATTAAGTTTTAGAGGCAGGTTGGCCTGGCACCACATTTTTATTGTTGTTTTGACATTTTTAATAACTGCCTATAACTGCAGACATGGAATTGAGGCAGACTTTGTTGCCAGTGGAACACTTTTGTTGTAAGCTGAGTAAAGAATCTTTTATAATGTAAAATTGAGGCAATCTACAACTTTTTGAAGTGGCTCTTTAATTAATATTTACAATTTGCAACAGTAATCCACTTCAGATTACATTTGACATGATATTCATAATTAGTTATACTAGGACTTCAGGAATACAATTTGCAAATATATTCTTTTACTTTTTTTATAAAGCACATTAGAATTTCAGTCCTTTCGGAGCTATTTCAAAACTGTAAAGATGTAGGATCACAGACCTTCCTTTCATCAGTATGCTTTACATTTCCTTCAACATGACAACTTTTATTCTGAATTATAACTATAAAAATTATTAACATTTAAAAATAATGACGGAAAATATTTTGGGGTTTTGAGAGCTACAGTATTTAGTGTTTCTACTGAATTTTGTGGACAAGATAATATAATGTTTGCATGTTTATGACCTAACTATAGCTATAGATGTTTTAATAAAGTTATTATTTGTATTGAGAAAAATATGGTGGTGAAACAATTAAAATTCATTAAACTTACACTAACCAGCTAAAAGAATATTTTGAATACTTTTGTGTCATTTTATGTATGTAAATTCAGAGTTCTTACAAACATTATTGGGGTTTGGTTTATTTTTTTCTCTATTATCTGCCAGGAATCCTCTACAAAGGGAATGGTGAAAATCAATTTATATCTCAGCAGCCCCCAGTTGTTAGCAGCATTATGGGCAACGGGAGACGACGCAGCATCTCCTGTCCAAGTTGTAATGGTCAAGCTGATGGTAATAAATTACTGGCTCCAGTTGCCTTAGCTTGTGGGATAGATGGCAGTCTGTACGTGGGGGATTTCAACTACGTTCGGCGGATATTCCCATCTGGAAATGTAACTAGTGTTCTGGAGCTAAGGTATGTTTTTTTCTCAAGCTGGACTTTTGGAGTTATGAATTACTGTGGCAAATTAAAGTATTGAATAGATTTAGATTTCTTGCATTGTGTAAGTTTGTATTTGCAAATGCTTTTGGGAACAAAAAAAAAGTTGAGTGAAAAGATTTTAAAATATTTGGAAAAGAATTTAAAACTGAAGTGAAAACATTTTACCCTCATAAAATATTCTAACTATGCTTGTCTAAAGGTGAGAATTTAATCTACCCAAAGTAATAATTCTGCACATTTTAAGAGTTAACGTACGTGGTCAACGTAAGTGGACAAGGGACAGTCATTCACCACTTCACTAATAATAGATGTAAATGTTGCCTTCTTCTCATCTTTTAACATCCTTTCTGAATGTTTGTCTAATAATGTTTTTCTGTTCTTTTTTACTTGCTCCCACCAAGAAATAAAGATTTTAGACATAGGTAAGCATTCCTTAAAGAAGATTTATATTTTTCTAACTGTTCTTCTTTCTTTTTTAACAAATGAATGCTTATAATGGAGAAGTCATTTCTGAGATGTATTACTAGAAAAGAGAAGTATTTTTCAAAAATAATGAGTTCATATGTTTTAGTTATGTCAGCTGTCAGGCTGTGTCGTCCTTTCCGATGAGTTCCTCTTTTCTCATCACTCTCTGTCCACAGTCAGGCTTCTTGTTATGCTTGTGTGTGCCCTCCTTTACCGTTCCCTCATCTCTGCTCACTCCTTGCTGGCAACACTTTTGCTGATCCTATCGAAACTCACTCATTAATCAGATACACCAAATACTATGAGAATGGCATATAAAAGTATCAAGGGAGTATTTCATTAGCCTTTTGATGTTGAATCTTTTCAGCCTCTCATTTAACAGATTTGTTTCTTTAAAGGTGAACTTCTTTTAATAATGGAAGTTGAAATAGCAATAACACAACTCAAGGAGTTAAGATTTTAAAATACACCAAGACTCACAAGATTGGTTATAGAAACAATAGTAATCAGGATTGTAGTACAACGTTCATCCATCCTGGCATCCCTACAATAATGGCAAGAACAGAAGAGAAGGTGGATGCTTAGAATTGCTTTGCCACAGCAGCTGGTGCTGACAAGGAGAAAAAAACAGAGTCATGCTAAAATCTTGTTGGAGACGTGAAACCCTGCAAACCTTTGTGGCAGAACTGCTAACTATACAGCTTAGCAGGCCCACTGGTCCCTTTCTCTCCTTTTTGCTGCCAATCATTTTCCTTCCTTGTTTTTAAACAAAACCCAGAGTTGTCCTTGTTTTGTAAATTCACTTTTCTTTGGACATACTTATGTGTGAGGAAGGGTTTTATGTTTTCAAAAATGTTTCAGATGTGTTAGGTAAAAAATTCCATGACTAAATAAGGTGTTTGCATCAGTGCTGATGATCAGAATTGGTTTTATGGGTTTTTTTCCGGGGATGACTTGGAGGCAGTCTCTTCTGTTTGGTGGGTTTAGGGTTTCACTGTTAAAATTAGTTCGTATGTCTTCCACCACTCTTAAGAGAATGATATCTCTTGTGGTATCACAGAGTTGTGATTGCAGCTAGATAGGACATTGTCTTGGCAAGTACATAGAACGTGGAATAATACTTAAAATGGGGATGTGGAATGTACAAACGGGATTAAAGAGTGGATGCATATTGAGTTCTGTTTTGCTGTGATTTAGTAGCGCCACCCTCTCCTGCCTCTGGCAGAACTGTGGTCACAGCCTCAACTGCGGCGTTTCAGAAACTGGATCCCTGCACGTAAGAAAATTTGGTGAGGGAGAATACTGAAGCTTTTCTGCTTTATTCATGCCTAAACATGCAGAAGCTCCAGGTAGCAAAATTGCGATCGTACCACACAAATTAGTTTAACAGCATGGGCCCATACAGCAGCTGTGAAGTGGGGGTTCCTCCTGAGGCGGAAGGAAACATAGTGGACTGTGGAGAAGTGGCTCTGCAGGAGCAGTGGAGGAGCCAGTAGGCAGGAGGTGGGGAGCCCACTGTGCAGCCCAACACGATTTATTACGAGTCTGAGTTTCCTCTCGCATCATACAACACTTCCCTGATGTCCACTCTCAGCCTTAGAGGTTTGCTGATGAGAGACTTCCTAAGCCAAGAGTGGAATCTTTATGCTTAATATCCTCTGGCAGCTTTTTATTCTATTAATTTAGCTGCCTTTTATTTAAGATGTGTAAACTTTTAGGATCCACCAAATCCTCTTGCCATGGGCTCTCCAGCTAAGGACACACCGTGAGACCAAATAACTTCTTTTGTCTGCATAAATTTGTGCAGAGTCCTGTGAAATGCTACAGAGGGAAGCACACCTGTCTGGCCTGGAAGAGGAGAAGGGAGCAAATGTCCGGTTTCACTGGCAAGCCTTTCAGACTGCTGATGAAATTCCTACTTAAACAGCAGTTTGGAAAACAGCCCTCAACAGACCATTTTGCAATATATAATTGCTAAGTATTAGAAGAAAATGCACTAAAATATGTATTCCCCAAGTAAAACCACTGAATGAGGCTAAATGCTAGTTCAGATCTCTTACCTATTCAAGCATTCACCTTTCCTGGCCTATAAACACAGTGCTTCCGCACAGAGTGTGATGTGTCTCCTACCTCAAGAAGCCTGTACTCTATTTTAGAGAGAGAATGCAGATCAAATATCTCTTCTCATGTTCCAGTGACCTCACATTTTTTCAATCTCAAAGCTGAAATTATGTCTTTATACACACTGCTGCCTGTGGGTGATTAATGCTGATAGGCATTCATGGAAGAAGTCATTTTTAGAAGGACTTTGAAGACAGGGAGGTCATTTGTAGGCTATGGCACTATCCCAAGTCTGTAGAGAGCCAGAAAAAAAGTTTAGCAAAACATAAAAACAGCTTTGAGGGGATATATGGTTTAGAAGGCACATAGTGAAGGCAAGAGAGACAGGGACTGAAACAGGAGGAGTATTTTTGAAAAAACCCATACATGGAGAGTAGTGCAGGTAATCTGACAGCTGAAGAATTAAAAGATAGGCCTAAGCAAGATGAAAGCAAAGGGAAATCGATCGTTACAGCTCTGTGCACGTGTGTGCACACTTTAAATTCAAAGCACTTACTATGCATAGACAGAACAAGTTAATTTTTAGTTGTCTGTCTTTACAGGAGCCAATGTTGGTATGTAACTCCATGTTTTGCAGGCTACTGACAGCGATTAGGCAATACTGAGTGAGTCAGTAAGTCAAGGGCTGGGGATTTCGTTTCTTTGCATTTGTTGTTATTGGTAGAAGCTTAATTTTATTTCAGGCTACAATGAAATAGCATAAACTCTACAGCTTTCCAGCTGCTGGCTGCTTATCCCTGTACTATTTTTGAGATCTGCATAATGCTCATGGATGTTTTCTGGCTAGAAAACAAATGTAGTTTTCACTTAACAGTTATTCAGTTCCTCAGATTGTGCCTTTCTCCCATAAATTATTGGGGGTTTCTGTCGGCTAAAGCCACCTCAGCTGTTTAACCTTCACCTGAAAAGAAATGCTGAGGTTAAGCCTGTTGTATCTGCTCAGAAAGAGCCATTAGACATCAAAATATGGCAAGTTGGAGAGTTTCTGTTGATTCAATAGCAATATCCTATGCACTCCCAGACTTGGGGGGATTTTTTAATAAAAGGAGAAAATACATTTAAATTATCAGGTGTATTTTTTTTGGTTTGATGAGGATACACTACTTACCATGAAAACTCAACCCAATTTCTTTTTTGTTGGAATTAATTAGAACATACATTTTCATATTTATGAAGAAAAGAGCTTTAAAACTTCTTTTTAGAAATAAATAATTGTGTTAGGCATAAATTACTTACTTTTTGATTTGATGACTTCTTATTCCAATGGCTGAAAAATATGATTGAGGCAGTGTTAGATGGGTTGAAGAGAGGTACTTTAATTTAGATTTCAGTAGTATAAGAAAGAACTTTATTTTAAATTACAATGAAATAAAATTTAATTGCACATTTCACATCTTGCAATGTGTTTATATTTGAAGTGTCTGCAAAGTTTCTTAAAGACCAAAGTAATCATGTAAATGGGTATAATTTAATTTGCAGTCTATGGAGGTATAAATAATTTGTACTCTACATAGTGATCATATTAAATGATCGCTGCATAAATTAAGGATTTGAAAATACCTTCCAACTATTTAGCACATTGGCAATAATAGATTTGTAACAGACAAATTTAAAGTAAGCCTACATTTGATTGTTTTCAGACATGCTGTACAACAGTGCAATAGCAGAGCTTTTTAAGAGGTGCTAATCACTGTGTATTTGATTTCATTAGTCTGTTTCACTTGGTTTCATTCGTTCTGAACCAACATGTTAGAAGTCTTAAAACTAAATAAAATCCTATTTATGCAACACATTTTTTCTGTGTTTTTGTAATTGGATAGCTATAAAAATCTGTCCCTGGTAAAAGACATAATTTGTTCACAAGTTGTTCCTGTTGGTCTCTTGTTGCATTTTCCAAGTGGCAGTACATAAAAATGTGTTACATTAGCACAGTTACGTATTTACAAAACGTGAAGTATAGCATTCTGTGAACAGATGTTTGGCTACCACCAGACTGGTAGATCTGTTTAAGCAGTGCTTTTGCAAACATCAGAAGTGACTGTTCTGACACTCTGCTTCAGTCCATGAGGGGAGCATCTGAAATTACCTCATGTATTTACATGACCTCATTTCAGCTCTTCATGCCATAAATTAGGTCAGGAATCCCAACTGCAGTGGGTTAAGTTTCTACATCATAATATATCAACACAAAAGGTAATCTCCAGGGCTGTTTTTTTTACCAGCAGGGAAGAAAAGACAGTAATTCTCAATTATGTGGCACCAGTGGAGAGGCAAAATGTACGTTTCTGGGAAAATGGTTAGCGATATATATTTTCACTGTAATAAAGACTGTGCTGGCATAGTTAGCGGTTTTGTGCCAATGCGTACAGTTATTTGAAATATGACTCTGACTTAAGGAGAATGGAAAAGCTCTGCTTGGTCTCTGGTGGAAGAGATGACATTTCCTAATGTGTTAAATCATGCATGTCACGCATTTGAAAGCAGTGGATTAAGCAAATACTTATGAATGATGTCTTATCTCTTGCCTGTGAACTCATCATTCAAACTCTGCCTTATCTGTTTATGAATTACATAAACCGTGAAGCCCAACAGCCTTATATAAATTATAATAGAACAGATAGGATAATAGCAACAAAGTGTAAGTGAGGGCTGGGCTCCTGCTGCAGAATCTGGGACTAGATCAAGATTCCCAGAATTCCTGGAAGGTTTTAAACTCCAGTATTTTGATTTGGCCTGTCAGGGAGACATTTGCAGTCTCTAATGACACAGCATTGAACTGGCCTGAGAGCATCAAAGACAAAGTGGACCTTCTTTCCCCAAAGGATTAAGCTAGATCAGGCTGCCTGTGACACAGATGAGAAATGTGGACCAACACCATTTTGGGGCCATGACCTGTGCTACCTATGCATGGATTATCACCATTGGCTTTAACTATTTCTGCATTACTGCATACTGCATAGGAACTAAACTATTTTCTCCTTGATCCAATGTTAGGTGCAATTAACTACAGCATATGCAATATGTAATTCCATTTTACAGCAACAACCCAGCTCACAGATACTACCTCGCAACTGACCCCGTGACGGGAGATTTGTATGTTTCCGACACAAACACACGCAGGATTTACCGGCCCAAGTCGCTCATTGGTGCGAAAGACCTGACCAAAAATGCTGAGGTAATAGGAGGAACAGGGGAGCAGTGCCTGCCGTTTGATGAGGCAAGATGTGGTGATGGAGGCAAGGCGGTGGAGGCAACTCTCATGAGCCCTAAAGGTAAAAAGAGTTCTCCCTCTGTAACTTTCAAAATAATACAAAAGTTCAGAGCTGGGGGCATGATCATGTTTAATTACTGAATTCAATAGTTGGCTCAAAAATTGGGGATTTGAGTGATTTTTTTCCAAGTAGAAAGACTATCGAGGAAGAGAGCTACAGGGGACTAATTTTTTTGAAATCAATTAGGGTTGATTTTTTAGGAAGTATTTGGCTTGAGTGGTTATTGAGCATTTTTAAACACTCATTTAGATTATGTGTTTGGCAGGCAGCACTGAAGATCTAAAATGAGCATTGCATTTGGTTCCACTTATCCCATGGTTAAGGTTAGCTTAAAAGCTAGTCCCTTCCCAACACACAAAAGCAAATGAACAGCAAATGCAATCAACAGTAGTAGAGTTCATGCTGAATATTGGTTTGTTACGCAAAATACGTTAACATGCTGTATTACTGCCTACTGCCTGAGACCAGATTCTCTGCCTGCAATTTCCACTAGATACATGCTACCTAGACCCTTAGTTATGGATAATATATTCACTGCTAGTACATCAAAATCCCCTAATTTTTATTTGCTTCACTGAAGGAATAGCAATAGACAAGAATGGGTTAATCTACTTTGTTGATGGGACCATGATCAGAAAAGTGGATCAGAATGGAATAATATCGACTTTGCTTGGCTCCAACGACCTCACATCAGCACGACCTCTAACCTGTGATACCAGCATGCACATCAGCCAGGTACTTTTCAGTCATCGCTAATTTGGAAAGCTGAGCTGGGGAAAGAAATTGAAATGCAGATTTCGTGCCCCTTAAAATAAATCTGGGTGGAGTGAGTGATGGATATTTAACAGCAGGTTTGGGGGAGAAAGCAACCTGTTCCAAGGCCGTGAATTGCACTCTATTCTCTTAGCTGTAAATGCTGCTGTATTCAATTTTTGTACCCATAAAGTTCAGTTTGGTTTAGAACAGCAAAACTATCAGCAGGAAACATTAAGCCTGGTAGTAAATACTGGGAGAATGGCATATCTGTTAGAACTATCTTGGCATGTTGATGTTTTCTGAATTGCTGACATCCTTAGCCTACTAGAGTGAATGAAAGGATTTACACAAAACCCCTGTATTTTTCTATTTGTCTTAAAAAGCTTGTGTAGCTGAGAAGGGACATGTCAGTAGTGGTGTGTTCAGAAAGTGGAGTACAGTGTTTCATAATCTGGAAGGTAGTACATTATTTTTGCTACTACAAGAATAAAAGATTAATACTGTTGACAAGTATTTAGACACTGATATCTGTCTCTGTAGTTATTTATGCATTTGTGATATAGTAAAGTATTGCATTTATTGGAGGGGAAACAGCCTGTATTACAATTTCAATGCAACTGGCTTTCTTTTCAATGAAATGGATGCCTGAATATTGTTCCCCTTGCCTCCCTGAAAAGCTTTAGTTTGCCGCATGTATTCATGCAAGTTCTTCAGTCGTGATTGCTTACAGCAGATGGAAAATACCCTTACAGAATAGCCTAAAACTGAAGGTTAATTAATTCATTTAATCTGCACTGGTTAACTGTTTAACTAAAACACTTCTGTTTGTTTAGGTTCGCCTGGAATGGCCTACAGACTTAGCTATCAACCCAATGGATAACTCCATTTATGTTTTGGATAACAACGTGGTTCTGCAGATCACTGAAAACCGTCAGGTTCGCATTGCTGCAGGGAGGCCGATGCACTGCCAGGTTCCCGGGGTGGAGTATACGGTGGGCAAACACGCTGTCCAGACCACGCTGGAGTCAGCCACTGCCATTGCCGTGTCCTACAGTGGGGTACTTTACATTACAGAAACTGATGAAAAAAAGATTAATAGGATAAGACAGGTCACAACTGATGGAGAGATCTCTTTAGTTGCTGGAATACCCTCAGAGTGTGATTGCAAAAATGATGTTAACTGTGACTGTTACCAAAATGGAGATGGCTATGCTAAAGATGCCAAACTTAATGCCCCTTCCTCTTTAGCTGTGTCTCCAGATGGCACTCTGTATATTGCTGATCTGGGAAACATTAGGATACGGGCTGTGTCAAAGAACAAACCCTTAATGAATTCAATGAACTTCTATGAAGTTGCTTCTCCAACTGACCAAGAGCTTTATATTTTTGATGTCAATGGTACTCACCAGTACACTGTGAGTTTAGTCACCGGAGACTACCTGTACAATTTTAGCTACAGTAATGACAATGATATTACTGCGGTAACGGACAGCAATGGGAATACTCTTCGGATCAGGCGAGATCCCAACCGGATGCCAGTAAGAGTGGTCTCTCCCGATAACCAAGTCATCTGGCTGACCATAGGCACGAATGGATGTCTGAAAAGCATGACTGCACAAGGGCAGGAGCTGGTCTTGTTTACCTACCATGGCAACAGTGGACTTCTGGCGACTAAAAGCGATGAGACTGGATGGACCACTTTTTTCGAGTAAGTACATAAAATAAAGTCAGATCCCTTATAGTTTTATTGAGTTCTACAGGACCATTTGAAATATTTCTGGATGAAGTAACTGTAAAGTTGACCCTTGATAACAAAAAGCACAGAAACATACTTTTAATTTCCCATGCTGTCTTCCTCTGTCTGACTTGTCTGACTTCTTCTGAACACTGGGTCTGAATAATTTTGAATTCATTATTTTGAACTTCAGTTTTATATATTGAAATAATAGTGAGACAACATTTCACTCTTGTCAAGAAATTTGTAACTCAGACAACCGTGGTTTTGTAGATTTGCATCAAAAACTAGATTTTCATCCCACTTGTTCATTAGATTGACATTGTTCTGCTGCAGATACTGACAAGAAATCTGTCTTCGCTGCTCAATTTTTTTCTATTTTTTTTTTTTAAGTAAAAGCATTTCTGCATGGTCTTTTGCCCAAAAATAACATCTGGATGGGTAGTAAGTTTCACTGAGTGGCAAGTACACAGGAAGTATCTCCTGGACAGCATGGCAGGCTTTCACACAGGTGGACCCAGTTAGAGGAAGCTGAGAAAAGAAATGTGGGTCATGGGGGGAAGTGTCATTCCTGTAGGAATAAACTGAAAACACAGAAACCACCAGCACCATGTCATGTACAGGTGCAAGCACAACAGCAAGAGGTATTACTGGAACAGTAGGACTTGTAATTTTTCCAACCTCAGAAAAAATCTTTTCAGTGAATTGCTTTAGCCTGCATTACACTCATTAAGTCATCAATGCCTTTTCATAACAGACAGATTAGCAAAGCATTTTACAGAATCCTCAATTATATTGACTAAGGAAGATCATGACAATTTATAGATAAACTAGTAGAAGCAGAGAATTCGCATACAGGTTTTATAGGCAACTTCATCTCCAAATAATCTGAACTGCCAACTGATATGCTAAGTAAACATAACAAAAATGCAGCTTAAAACTGAAACCATTATTTCAAAAAAGATCAGTGTAGAATGAACACAGATTTTTTTCAGTTGTCTCTGCCAGAAAGGAAAAATATATGTATTTTTAAGTCACATGAAAGACATGATGAGGTTGGATAAAAAGGTATCTGTGAAGGAGTGGAAGATGTAGTGTTAGTATGATGAGTAAAACTGTTAAGAGGGCCTCTAGCTGAACTATTCAGGATTACAAAGGGCATCATGAAAATCCAGTAAGTCCCTCTTCTTTTTTCCCCCTCTTCTTTTCTTGTATCTTTATGATGAAATGCAGTAGCAACTGCTGCCAAGGTCAGGGCCTAAAAAAAAGCTTTCAATTCAACACACATGATAAAGAAAATAAAGTGCCAGTGTCAGGCAGTGGCAGCAAAGCCAAACATCTGTGTTCTGAGATAACTTCATATTTCTGTCAGTGTGCATTTGGCTAAGGCAGTGTGCAGGAGGACTCTGAGCACCTGTATCTACTCTCCAGCCTTTACAGATGTCCATCAGAGACACAAGAGCAGCAGGTGCTCCTTCACTGCATATTGTGTTCTGAAGTGGAGACAGGGCTAGAAATGCTGATCCCTAACAAAGACAGCAGGTGGGATGGTACTGCTGCCAGTTTTAAGGTATTCTTACAATAATCTGTAAATTGGCAGGGCTTTGGTAGCGGGCACCTTCCCAAAGCATTAGCACACATCTGTAATATTTAATTGTGCTGTGGTGCATCCGCTGTGTGTCTTTTTAGGTCCTGCCAAGAGGACACAGAAGCACAGCAAGGGTACACAGAGGAATGAGAAGGTGTTCAACTGGGAGGGCAAGTGGTTTTCTCATGAGTTAGCCCTGTCCTGTATGCTGAGAGACCAAAGCACAGTTTCAGGTGGGCTGGGAATAGCCATCTGTTTCCACAGAGTGTAAATTCAGTGTTTAACTGTGACAGACACAGCCACTTGTTTCCAATAGGCAAGTTGGGCAAGACAGTCCATTTGGGGAACAGTGAAGGCCCATACAGAAATTAAGGCGTCTGCTGGGTACAGCAGGTGCTTTAAATCATGCTGTCATTCATACTGGCTAATTGAGGACCTAGAGTTTTAATCAGGGCAGTAATTTCTCAGCATGTGGTCTGTAGTTTTTGTGTAGCCTACTGTGGTGTACCGCAGTAGCTGGTGGCTCCTGAATGTATCTTAATGGTGTCTGCGTGATCGCAAAAAAGTGGGTATTATATTCACTATTCAGTGGGTGATAGGTCTGTATTTTTCATCACAGGGAGAATTTAGGGTACTGTGTGTCATGAAGTACATAGCTATTTCCTGAGTCTGTAAATAGCCGTCTTTCACACCTGATCTGCTTTCATGCAGACTTTCTGGTCTGAGTTAGGTTATGTCCAGCTGGCTTACAGAGAACCCAAAGGGCAGGCTATTCCCCTCAGTAAGTATTAGTATTATTTCCAAGCTGCTGCTTATGCACTTCCTAAACAATTACCTCTGACCAATGTCTCGTTAGAATTCCCAAGCTGAAGTAATTATGGAAAAAGCTAGGCAATTTCACTCTCCCCAAATTTGCAAGTGTATGAGGCTTTTGCAGAAGCAAAGATATTTATCTCCTCCCTGTAGCCATGGTGAAGCAGTAATCTGTTTAATTGCAACAAGGAAGATTCAGATTAAACATTTGGAGGAACTTCACGGTGAAGATTTTGGAGCCCTGGAGCAGACAACAATGATAGTGACCCCTTGCCCTTCATAGACTGTCTTTAAAAACAAATCAGACATCTTTCAGGACCAATGCAGGAAGAACAGATCCTGCCCTGGGGTAGAGGTTGGACTGTGTGACCTCTCAAGGTCCCCTCCAGTAATGTTTTCTATGATGCTCTGTACAAGTTAATACCAAAAATAAAAAATTGTACTGATTATGTAAAGCTACAGGGAATAAGGGGCGGGGGGAAGGCACTGTGTTATTTTTCTTGCCAAAACAGCATTCTTAAAAACATCCATCAGTCATCACAGCTGCTTGCTTCTTTTGAACATAAAATCCCCATACACCAAATCTGTGTCTGTGTATTACCCTTTTGAAGAAAAAAACAGTTGTGAACACAACTCTTTTGCCATTTTTCATTCTGAGATCAAGTATTATTGTGACTTTTTGGTGCTGATGATTTGTAACATTAAATCTGACAATGCTGGGTTTCGAGAGGTTTCTGCTGCTATTGCCAAAATAGATGGAAACCATGAATTATCAGAGAAGAGTTTGTGCGGGGGTGACATGATGTACAAGTGTGTATCTCTCTCAGCTTCTGCATATTCATGTTTGTAGGTAGTATGGGCTAAAACATTTTCAGGTGAAGTGTTTTCTGTTGAAAAAAATGAAGCCTTGTTAAAATGGAAAGGTTTCCCTCAAACATCAAGTGAGGAATAAGAAATTATGAAAAGCAATCATTCTGACTTCCTTGTTCTATTTTAGCAATAGCAAAATATTTCAACTTCATTTCTGGATGCATTTTCTTTTAATATCACAGCTTATTTATGTATTTTATTTACTCTATTATTCAAATTCTCAAAATATTTTGAGAAAAGGGTAGAATTTATATTCTAAGTAAATTCAGACTTTTTTCCCACTCACAGTTAAAATTGTTCAACTGTTTGAATGTCCAGTGGACTAGAAGTGCCTTTTGTCATCTAGCTTTGAGTATAGCTGGGTTGTTTCACCTTTTGGTTGTCACACATCTGTTTAAATGGCTGAAGATACATGGAGGAAAAACACTATGGGTTTACTAATAAAAAGTTCAGCCTTTGGAGCAACTCAGGAATAGCTTTTTAAACTATTCTCCTGTACAAATCTGGTTGTATAAGTGGAGCATGGATCCAAAGAACTTACATACTTTCAGCTGAGTTCTCAGTGGTTTGAGAGAAGGTTTATGAAAATTATTCAGTCTTTCTTTTTTACTTTTTCAGAACTTTTCAGTGCAAAAACATTGCATCCCAAAAATTGGCAATCACTGCTCTGGCACATACTAAAGCATTTGGTCTTACTTCTTTTTGTGGCTTTTTTCCACAGTTTAAATCACACTAATATGAGATCCAAAAGAAATTTACTTTTTAATTTTTTTAGCCTGGACACTAATTAATCTATAGTTTATTTTATTTAGTCTCCTCTTTCCCTGAAGAAGGGAAGGACTGAAACACAAGAAATAATTTTTTACATTCTTTTTGGTTGTATGTACTAGCTTGAATTACTTAGGATATCATATAATCTGTTTTCTTTGTTTCTTTACAGACTTTGGGGATTTTTAATGTCTTTATGGCAAAATGGATTTATAAATTTCTATTTTGTTAAGGGTTATAGTGTGCTGATCAAAACTGACACCTTATATTTCAAGAGTGTGTACTTTTGTAAAGCACTGTTAATTCATAGTAACTGTTATCTGTTTTCAGAGGTCCAAAACCTTACTGAATAAAAATGATATTAACAGAGCATTTACAAAAAATGATTGAAAATGCATGCATACTAAAAAACCAGTGGAGCCATATGAAGCTAAAAGTTGCCTAGATTAGGTTTTATAATGAAATTATAATATTAAACAAGGTATAAAAGTAATCAGCCTAATCAAATTCTCTTAGAAAATTGCGAGATATCTGAGCTGGAAACTATTAACTATAACTGCATATTATGTATACATAATATGAACATTTAAACAGATAAATCTTAAAAGTTAAACTAATTATCTGTATATTAGCATTTTGGAAGTGACACTTCCTAGCTAGCCTATATGACATTATTTCTGTGCAGCAGTTTCCATTCTGAGTTTACATACAGATAGCTAAGCCAAGTGCACAAAAAGCATTTTCTCTGGACCTAAGTTTTTTAAGTATCAGAAGCAAACGCCTAAAAAGCCTTGCAGGTGCCCCTGTGCGATCGCCCAGCCCCCAGGCTGAATGGCCGGGTCTCCATCAAAGCCCTGGCATTCCAGCAGCTGCCAGGCAGGCAGCCGTGCCAGCCTGTGGCTGCTTTGTGCTCCTTGGGTAGCTTGAGGAACTGGCAGAGGCTGCTGTGCGAGGGACAATCCCTCCAGGACCAGCAGCCAGCAGCCTTGGCTGCCTGGGCAGAGCTGCTGGGGCAGGGCTGCAGTCTGTGTGCGCATGGGAGCGCTCGGCACTGTGCCCATCCCTCACAGACACGGAGTCCTTCCCGACAGCTGCTTTGGAACACATCGTGGTCAGCTCAGTGCTGGGCGTCTGGGCTCTGTCCCTCTGCAGTCACAGCCCAGGTGCTTCTGCAGCCTCCTCTGTAAAAAGACAGCTGTTCCTTCACCACACAAGCTCTCCTGGAAGGTTCAGGCTGCATGTGCTCTCCTTAGACATGAAGTAATTCCAGTAGCCACTGTTCTTCATCTCTTTTCAGCTTTCTCTCCTTTTTCTTCCTCTTCTTTTAGAAGCAGTATCAGCAGGCAGAGGTCTGATCCAGACTAAAATGGCTCCTCCTCTCTGGAAATCCACTGCCTTTCTTCCATTACTCTATTTTGCTCTCCAGACCTCCTATTATGTTTCCTTACTTTCTTACCTTGTATCTTGCTCCTTCCCACATCTCCCATTATTTCCCTAAGGTGAGTTTGATTTTCCTGCTTTTTCCTTTCCCAGCGGTGAATTTCTTCGCAATCCCCTCTTGCATCTCTTGACAGTCCATCCAGTGTTTCCCCCGACACTTCATGCCCTGAGCTCATTTGTCTTCTCTTTCCCCTCTTCTCTCTCCCACTCAATCGTTGTCTTCAAGGCAATGCAACAGGAAGCAAAGAGAGTGACATTAGCAAGCATAGCTCTTACAAGTTTACTTTGCTCCCACAGTTACATTAACAAGCTTTCCAGCTATTCTGGAAAGGTGGTGAAATCATGCAGAATGTGAAATCCTTACAGTAATTTATGGACGCTAGAGAATTGCAAGCAAAAATCTATTTTCTCTGTGTACTGCAGAGTTTGCATATTACGCTTTTATTTGCAATGCATTGAGTGCTGCGGTTTCCCTAAAACTCTGTGATACAGAGTCAGATATTGCCTCTGGCTTGGACTTGTTTTTAGTTTCCCCAAGTACCAGGCACATCATCTGTAACTGTCAACAGTTGGCAACAGAGAATAGATTATGTTTTGCAGTTTTTCTTCTGCTTTGTCTTAATACATTGCTTGTGGAGTCTGACTTGGAAATACTGAAATGTGGCTATGGAAAAGTCTGTGGAACTTCTGCTGAAAAGCAAGTGTTTAATTTGGTCAGATGAAACTTACACCATAATAGTAGTGTCAATTCACTTGCACTTTTACTGTATATTAAGAGGTTCAAAATCCAGTTTTCATAATTAATATTTCTGTACCATTTCCTGTAACATTTGTTGGGGGTTATTTTCCTGTAACATTTGTGTTTCTATTTGTGTTCATTTTTCTATCCCATTTATGTTTCAGTAGTATAAATATCTAAAAATGCCTAGTCTTCTTTTTTCGAGTAGTTTTGGGGCTTTCATTCTAATTTGATTCTGTTTTCTTACGAATACCAGGACTTTGTACAAAATTGTAATCTGGATTTTTTGTCACTACTAAACAACATTATCTGAATGTCTTTGGTATCATAGTGCTTTTTAGGTATTTTTATCCTTTTACTATCAACAACCTTTGATGCCTTCTGCCTTTACTGCTGCTGCTTCTTGCTTCATTGGTATAAAATGTAGTGGCTATAAAATAATTAACCAGATTCATTCAAGCACTTTTGTTTAGCCAGTTATCATGTTCTTATATTGACTTTTGTGGAATCACATGAGCCCTTAATTGCAAACTGTGATTTACAAGTGCAGTGTCTTTAACCTTCCCATACTATATATACTCAAGCAACAAAAGACATATTCTCTTCATTCTTAATTGTTTCTGAACTGTCTTTTTGGGAATATTTTTGAAGATATCCAGTCTTTGCATAAGTGCCTCTGTATCCACATTGCCTGGCACAATGCAGCATGCAATACATATATTTCTCTCTTAAAGCATATGTGCTTCTCCTCCTTTCAACATGACACAAATTGAAGATCTAGTAGCCATAACCTTCCCTCACATCTTCGTGTAGAACCTTGGAGGCAAGGCTGGCCAAAAGGCAATTGAAACTCATCCCCTCTATTAAAACAAGCTTAGTACCCCCCCACCACACAAAGAGAACTTGTAGGGAAAAATATCAAGCTGGCATATTTAATTTGGGGGGTTTTTTAACTTTCCACTGAATACATCAATATTACACAAGTATGTAACCATGTTTCATGCAATGTGCAATTTCTGAGAGGAACTTAGTGATGGCTGTGCTTGGTGACAGGACTTACCATGTTTCTTCTTCAGATAAATCATTCAATACATTTTTTAAATTTCTATCTTCAACTTTAAAGAATAGAGGTTATGTCTCACAGTTTTCTAAACCGGAACTGTAACTCAGCTCTACAGTAGATATCATAATACAACATGTTATATTATTTAGTCTTGTAAGACTTGTGCTAACACTGGAGCACAAACTTGCTGTTTCAAACTCATCCTGCTTAATAAAAAACCAGCCATGTTAAAAATAATCCATTAATATATAACATTAGACACCAACGTGAAATTTTTTAGAGAACTGCAGTGTGTCCCGTAATTGCCCTGATAGCAGGAGTATGTCTCATCTAATAGACATTTACCTATTTCTTCATTCTTCAATGTTACTGTTTCCTCTCCTTAGAACTAGGTTAAGCAATAAAGGCAGACCTGAGAAGCCATTGAATAGATAAGCTCACCCTCCTTCACACTCGCTTCACAGGGAACCTGGTGTGATGAGGGTGAAAGGACAACTCCGGACTGCATGTGAAAAGGCTGTTCTCTGTTTTCAGTCATTCTGTATTCAAACATATTTTCAAGCCCTATCAAGAGATTTAGTCTTCCTTGATGTCCCCAGTGAGGCCAGACTGATCAGCTCTTTAGGAAGCCTACAAGGCACCTGCAGTTTAAAGTCTTACCTTTGGAGTCCCCTCCAAAGAAGGGAAAGTCTCTCACTTCTGAAGCCTGCATTGATTGGATGTGACTCGTGCTGTGAAGGAATAAGGTTGTAATTCTAAATTAACCACAGAACCTGAATCTAGCAATTATTGCTTACTGTCTTGGTATTCCACTGTCCTAAAAGAAAAAAATACACCCATATAATTTTGTTTTCCTGTTACTAAATTTGCTTTTGAAACATAATGTAATTTAGTAAGTTGCTTTGCCCACTTTTTGTGACCCTGTAAAAACAGCTTCATGGAATTTTTAACCTTTCAAAATAAAAATTAAATTAAATTAAATCCCCACCCTACCACTAAATAAAAATTAAGGGGAAAAAAGCAACATTACAGCTTATTCTGTGAAGAAAATACATAGCCAAACAGACCAGCCTTACATCCTTTTTTCACTAAAGGCCTATACACTCAGCTCTGACAATGTAAGCAGACCTTACAGCAAGGAACCATCTGTCACACAAAGTATATATACACCAACATTTCTTTTATCTGAAAGGCCATACTCTGGTATTTATATCGACAAGGCACCCAGTTTATTTGTGCAGTAATAGATGAACTAAGAAGGTGGGGGAGGTGACACACAGACAAGGCAGCAGCCCCGAGGAGCCCTGAGGTTAAAGACGCTGTGTATGAGGAGCTGCCCACCGGCACACCCTGGCAAATCCAGAATCCATCCTGTGTGCACCCCACAGGGCTCCGGGGCAGTGAATTCCCATTTCGAGGAAGTTGAAAAGTGAGGGATAAGTGTTGAGGTCTTGTAGATAACAGCCTAGCTACTGTAATGTAGTCTCATCTTCATAAGAACGAGCCCCCTTGAATTGCTCCTGAATTGGCTGCACTCAGTTCCAGAGTGTGAGCTGCTGAGGCACACCCCCAGCCCTGTGAAGCTGCTCCATGCCCAAAAATGCCTCTCATGTAAGCCTCACTGCCTACAGCCCGCTGGTCCCAGTGCACCCCTTCCCCAGGCACAGGCACTGGAGTTGTTCTTCCTGCTCTTCAGAAAGCACCGTCGTCATTAACGCTGTTTATTTGTGCGAGTTCATGTGCATGTAGGGTGCATGTCAGATACGTGAGGTGTGCGAGATTCCTTGGTTTTGTGGCTCCTTATGAGAATATATATGGCAGGTGTTTGCTGCAGCAGTCAGCACAGCATGGAGGACTGCAGTACCATACAGCAGTGAGTGAGAAGTTTGGCAGTATTGTGGCAAAAAGTACAGCATCCCCAGCATGCTGAATTCATGTATTGCTTCTTTCTCTGCAAAGCACCGCTCCTCCAAAATACCTGGCTCCAAATACCTGGAAGTCATTTTGGGCTGTGAAGGTGGGCAGTCTTAAGCAGCACAAGCACTGAACTCAAGCTTGGTTGTCTGGCTGTGCAATGAAGTGGAAAATGAGCATCAAAACCTTCTCCGTATGGAAGTGAATGAGCTATCATGGGAAAAGGTGTTGATTCATTTCTTTGAGCTCCCTTTCCAACAGACACATTTCCTGCAGTGATTCTCATTTAGAGTGCGCCTGTTGTTTTGCAGATGAGTTATGGCTGTCAAGAAAGGCCTATTTAAGTGAATTGTTCATATCTGGTGTGCTGAAGGCCAGTTTACAAAAAAAAGACTGAAAACTGTCCTTTTAACATTATGACAAAATAGATACACCAAAAAAAAAAAAAGCCTCTAGAGCTGCAGTTATAACAGGATAAGATGAAAAGAGAAATTGTCAATCACTTTCCAGCTGAGGAAATCTCTTCATTAAACCTGGACTGAAAAATTTGTCCTGACCTGTTGCTAAGATAAAAGATCATTACCTGAATTATTTAACCAGCTGTGAAAACAGTTGCATGAGACTTCCCCAGATGAAAACAGGGTAAAGACCCTTTCCCCATGGAAAAGTCATCAGATAAAGGAACAGGAAAAGCTTGAATTGTCTGACGGTAGGACAGGACAGAGAAATGTGGCTGATACTAACACTTTTAATGACCTTCTAGCTTCTGTGGTTTTGCAATTTTGCATTTTCTGCCCAAATTCCATTAAAAACTAAGAAGGCATATAAATTTCTGTCCAGGATTGGGATTCTGGCTGTAGTTTAATTTAGCTCTTTCCTAGAATTACTCCTGGACCTATTTTCTGTAATTCCTGCTTATCCGCTTTTTTCTCAGAGCTAGGCACAACCGAAGGGAAAAGGAAAATAAAAAGGGAAAGGTGAAAGGAAAAAGGAGAGGGAGAGGGGAAAGGAATAAAGCAGAAATGAAAGGGAAAAGAAAGGGGGGTTTTTTTCATGTATTTAGAATTCTGTAAGACTGGAAAGAATACTGGAGGTTTTTTTTCATAAAATCATAGAATATGAGTTGGAAGGGACTCATAAGGATCATCAGTGTCCAGCTCCTGGCCCTGGCCCTGGCCTTGCAATGGAACAGCCCCAAGAGTCACACCATGTGCCCAAGAGTGTTGTCGAAACACTTCTTGAACTCTGTCAGGCTTAGTGCTGTGTCCACTTCCCTGGGGAGCCTGTTCCAGTGCCTGACCACCCTCTGGATGAAGAACCTTTTTCAACATAAACCATATCCAACATAAGCCTCCCCTGACAGAGTTTCATGCCATTCCCTTGGGTCCTGTTACTGGTCACCACAGAGAAGAGATCAGTGCCCTACCCTGCCCTTTCCCTCTTGAGGATGTTGAAGACCACAATGAGGTCTCCCCTCAGCCTCCTCTTCTGCAGGCGGAACAAGCCAAGTGACCTCAGCTGCTCCTCAAACAGCTTCCCCTCAAGGGCCTTCACCATCATAATGTCCCTCCCTTGGATGCTCTGCTTTATATCTTTCTTACATTGTGGCACCCAAAACTGCCCCCAGCACTCGAGGTGAGGCTGCCCCAGTGCAGAGCAGTGGGACAATCCCCTCCCTTGCCTGGCTGGTGATGCTGTGCCTGATGCACCCCAGGATACAGCTGACCCTCCTGGCTGCATTTTTTTCTCATGCTTAATATTGCAGATAAGAAAAAAAGAGAGATGCTGTCACTTTTTAGAAAATAATAAAATAAAATTTTAAAAATCCACTTGTCATAATTTACAAGCTACTAATATATATCAAATCATCATTTGCTTTCTTCTTGTTAAGCAAAGCAAAATATTAGGAAGACATAGTGCCATATTCTTTATTGATTGGTGTTTTTCTAAAAAAAATGTGGTAAATCTCCAAAGGGAGTCATAGTTTAATATTTCAGGTTTCCCAATATAATTGTACTGTGAATTCACAAGCAAGATGCTAAACCTTTTAAGATACAAATGCAAACATACTGTGTGGAAATAAAGGAATAAGTGCAGGTTATAAATGAGTAGTTATGGATCCACTGAAGTGTCTATTTCAATCAGACTAAATAAGAAATAAAAAAAAAAGAGAACTCATGCATCTGTAGATTATTTTCACCTTTTTCATTCTTAGCAGGCTCATTCAGCCCCTCTTCAGACATATAAAAAGCAAAAATGCGTATCAAAATGAAAGCAACATAGAAATGGAGTAAAGGAAAAAAATAACAAATTTCATTACGTTCAAGTTGAAAGTTTTCTTTCTTTCAACAACCTACATAATGGTTAAAGGTGACCAGAACTAGAGCTTCCATTAAGTTGCAATGCCCAACCAGTGGGGGACAGGAGAGCTCCCTACAGGTGATGAAATGATAATAAAAGTGATGGTATATAAACTGTGGGCTTCTTTCCTTTTGATCGGCAAGATTTTGATAGTGGTTGAGCATGCAGTGAAAGTGGTACTGGAGTGGCTTTTCTTCACTGTAGTTTTCCACCTTTGGATTCACTATTTGGGAGGGACTAAATCTGCAGTGTGCTACAGAGGCTGAATACTAGTGAAAGAATGTATTTGGAAACGAAAATACTTTCAAGTTAAAGACAATGGTCCTCTATGTAAATGTAGCTTAAATGGCCTTGACAAGCCAAGGGAGACACTTCATTGCCAGGTTAGGACAGATTTTTCAGCATGTTGTCAACATGGTATGCACCTGAAACAACAACACGTTGCACTCCTGAATATTAGCCTTGGACATTCTGTTCTCACCTGCCAAGAAGCAGCACTGTGGTATAAAATGCTTCCCATTAATAGTTTGAAACAAGTAGGGTAATGTTCCATAAATTTTTTAGCCACTCTTGGCAATCTGAGATGCATAGAGGAAATACCTGATGTGAGTTGAGTGAAAGTGTAACTGTACTTTTCTTTCTACTGTCAAAATTATACATGTCTATATTATGAAATGCATTCATGCCTCATTTCTCTATTACAGTATCCCAACTAATAGTATAATCTGTAACCAGTCTTAAATACTTAATATGCATTTGGGCTGTATGTCTTGTTATGTGAAATGTGCTGGAACTGGTGTGCCTTGCTCTTCAACCTGACATGTTTACAACAGCAAAAAAAAAAAAAAAAAAATCACAGAATTTATTTTGTTAAGGGATTGTGCTGCAGAAGTCTGTGGAAAAGCAGTATCAGTCATAACTTAGCAATTGGCTTTAGGTGCAGCCTTTACTATGCACTTTATTTCTACAGCTCCCTATTCTACATTGAAATAACTTCTGATATAAAACATTAATAATGCTCTGCAAGTTGGGGTTGAGCTAAATGTGCTACAGACTAAGATAAAATGCACTTGAGAAACAAGTCAAAAATAAAGAAAGTAGGACATTTCCATCTGTGGCAAGGCTTACCAGGAAGTTATTACTGCAAAGTGAAGTGTCCTACATAGCCTAGAACAGAAAATGGTCTGGGAAGGCATGTAATTAAAACTGAAGGAGATGAACAATGGAAGAGAGACTTCCAGCAGGTGAAGAGCAAAAGGTCGAGAATCTGGGAAGCTGATAATCATTATCTCTGAGAAATTCTCACTGCAGAAGTGGAAAACTATCTGGCAGTGGCAGCTCATCCTAAAGAAGAAAAAGGATTTGATCTAAGGGGAACTTCAGCTAGCGGTGGTGGCAGCTGCCCCCACTGCTGCCTTCGTAGTTATTGACCAAATATGAAAATTGTTACATTAATGCGAACAGAAATGAGCTGAGGGGATTAATGCACATGAGGTCACGTCCAGGGAGAAAGTTTCTGGTTTAGATTTTTGAAAAGTTTATGTGAAACTCACTCTTGAGGAATTGAAGAGGTTGGTTGAATGGCTTTGCTGTGGAGCCTGGAAAAGGAGAAAGATCAGAGGGCTCCATGGTAACACGTGTGCCTGAGCTTGTGTTTGGATGAAAAGATCAAAGAGGCTGTGAAATGCCAAATATAGGCACTCACCCTCTAGACTTCAGATCTCATTCCTTTTAGGGCAATTTCAATATTAGAACACTAGGCAGATAAAAAGAAATCTCTCGGTCTAAAACTGACAATCTTGGATGAATAAATTCACCTTGGCAGCAGAATGCAAGGATATTTGAATGTAATAAGAAAAATGGCTGCAGAATGCCCAAAGGTATGAGTGATGTTGCTATGCTGTGCATTGGTAGGGCTTTGATTGTGGGCAAGAAGATAGCAACTATAAAGTAAGTTTAGTATTCAATGTACAGTGAACAAAATGAAGGACACACATTGCAATCTGTCATAAAATGGAATATGTAGTGAATTGTAGAAAGGCCTCTTTCCCCTTTTTCTTTTTGTTCCTGGCTATAAAAGTATGAGAAATCCTATTCTTACCTTTCACGTCTCAGTCACATTTTCTTCTTGCACTAGGATGCCTGAACCAAGCAATCATGGCTTTTAAGATTCTTTCAGCTTTAAAGTCATGTTTTTAAGAACATGAATGTGTAGCATGATTTCTTGCTGGTCTTTGAACTCTCTCCCGCTGTAATAATATTAACTGCTTATCTCAGGCTTATGATGTGCTTTCCCATATTTGTGAAAGACGAGACCAGTTCAAGAACTAATGGCACAGTCAAAAAGTAATAATTTGGAAGCAAGAATGCATAAAAGAAGGATGGCACAGTTCAGTGCTGTGTACTGCACTGAAGCCACACGCTGCACTGAATACTACTGGTGTGTAGCATTTTCCAACTCAGGTGGTATACTGAGAAATATGGTAATTAGTTTCTCACAGATACTGTGATTAAAAGGGTAAAAAGTTCTTACAGGGAAATCTTATCTTCTGTGGCTTTAGTAAGCATTGTTTGAAATAAAGACCAGTACTTGGCTACTGGAATCAAAGAATGGAAGTAATTCCCAACAAAGTAATTTGATACCATTTTCAAACATAAAGCAGAAAATAGAAAAGGACACTAATTGGACAATATATGCTCCCCAGGGAGCTGCAAAGGGAAGTTGTGCATGAAAATAAAATAAGTTCTTGGAACTGAGGAATGAGACTGAGGTCATGAATAGGCTAGCAGTCACATTCGTGCACAAGGAACTTCAGTATGTTTGTTTTGGTCTCCTGCATAAATGGACTATCTCAGCTTGCCAAGTCCAGTATGTGAAAAAGAACCACTATTAGGGACAGAAACACACTGGAAGAAACCCCATTATCTTGAAATGTACTTTACTTCAAAAAATAAGTTTCCCCACTTGACTTCTCTGGCTTGCAGTATGGTTTCTGATTTTTAAACATTCTTTTCTCTTGCCTGTTGCTAAGTGAAAGTCTTATATAAACAAGGGAAATCAACTGTGCTAAAAGGATGGAAATGACTGTCTGCAAAAAGCTGTCAAATCTACAGAGCAAGCAAACTGGAAGAAAACATTTCTTAACTTAATCCTTTCAGTTACAGCAATGCTGTGCAGTACTCATGCTGTTCAGAGACAGTTAGTGTGTTGTGGGTTACAGCTGTTAGGATTAATTCTCTCAATTTAAGAAAAAGAGTTTCTGTAGCCTCAGTGATACGCTTGGGGCTTTTTGGGGGCTCTTTTTGGTTTTGCTTTTCTTATCCAGTAGGAGCAATTTTGATGATAATTATCAGCATGAAATGTCTAGCACACTGTGAGGACCTGCAGGGTCATGTTCTTGTTACTTTAAGAGACTAAGGCAGGCGTTCTTCAGCTTCTCACTACATGGTCACAGGAGGGGGATGGAAAACTCCTGAAAGCAAACAGGTCATATGTGGGCATGGAATCATCCTTCAGATGCTTGTTTCTCTCTGTTGCAGCTACAGACAGGCTATACTTCAAAACAAGGAGCTTCAGCTGAACACCTAGGCTGACAAATCAAGACTATAGTACTGGAAGAGCTAATCTTAAAACACAAGTTTTATGACCACAAGCTCACACAGTGTTTTACCTCTCTCTATACTGTGACCAAAGTGCATGTTTGGATGTGAGCATGGTCTCTGGTCATGTACCAACAGGGTATACCTAACAGCATAAGCGAAGACATGGTTTAGATGTCATAGATCTACTTCAATTACAGAAATTCTATCTACCTATTCATATTAAATGTATATATAGCTGTTGGTTTAAATAAATGTCAGTAGACACAGAAAAAAGAATCTCATGGTTTGTGTCACAACTCTCAAACTATCCACAGGCAGTTAACAAGTTAGAGATGCTAGCTGTTCTGGTTTCCAGCTACAAGCAGCTTAAGTAGATTAAATATTACCCCAGATTCTGTCTCATAGGAATACAAGGGACGTTAAGCACTCAGGAGGACAGGTGTTCTGCATAATTGTTGACTAGGAAAGTACCAAGAGACACTCTTAAATAAGATACCCTTTTTTCAAAAATTTTGAGGATTCCTACAATAACAGCAAAATCTAGTCCAGTAATAGGGAGTGAGTACAGAATCCTACAGAATTTAGCACCAATAAATATGCTTCCTTTGAAATGGTGAATTGGTGAATGGAGGTGTGCAGCAGGATCTGGTCATACTTCAAAGAATAATATGCAGAACTGAAGATCCATCTGTTTGCTCTTGCTATCACCATTGAGGCTGCTGTATGTTAAGCAGTCTTTTGAGTACTTCAAAGCATGTTTGAAGTCTTTGCTATGCCTATCCCATGCACACAGAAAAAAGCAGAAGTGCCTTAACAATATGAGTAGCTGGTATTTTTGTTCATTTTACTTGTAAGTGAAAACAATTTGTTCCTGCTATGTATCATTTCTGGACCTTTTTTTTTTTTAGCTACGATAGCGAGGGCCGTCTAACAAACGTTACATTCCCAACTGGAGTCGTCACTAACCTTCATGGGGAAATGGAAAGAGCCATTACAGTGGACATTGAGTCATCCAGCCGAGAGGAAGATGTCAGCATCACTTCTAACTTATCATCAATTGATTCTTTCTACACCATGGTTCAAGGTACTGTAAACAAAAGATTTCTCAGCAGATACTGGCCTGAAAATTGTTTTCTTGTGGTACAAGCAGCTCCAAATAGAAGTGAAACTTTAGGGGCATAGTGTTTGGAGGAAGGGGTGATACATACACATTTTTACACCTATATAGAAACCACTGTTCAGGGAAAGCAGTACTTGCAACAAAAGTCGAATTAAGTAAGTTTTCTAACCAAATAGCTTTTGTAAGCAGCTATGGGAAGTAAAATACTTACTTTGTATTATTAAAAAGGAATCTTGGAAAGAAGAGATGGATTGAAAGGGTAATAGGTACAGAAATAGTACGAAGTGATATTTTAGATTAAAAATAGCATGTAATACCCCAGCAACTGCATCCTTGGACAATTGAGTAGTCATAGTATGCTTAGGATTAGGCCAAAAATGCCTGATGAAACAGCAGAGAATGTATTTTGTGCCAGTCCAAGGAATATACTGTGAGGATGAGACTTTCTTAAGTGTTTAAGTGACTTTGATGCTGGTCCTAAAGGCATTTTTGCTCCTATGGGATACACTTAACAATCTCACCCTGGCTCTTTATTACCATTGAGTCAGTTATGTGAAGTCAAGATGCACATATTGCATAAATATGTGTCCAGTACAAAGGCAGAGTCTTAACCCATGTAGGTAACCTGTAATTCTCTTTTTGGCCTTTTCAGATCAGTTAAGAAATAGCTACCAGATTGGTTATGACGGCTCACTGAGAATCCTGTACGCCAGCGGCCTGGACTCACACTACCAGACAGAACCGCACGTCTTGGCTGGCACTGCCAACCCAACCATGGCAAAGAGAAACATGACCCTCCCAGGGGAGAACGGGCAGAACCTGGTGGAGTGGCGATTCCGGAAAGAGCAAGCCCAAGGAAAAGTCAATGTCTTTGGCCGAAAGCTTAGGGTAAGTACGCAAGCATGCATCGTATCTACTGCATTCTCATTAAGGAATGAGGAAATGTAAATACATTCCTGTAGGTATTGCCATCCAACAACCACAGAATATTTACTGTAGACAAGCTGACTGTAGATCTGGAAGTACTTGTTTTTATTACTTCATTTATTGACTGTTTTATTTATTAATTCCTCTTTTCTGTGTGTCATGGTTTAACCCTAGGCAGCAGCCAAGCCCCACACAGCTGCTCACTCACTCCCCTACCAGCAGGATTGGGGAGAATTGGAAAAGTAAAATCCAGAGAACTCATAGGTTGAGATAAAGGCAGTTTAACAAGGAAAGCAAAAGCCACTCACACAAACAAAGTGGAACAAGGAATGAATTCACTGCTTCCTATGAGCAGGCAGGTGTTCAGCAATCTCCTCAGGAGAGCAGGGCCCCATCACACATAACAGTGACTTGGGAAGACAAACACCATCACTCCAAAGGTCCCCCACTTTACATACTGATCATGATGTCATATGGTCTGGAATATCCCTTTGGTCAGTTGGGGTCACCTGTCCTGGCTGTGTCTCCTCCCAGTCTCCCACACACTCACAGTCTCCTCACCAGTGTGGCAGTACAAAAAGCAGAAAAGGCCTTGGCTCTGTGTAAACCCTGCCCAGAAATAACAAAAACATCTCTATCAACCCTGTATTCAGCATAAATCCAAAACATAGCCCTGTACTAGCCTCTGTGAAGAAAATTAACTTTACCCCAGCTGAAATCAGCACACTGTGGAATTTAAACTGTTGGTTTTAGCTTGGAATGGTTAAAAATTTTCTGCTTTCCTTCACTGTTTTTCTTTCTGGTACTGAATTCATGCAACTGATTCGGAATCCTGTTTTAAATTATTCTACCATGAGTTAGCACGATCCCAGGATTTTATTTCTTTTTTTTATTTTAAATTAAAATTTTAGTAAGTCTTACTCTTATGGTAGAAAGGGTTTAACTGTGTGTGCATGTGTATAGCATATTCCTCTAACATATGTCTTTACCATTTTGTTGGCATTTCTTCTTCCTACATAGTGAGTGAAATACAAGTGGGAAGCAAACTATGATTTATGACAGCCATTTGGTAAAGACAACACAGATTAAGCATTTAAAATTGTGTTGCCAGGAGACCATTTCAAGACCACATCAAAGGTCTGACTTACTGTTAGAACTGAACTCAGTTCTTTAAAATAAGGCCTAGGCAGTGTATTGAAGGTAGGTAATTTCAGGCCACTTGACTTCTTGCCATTTGAAATCTTGAAATACTTTATATCTTCCATCGGGACAAGAAAGGAGGGGATGCTGTTATGCAGGTTATATTCCATTCTACCACCTTCTCTACAAGAGGAATGTGTGTTTTTTCCAAGAAGGAAGACCGATTATGTACAGTAGCTGCTGCTTAAGAATAATATACTAGTACCTACTTGTGGCAGCTATCTTACATTGATAAGGAAGAGGAAAAGGAAGCCATGATTCTGAAGCTCATCTGTGTGGTTCTGGTTCATAGGCATGTCATTACATACCACAGTGGTATAATACACCTGCCAGTTCATTTGTGAAAGAAGCCCAAGAGAGGCTTCTTTGGCCTTGTTTCACTTGGCAGTGAAACAAGTCACCACAAGTTCAGTTCTCAGAAGTGACGCTAAGTTTTGGCATTCAAGTGCAGAGGAAGTAAAAGTTAAAGAGGTAAAGTTGTCGGGGTAACTTTAACTTAGAAGAATTAACCAAAAAAAAAAAAANCAAAAGAAATAAAAAAAAAAAAAAAAAAAAAAAAAAAAAGGGAAAGATTTAACAAGATGGCAGGGAAAATAAAAGATTACGGATTAGGATAAAATAATACTAATTAGAAGTGTATATAGAAATGGGAGAAATAGGGCAGGTGGAGAATAAGCTAATAAGAGAAAAATGCCTCGAAAAAAGGAAAGAAACTTGTCAGCAATGACAATGAACAAAAAAGGAATGTTTTGTGAAATTGATTTACATGGAAAGGTATTACCAAAATGTCAGTTGGGGGTGGATAGGGGCATGTAGGAAGGTAGAAAAAGAAAACAAGAGAAAGAACAGGAATAACTTATGGAGCTCATCATTTCCATGTACAGACAGATATGTCATCAGCATTTTGCTGCAAAGAAGACAAATGTAGACAGAAAACAGTGACAAAATATATTGCCAGTAGATGTACTCATCTCTGTGACACTTCCACTCTGTTATATATATGCAGTATCTAATGTTACAAAGTACGCTGTCAGGTACTCTCTTGGTTTTCTATCTTGTATTAATTCTACCCAGTACTAGTAATCTTTCTAAAGAAATTAATTAGGAATTATGTTGCCCTTTCTTAACTCAACAATCTTCTGTCAATCTTGCTTTTGTTCCGACTTGGTTTGTAATTGTTCAATAAGCTAGTTCTGTCTCTGGAGCTGTATGTTTGATCTATAGGCTGGTCATAGGCAAAGGTCCTGCCAGTCTTCTGCATGAAAGAGCCTTTTTAGGGCCTTTGTACTGAGGGTCTCACAAAGGTCTCAAATAAAGGAGCTGGTATGAACCCTTTCTCAAGGGCTGCACCCAGACTAGACAGGTAACACAAACAAGGGAGCTCACAAGAGGAGTTTGTTCTGCCTCCTCTTGAGACCTGACATACTCCAAGCTATGCAGAGGTTCCCAGTTTTCACATTACCTCTTGAACCTCTCTGTAAGACACAGCAATATATTCCTACTCCTAACAGAGTAATCAAAGACAGATTTCATGCTGCTCACTGGAAAGAAAAACAGGAATTAAAGTAGAGGAGAATAGATGGAGACGTAAATTACTGAAACATACAGGACAGTGGGTAGGGACTGTCAAAAGACTCATTTTTGTGTCATTAAGTGTTTCTTCACTGGAAATTTCCTCAAATACAATTTTTATCATAATGAAACCCAGAGGTTTCAAATATATTTAGAGTGTGGTTATCTTGTACACAATAAAAACATTCAACTTTTCCTGTAAAAGCATTTTGGTAGGTGTTATTAAGAAGCACTTCAGTAGAAGGCATTGCTGTAGCTGAGATGAGTTATTCCAGCCCTACCCTGCCCAATGAAAGAAGCTATATCACCAAACCTCATTGTTACTCTAATTGCCATCTGTATTGTGAGATTAGGCAAGCACAGCCAAAATTTCACCAAAAGCTCATGTACCTGAATGCAAGAGCTCTGTCAGCAAAGCATGAAAGCATGAAACTGGCTGGAACAAGAGGTATTTCCTTTCCTTCCATTTATATCCTGCCCTTACACAGACCAGACAGATGGGAAGTGAGAAGGCAAGGGATGTTATTATCCCAGTTAGCAGCTAGGGCAGTGAGACAGCGGATTAAGTACTTTGTTGCAATTTATACCAGAAGGATGTGCTTAGGCAAGAAATTAACCACAACTGCTTGGACGTCTGCCTTAGCCATAAAACCACCCTTCTTTCTTTGCCAGTTCACAAATCAGAAGTGTCCCTTTTAACTTCAATGTCTAATCCCAAAAGGTGGACAAGAAAATTTATAAAAATCATAATTAAATGTAAAATAAGGAAGGGGAGATGGAGAGAAAGGGAAGGGAAAAAATCAAAGTAAAACAGGCAGGGACATGCAGAGATGAGTGTAGGCATATGTGGGAGACACTAGGAAGAAAAACCCAGAGATAAAGAAAATTTAAGGATGAATTTAGATAAATGAGCTAATATTAGATGTTGGAAAATTTTAAAAACAACTACCTGAAAACAAGTAAAAAAAAAGTATTACAAGAAAGGAGTTGAATGGGAATACTTCACAGATAAGTTTAACCTACTTCTAGAATCAGTCTTGTAGCATTAATTTTTCAGATTATATTTAAATAACATTTGATGGTTCATTAAATAGGTAAAACAGCTATTCTGCATCTGCTAGACTGTGTTCTTTACTTAGGAGATTTACATGAAAATGTGATTTTTTTCCTTAAATTGATAGTGCAGATTCCTCTCATTATTTCATATTTAAAAAAAACCAGAAAGGTATTGTACATAAATAGAGAGACAGACTGAGCAAAACTGAGCATTTGGAGGAATTTTTTTCCTATTTGCCTATGGCCTATCACCAGCACTTTAATACTTTTTATACCAATAATAAAGGATCTAATTTATATTGATCTTTTAGAAGCTTATCAGCCTTAGGGTATAAGTACCAACATCCATGATATATGGAGTTTTGAACATTCAGCCTGAAAAATGCAAAAATCTTCCAGTCATTTCTTTGGTGTATCCCTATCTATTCTCTTGTTCTTTTCTGAATGTTATTTAGCCATCTTTGTTCGCCCTTTGTAATGTAGGTATGAAGTACCTGAAAAGGAATTTTAAAAAAATTCTTAATTCACATAGCTCTCTGTCCATTTCTGCCCTACTTCCCACGTTTGCAAAATACAGTGTTGGAAAAATATCAGTTATCAGTTTTCCACCCCACCTGGAACAACTTTAAAAAGACACAGCAAATACAGAAGTGGTTTACAGATGAACAAAGAAATCCTTGAGGCCTGTTGGAGAACACTAAAACACAATTCAGTGCTGAGGGGAATGGAGAAGTGCAAAGATACTGATATAGGAAAAGAAAACCAGACATTTTCCTTTTATAAATTCAAAAATGAAAGCTAATTCAATGAAACTGAAAGGTGGCATATTTAGAACACTAAAGGGAGGTGGGGGGTGGATTTCAATGTAAAAGTATTACATAGAAATCACTATCCATCACTGTAGTTTACATATATCAATAACAAGGTTTTCAACATAAGTGTATCTATGCTAAGGCTTTATTTTCAAATCAAAATATTTATAAATTTCAAAGCATTTTTAACTGTTTTTCAATGGTTCAGTAGTCTTCTAGTCATTTATGGCTTTAAGTGGTCAATTAACTAGGAGAAAGATATAATCCTCTTAAGGATTTCAACCTTATAAATACATTGCAGCAGTGGATGGTATACTGAGTTAAATTTCCATTTGATCCAGAAGGAGAATAAACAGTTCTAAAAACTGTTTAATTTTAATTTGAAGATCCAACATGTTTCTGAAGATCTTAATTTTGTATTTACTCTTTTGAAAAATACTTGCTGTGAAGGACTAGGATTCAGTTCTTCCTTAGCATTGTTCTTATGAACTGGAAAAGCAGTTGCTGGGAATATATTTTGACAATAATTTGCTAGATATACTTCAGACTGCCAACAAAAGAAGTAGTTTGTTCACTGAAATGACTCCATTTCTTACAGAAGTTTTCAGTACACATCTTTCAGTATTTTCTTAACAGTCGACTGAGCATCAAGAAAGAACACACTGCAACAAATTCTGGGCCATCTCTTTATATAATCAGACCTTTTAAGGTAGATACTAATATAGTGCCTTACAATTATATCAAGAAGTTGCTAAAATAATTTACACATACAGCAAATCAATCACTGTAAATGGTATTTAAAGAATAGCTAGTTTTGTGGAAATAGCAGGTGGCTGGGGCTTGAACAGCATGATTTATTGTGTCATTTTGTTTGCTTTAAAAAGGTTAATGGCAGAAACCTCCTTTCAGTTGACTTTGATCGAACCACAAAGACAGAAAAGATCTACGATGACCACCGTAAATTCCTGCTGAGGATTGCCTACGACACGTCAGGGCACCCCACCCTGTGGCTCCCGAGCAGCAAGCTGATGGCTGTCAATGTTACCTATTCATCCACAGGTCAAATAGGCAGCATACAGCGAGGCACGACTAGTGAAAAAATAGAGTATGATGGACAGGGAAGGATAGTGTCTAGAGTGTTTGCTGATGGGAAAACTTGGAGTTACACGTATTTGGAAAAGGTAAAGGAGACTCAGGTTTTTACAAATGCTTGGAATGTGCTGAAATTCTGCAGCACTTCACTGCTGCATACAAAGCAAAAAATAGGTAGCAGAAGCACATCGCAATTATTCTAAGTATCAACATGTGATTCCAAGGGGAATGTTTCATTCCACAGATATGTTATCACATTTTAGCTAATTGCTAGGAATTGATGTGTTTTTAAATTATTTAGGCCACTGACTAACAAGAAGCATCTGTATTTACCTTTTATCTTAACACTTAAAATAAGGTACAGGGACTAGCTGCAATTCAATTCAACTGAAAAGAATTTGTTTGCAAATGCTTCACTGTTGTGGGCTTTCTTCACTACCAAGAAAAGCTCTTTTTTCTAAATAGTTACAGCTGTCAATTTGTACTTGCTGTATGTTATAGCATCAAAATAAGGGATAGACAAAATATTAGGAATCAATATATATGTAACAATTGCTGAATTATAGCTTTCCTTCTAGAAATACCTGTGAAAATCACCCTTGTGAGATCACATGTCTGCTATGCAGAAAGAGAATCCATTTCTTTCAGGGGTTTAAATATATTTCTGTTGAAGCTGTTGCTCAGCAAATACTGTTTACTAGTCATCACAGACATAATTTAATCAAGACCTATGATACATAATAGCCACCCATTAGAAAAATGTCAGAATAATTCAAGTAGCTCCTTTTGATATGAATAATCAAACAATTGTTTTGCCTATGTCTCAAAAGCTTACAGAACAAGAACACAGTATTCAGAGATCTCAGGCTATTCAAATTCTTCAAAATCATCTCTAATTGTAGGGAAGAAATTGTATCTCCCATATGTTGTTCTCCTCGTGAGTTAATGGCTCTAAGACAGTTTTACTTCTTCCCATATTAAACATGACTTATCTGAATCCATTGACAATCTGCTGTTTAGCTGTGAATGCTTGATAAAAGAGTGATACAGTCATAACAAGTAGCAAATTATGAATGTGGAACTACTAATTACAGAACCCCTTACAATTAAGCATACAAGTAAATTAGGCAGGGAGATGTTAACAACATGTAAGGTCAAGGATAACTCAATTTAAGAGGAGATAATTTTCTCAAGTGGGAATGTCACATTTTTGTGAAGAAATAGTATCAGTATATGGCGGGAGGGGAGAAACTGCACCGTTTGTCACATGGTAAAAATCTGTTCTTAATTTTCAGTCAATGGTTCTTCTGCTCCATAGCCAACGGCAGTATATCTTCGAATATGATTTGTTGGATCGGCTTTCTGCTGTCACCATGCCCAGTGTTGCTCGTCATACCATGCAGACTATCCGCTCCATTGGCTATTACCGGAATATATACAACCCCCCGGAAAGCAATGCTTCTGTTATAATGGACTACAATGAAGAAGGGCAGCTCCTTCAAACTGCTTTCCTGGGGACAAGCCGAAGAGTATTATTCAAGTACAGACGGCAGACCAAGCTCTCAGAAATTTTATATGATAGTACAAGAGTTAGTTTTACTTATGATGAGACAGCAGGAGTCCTGAAAACAGTAAACCTCCAAAGCGATGGTTTTATCTGCACCATTAGATACAGACAAATTGGCCCGTTGATTGACAGACAGATTTTTCGCTTTAGTGAAGACGGAATGGTAAATGCCCGATTTGACTACAGCTATGACAATAGCTTCAGAGTGACTAGCATGCAAGGTGTCATCAACGAAACCCCATTACCTATTGATCTCTATCAGTTTGACGATATCTCTGGCAAAGTTGAACAGTTTGGAAAATTTGGAGTTATATATTATGATATTAACCAGATCATTTCAACAGCTGTCATGACGTACACAAAACACTTTGATGCACATGGGCGCATCAAGGAAATCCAGTATGAAATATTTCGGTCATTAATGTATTGGATTACAATTCAGTATGATAACATGGGACGAGTGACGAAAAGAGAAATTAAGATTGGGCCATTTGCCAATACCACTAAATATGCTTACGAATATGATGTAGATGGTCAGCTCCAGACAGTTTATCTAAATGAAAAAATAATGTGGCGATACAACTATGACCTGAATGGCAACCTCCACTTGCTCAACCCCAGCAGCAGCGCCCGTTTGACGCCACTTCGGTACGACCTGAGAGACAGAATAACTCGACTAGGAGATGTACAGTACAGGTTAGATGAAGATGGATTTCTGCGTCAGAGGGGTACCGAAATCTTTGAATACAGTTCAAAGGGCCTTCTTACTCGAGTTTATAGCAAAGGCAGTGGGTGGACAGTGATCTACCGTTACGATGGACTTGGACGACGAGTTTCCAGTAAAACTAGCCTTGGACAGCATCTCCAGTTCTTTTACGCAGACCTTACTTACCCAACCAGGATAACTCATGTATATAACCACTCAAGTTCTGAAATCACATCTCTTTACTATGATCTGCAAGGACACCTTTTTGCCATGGAAATTAGCAGTGGGGATGAGTTTTACATTGCATCAGACAATACGGGGACACCGCTGGCTGTTTTCAGTAGCAACGGTCTCATGCTTAAACAAATTCAATACACTGCCTATGGAGAGATCTATTTTGACTCTAACCTTGACTTCCAGCTGGTAATTGGATTCCACGGAGGCTTGTATGACCCACTGACCAAGCTAGTCCACTTTGGAGAAAGAGATTATGACATACTGGCAGGCCGATGGACAACACCTGATATTGAAATCTGGAAGAGAATTGGGAAGGATCCAGCTCCTTTTAATTTGTACATGTTTAGAAATAACAACCCAGCCAGTAAAATACATGATGTGAAGGATTATATCACAGGTAAGAGAAGGTTACTTCATTGTAGCTTGGGAATGCTGGATCTATAGGTACCCAATTTAGAGGGAGTGAGACTGTAGGTAGCAAGGGCAGGAAAGGTTCTTCCATGATCAGTTTAACTCACCAACATCACAGAAAATATTCACTGGAAGTTGGTTGATATTTTCCAGGGTAGGCTTTTTCAAGGCTGCTAATGTAAATTGCCCAATAAACTCCAGGGCTAGCACAAAGTAATGAGTGCACAGCCAGGTGCAGGGAAGGAGGAGTAGGATAGTATAGAAAAAGGAGTGAATTTCTCTTTTGGCAAAGAAAGGTGCTAACGTGCTAACTTCCATATCTCTGTTCTTAGAGAACCTATATGCTTTCTGTGGTTCTAAAGTCAGTGCTGTGTAGTGTTTTCCATTAGTCTACATACCAAAAATCTGACTGCATAACACCAGAATTTTTGGAAAAATGTATGGCTCGGATACATTTGATTTTTTGTATTTGAATAGATGTAAATAATCCAAAATACACAGACAATGCCAGTCTACAGGAAGGGCTCAGCCCCACTTAGGAGCTGTGAGACTACCACTTAGAAGACCATCCTGGGAATCAAGTGGGTTTGCATTCATTTAACAAACAGCAGCTATTAAGTGGGTTGCTAACAGGCTGCCTGGGAGTGAGGATAATAACAGACCTCTGAATCTTTCCTCTCTTAGCAGCATGTGCTGTAGGGCATGCAGCTGGAATCAGATTCTTTGTGGCATTGAAAATAATGCACTTAGTTCAGAAATTGCCCTCAAAATACAGTTTTGGTTCTTTTCTTAACATCTTTGATGTCTGAAATGCACAGACACATACTGTTTATATAAGGTTATTATTACTATTAGTAATTTGGCTGACTGGCAGTTTTAGATGCAGTGCCTCATGAGGCATATCATTTATTTGAGAATGCTAGAAATTATTTTAAGATAAATATTTTTTATTCTTTCATTTTTGGAAAAATTTGCTTCCTTGTTCCACTTATTGTGAGCTTTCTTAAATAAAAATTACTAGACTTGGTAAGGAGCACTCTGCCAACCTCTAAGCTTAGTCTTTGTGGAAGATAGTGTAAAAAAACAGAAACAAGGCAGAGCACTCATTCTTGCCAAACAGTTGTCACCTCATTGTTGGCATCCCTAATTTATTTTTAACAGAACATAAAATGTATCATAAATTATGTTACCTAATGATAATTTAGTATCCTGTCTGCTTACTGATGCATTTCATTAGCTTTTAATTTCATCAATCCAATATCATCTTAAAGAGAAGCAGATTTCTCTTGAATCAACAAAAAATATCTGCCAAATTATTTAAAAGGTAATTTGCCCTATAGGTGCTATTTCAGGAGTAGTTTGAAGGCATTACAATAACACATACACACCAAAAGGACAGGATGTGCTCTGCAGTACTTTTTTTTTTTTTTTACTTTGTTTTAAAGTATTGATGCTGAAGGTGTGACATAAAGCATGTTTAGCCTGACCATGAAATTCCAGTTAGTTTAGGCTGTGTGACAAGGAAATCTCCCCTTAATTGCAATGCCATAATTGTTCTGGAAGTCACAGAGGCCTTCAAACTTGCTGAAGCCTGCAATATCTTTCAGCTGATCCTAGTGCAACTCTTATGTAGAACAGACATTTTCTTTTAAGTTTAGAACTGTAAGTTTCCTGTATAGGTTTGGTATTGTAGCTGTAGCATAAATCTAAATCCATACATATGAAAAGAAAGACTGTTGAATAATGTTCATGATACAAAAGGAAATCAACTATGCCAAAATCTATTATATGTAAAAACTCTATGGTTGCAAAATATAGAACAATTCTAATATTTTTCTCAATTTTTTTTCTTATAATTATTCTCTTTCAGATGTTAACAGCTGGCTGGTGACATTCGGCTTCCATCTGCACAATGCTATCCCTGGCTTCCCAGTTCCAAAATTTGATTTAACAGAACCTTCTTATGAACTTGTGAAGAGCCAGCAATGGGAAGACATACCAGTAAGAAACAAAACTAAACATACAAATTGAACAAGATAGGATGTTCCATTCTACTCAGATCTTATTAGGCATGGATAATTCTGATAGCCAGGGTTAATTGCTAAGTTAAATCCGAACAATACCTTTATCTAGTTTCAAAAGAATTTAAGAAACTACAGATGGAGGGGTTTTTTTACAGATTTGCTAAGTCAGGTACTATTTTATATAAGCTTTTGTTTGCTTTCAGCAATAATAAAAATTTAAAAGAATAATCAATGAAAACAAGTTTAAGGTGCTTTAAAGATGTCTTAATTTCATAGCAGAACTACGTAGATCATATTTGTACTAACATTCTGCCTGAAGACAGTAACTGAACACTGTAGTAAAAAATAGACTGTGAAATAAACAGAAGAACAGGTGATACAACATACACATACCAGGCACCACTATAATTTTACTTCTTTTTAATATTAGCCATGCATTATGGACACCATATGTTACATGTAAAGATAAAATACTGAAACTGAAATTACCTGAGGTAAAACCTCAGGTATTATATTACATAAAAGTAAAACTCAGGTGCGTACGAAGTTCTTTGAAAGCAAAAAAATGAACTTTCATCCTGAAAACGTGCTACAGTTTTAAATAATGAAAAATAAATGTGGAAGTAAAATCTAAGTCTGCTATTTAAGAAAATTACATTTACAAATTAGGCTTACTCAAAGATCAAAGACCTATGCCCTCAAAAATCCTATGATTTTTGGTTTAGAAGGAAGAGTTAAGAGACATTAAAATGAGTGATCCCATTGTAAGCAGTCAAAAAGTATCTCTTTCTACAAGAATCATGATAGAGAATGTTACAAGAGTTAAAGATGATATAATCTTAAAAAATCCTACAACCTAATGTAGACCGAAAGTCCTTAAAAGGGTGGCCCAGCAGAAGGGAACATATGGAAGCTAACTTTGCATTCAGGAAGTTAGTTAGTTAGTTAGTTAGTTAGTTAGTTAATTTTTAATAGCAAGGAATTGAGTAACAGGGGAAGACCTTAGAGCACAGCATGGGATTAGTGTCTCCCATGAGCAACAAAAGCAGTGAAGGAGGAGCATGGCAAGCACTCCTGTTGTATTGGGAGATAAGAGACCTGTCATCAGGCATAGCTGTGAAGAATTATCAGAGATTGTTTATTTAGGTCTCAAAGGCTAAAGAATGAAATCATCCACTAACACCAGCAAAGGCATACCCGGCGCAGAACCAGTCTGGTCAAAGAGATGAGAGCAGACAGCTAGTTGTCAAAATTCTTCAGGAGAAAGCTCAATAACATGAGGAATGCCAGGGGCATGTGACATGACAGAGCGAGAAGCGCGTGATAGGAAAACAAAGTTTCAAAATTCTCAGGTAGGAAGAAGCTGCAGTTTTGATATTCACTGGTGAACAAGCAAATGCAACCAGGAGGCAGAAGTAAACACATAAACCACTTAGTATTTTGAAACATTCTGGAGTGAGTGAGCTTTATTGAGCTCTGAGGATACGTGTTAAAAATAAACAAACTTTGTCATTATGAAGTTGCTATAGCATCTTGCTGCTCTCACTGATGCTTGCTGTGTACAATGCATTTTGTGCTCAATAGCTTTCATGTAGGATTTACAACAGCTGAAATCCATACTTGTTAGCAAGTGCAGACAGAAGTCTGCCACATTCAAGAAGAACGGAGAGTCCAAGTTAATTCATAATTCCCTCAGGAGTAGGCCCCTCCAGAAAGCTACCCTTGTGGCAAAACAGAGAAGCCTTTGCAAACTTTTTGCCAGGCTTTGATCAGCAGCAAGGCTGAATTAAGGTTGTATGAATCTTAATGACTCCTGCTTGGTATCCCATCCAGAAATTCAGGAAAACAAAACACACTTTTGACTCATTTGTCTGCAGTGAATCAAATGGTTCAAGCGGTGTTTTAGTGAAAGGAGAATGGGTCAGTTGGAAGATAAACTGGATCATCATCAAAAACTAAGTACTCCTTTTCAAAAGTGCAGCCAAAACTATTTAAATCTTTGTTTCCTGTTGAGGCAACTGCCAGGGCAGCTGTGTGCTCCCCACCTCTATCAGAACAGCTCATTCACAGCTTGTTGCTGTTAAGACCCAGGGTTAGAACGATAAGATGTGTCTATTCTGCACAGTTGTAAGGTCTCATCCCAGCCACAGCTGACCCTGTAATTTAAGCTGTTCTGCTATCTAGCTGCACTAGCTAACCATTCCTGCTAGCTGCTTCTGCTCTTTCAGCTCTTCTGGCAAACGACTGCAGGTATGCCGACAGGTCCCGCTCCCCAGCCATCCTCTTTACCAAGAGTGCATCTGGCATAGTGGGCTGCACACAGCTCTTCCATGACATTCCTAGCTTTTCCATTAGACTGGCTTTTTGGTTCTTTTCATTCATTGCCCCTTGTCTTTGCTAGCTATGAACAAAACACTGCTGTATTCAGGGTTGCACCCAGCTGAAGTTCTTGGGGAAAAGGTCTTTGAGGCAGAAGGCTTGGAGTGAAATGGAAGGTCACACAGCCGGATTGGCCACAGCCTTTTCACACACGCCCTTTTATCAGTTTCTGCAAGTATTTCTAAGAAAGGATATCAGTCCCCAGTATTCCACCTCACTGGTCCACACCATGTGCTTCCCTCTCTTTTACAGTAAAGACTGCCATTACAGTTTATTTCCCTCATTCCTTTAGCAGCTTGAGGGATTATGAGAGCCTCCGTGCAGTTTGGTCTCAGGCTGCAGCTACTTGAGAGACTCTTATCTCCTGACTCAGCATAAAGAAAGGCTTGTTCCAGTTCTAAAGCACAGCTTCATGACCTGCAGACAGCTTTTACCTGTATTAATATGACATGACCTGGCAATGTGCACTGGCAGCCCAGAAAGCCAATCATGTCCTGGGCTGCATCAAAATCAACATGGCCAGCAGGGCAAGGGAGGGGATTTCACCCCTCTACTCTGCTCTGGTGAGACCTCAGCTGGAATACAGCATCCAGCTCTGGGGTCCCCAGCACAGGAAGGACATAAACCTATTGAAGCAAGTCCAGAGGAGGGCCACCCAGTTATCAGAGGGATGGAGCGCCTCTCCTATGAGGCGCTCCATCTTTACAAGAGCAGGTGCTGACAGGACTAGGGGGAATGGGTTCAAATTGAAAGAGAGGAAGTTTTGATTACATATTAAGAAAAATTCTTTACTATGAGGGTGGTGAGGCCTTGGAACAAGCTGCCCAGGGAAGTTTTGGATGTCACATCATTGAAGGTGTTGAAGGCCTGGTTGGATGGGGCTTTGAGCAACCTCATCTAGAAGGTGTCCCACAGCAGCGGGGTTGGAACTAGATGATTTTCAAGGTGCCCTTCCAACCCAAACCATTCTGTGATTCTTGTGATTATGTATTGGCATTGCAAGTCTGTCCTGTGCAGCCCAGTAAGTAGCCTCTGAAGTTAAACCTGATTTTTGTGAGGTTCTCAGGGAGACAAAGAGTAAAAGCACTGCACATTAGCAAAATAGTCTTGTAACTCAGCAGAACAAGCAGTATGCAGATCTAATTAACTCCTTGGCACTGTCAGTTGTGGCATATCCTGTTGTTGTCCACGGGCAGCACACCAAGAAATCCTGGCTGTTTGGCATTTAGGGGGATACAGATGGCTGGTAAAACTTCTGTCTGTTCTTGTTTACAGCCAATTTCTGGAGTGCAACAACAAGTGGCGAGACAAGCAAAGGCTTTCCTTTCCCTGGGAAAGATGGCAGAAGTGCAGGTCAGCAGACGGAAAGCCAGTGGAGAAAAGTCGTGGCTGTGGTTTGCCACGGTGAAGTCTCTGATTGGGAAAGGGGTGATGCTCGCTGTCAATCAAGGCAAAGTGCAAACAAACGTGCTCAACATTGCAAATGAGGACTGCATAAAAGTGGCAGCTGTTTTGAACAACGCTTACTACCTAGAAAACTTGCATTTTACTGTGGAGGGAAAGGACACGCACTATTTTATCAAGACCACCTCCCCTGAGAGTGACCTTGGGACACTGAGGCTGACGAGTGGGCGTAAGGCCCTGGAGAATGGCATCAATGTCACTGTTTCCCAGTCCACCACTGTGGTGAACGGCAGGACTCGTAGGTTTGCTGATGTTGAAATGCAATATGGTGCTCTAGCGCTTCACGTCCGCTATGGCATGACACTTGATGAGGAAAAGGCCCGAATACTGGAGCAAGCCAGGCAAAGAGCTCTTTCCAGTGCCTGGGCCAGAGAACAACAGAGAGTAAGAGATGGAGAGGAAGGCGCCAGGTTGTGGACAGAAGGAGAAAAAAGGCAGTTGCTAAGTGCTGGAAAGGTACAAGGATACGATGGGTACTATGTACTCTCTGTGGAGCAATATCCAGAATTAGCTGACAGCGCTAACAATATACAGTTCCTCAGACAAAGTGAGATAGGAAAGAGGTAACACACTGGCTTAGCTCAGGCTGCCAAAGAGACTGTGTACCAGTGTCTTCTAAAAAGGAGACCAAACTGTTTTGCTGCATTACTACTTGAGCCTAAGCTTACATCTTTGCTCAGATTTTTTCTGTAGCACAATCCAGACTCTGTAACAAAAAGAGCGCCTTCCGGAAGAATGATACTGCTAATGACAAAACTTTTTTTTCTCAATGACCTTAAAGGTGATCTGCTTTAAAGAATATGTTTACATATGCATACCGCTGCACTCAAGTTGGACTGAAAAGTATTAAAAAAAAAAAGAAGAAAAAAAGAAAATAAAAAGGCCTACAGATTTTGCAACAGGCTGTTTCTTTGAGGCACTGTATTTAATTAAGATACAGACCCATACAGTGTTTCCAAATAGTACTGAATTGTTGACCTTTGCTTACGAGAAGTAGTCTCTCTCTTTCTCTCTCTCTTTTTCTCTCTCTTTCTCACTGCATAGGATGTGGTATATATCTGTTAATTTTAAAACGTGGGGCAAAAATTACTGTTTATAGACAACCCAACTGCATTAAACTGTGCTGCTTTCTAAAAGGACATTGGCACAAGTGACTTATGCTACCATGGGAATTTAATAATGGATTTTACAATGCTAACATGGTTTGCCTTGGGGGGAAAATGGCAAGTAGAATCCTTGTTGCATATAAGCAAAGGAAACCCTGATTTTTTGTAAATTATGTGAGACAAGTTGTTTATGGATTTTTATATGAATTACAATTTACTGTACATCAAATATTAGTCTCAGAGGAGTTAATTTATGTAAAGTGTTTAAAAAAGTTTATACTTAAAAATAAAATGATAAAAACATGTGCTGTGTGTGATTTTTTTTAAAGAAAAAGGAATTGCACCTTTTATGTTATAGCTGTACAGTATAAAGGATTATATTGTAGAGATATAACAGTGATGACTAATGTCCAAAAGTGTTAATATTTTTGTATTAGGTTTAAAGCTGTGCATCTATCACTCTGCTGATAGGATGGGACACTCCACAAAGTGGCTGGCTGAATCAGACCACAGTTCCCTCCCCTCCCTCCCCTGTCACCCAGGCCAGTGCCACTTCATCAGTCATTGTTAGAAGGCACAGTAACCAAATAAGTCTCATTTAGTATGATGGAAGACTTTAATAGGTTGGGGTTTCCTTGTCTTTTTCCAGCCCTAATGTAATAAATGGACATTTATTCATACCAGGTGGGGTTTCTGTTGGTTTTTTAGAAGCTTTGTTTCACAATGGAGGAATAGTGTCTCAGGTGCTTGGCAAATTGTATGTAGAAGAAGAAGAAGAAATGATGTAGTTTCATCCAGTTATGTCAACTTTGTCTTCTGTATAATACAGCTCTTTTAGATGTTAATAACTCCAGTTAGAAGAAGCGTACCTCTGACCTGATGCTACAGAATTGCTCTTTAGGCAGGCAGGCTGTTCAGTAGGTTCATTTCCTGGCCTTCAGCTGGCAGATCAAATCTCATTACTGTGAACACTAAACCTGGGGATGGAGAGGAAGGTCCTGTTCTAGTGCCTAGTCTGCATCTCCCTGCCACTGCATAGATTTGGCATGCTCTGCTCCAAGGCCCAGTATATTTGCTGCAGGAAGAACTGAAGTGTGCAGCTGGTTCCTTATAGGAAGCCTGTGGTGGCATCTATGGCATCTGTTCTACATCTTGGCTGAAACCATTCTTAGAGCTTTAGTCTGATGAGCACTAAATTCAGCCACAAAAATAAATATTTTTAAGATGAGACTAAATTGAGGGTTTTGATGTTCATTGAAATATACACATTATTTCTATCCATGTATTATAATGACAGAACATAGTAAGTGAACGTGTCTTAACTATGAATGGTTCAAGTGGATGTAATAAAAATAGTTTTCTAACTGCTTTGTATTCTGAGAGTCTATGGTATTACATACTCTAAATTGCACATTAGGATTGTTTGATAAACAGATTTGAATTTCTCCCAGCCAAGTCGCTACCGAATCTACAGTATCAGTGCTATTACTGTATGTGTGTATTTGGTAGAGCATACAGAACTAATTACACATATAATGAATGCTAATCATCTATTAGAATTAAAGCACAGATTAGTTGTTAGTACTTTTACCCTTGAAGCTTGAGGGCCCTAAATTTAGAGAGGATGGTATGTCAGACCCCAGAGGCGTGTCATTGATCTACGTATTCTTTTTAAAAGATGTAAAATGCTAGGTGTTTGCAGTTCTGTTGGGTGGCTCTTCCACAGCACTGTATTTAGCATGCTGTAAGTGCTCTCTGTTGAAATAGGCTCATATTCTAAATTATGTCCAATGTTTCTGTTCTGTTTGAATATGAAAAGCTTGTATAACATGTCAACATTGAAATATATCTTCTACTTGGCGCGTACCAGTCCCTTCTCCTTTGTTCTGGCACCAATAAACAACAAATTATAGTATCTGTTGGTGATCATTTTAGATGCAGTCAAATCAAGCCAATTAGTGGCCTTGTTAGTTGGTATAATGAGCCTATTTCTTGCTAAAAAAGACTTGTGATCTGGACATGCTCCTGCAGGAAATAGTGACCTTGGGGAATATAGAAACAAAAGATCTTTTTAAAGAAAAAATATGCATAATTAAAGAAGCATATTACAAAAATAAGAAAAAAAGAAAGGAGATTCTAAGTATTTTAGACAATGCCAGTCAAAATGCTATCCTGATATTTTGAGATGTATATTTCGTCTGATTTGTATTGTTCTTTTAATTTGCCTTCTTAACTTTATATGTGTCCTGAATTTTCCACAAATTGATAACTATAGATTGCATCTAGGCTTTCCAATAAAAGCCAACCCAATGTGTGTGTGTGTGTGTGTTTATATTTGGGTTTTTTTAATCTGTATGTCAGATATTGCATCTGTGCTGCCGCTTTTCTCGTATCGAAGAAGCAAAGTGATCCCCTTGCACTGGTATTGATTCATTTGCTTCACAGTTGGCAGTATCTTTTTTTGACTCTATGCAATGGCTTCATCTGCTAACTCAGCAAAGTGAATTACTCCACGGGATCTCCTAGGGGGCTGCTTTAGAGAAAACATTAAATATACCTCACAAAGCCAAATCTTTTGTAGATAAGGAAAGCCGAAGAACAAAAAAATCACTTAGAACTGTTTCCTCTCATATCCTCCTGAGTAAAAATACGACAAAAAGTACTTGATTATAAAGAATTAGATTGGCACTGGTAGTTACATATATACACAGAAGAGATCCTTCAACCTGCATTTAGGCCTACTTTGCAGAAACTGCTGACTTCAGCACTGCTCTATGTCAAGAGACCACTTTCATTTTATTTGGAACAGGCAGACTTCACCACACTTACTTTGTAGTGACAACCTTGAGTTGGTAACATGTTGATCCAGCACTAATCAGGTCACTGCTTAGCTAACTATGGCCTAATTTTGTTATTAAAAAAAAAAAAAGGCAGTAAGAGATCTTTGTATGTTCACACATGGGAGGTGAGAGATTTGCATTTGACAAGGGGGAAGAAAAATGCCAGTTACCACTGCCACTCTTCTGAGACATTTCTAAAGTGATGGCTGAAAGGCTGTAAAAGAAAAAAACACTGCATAAAATAACAGTTAAAATTGTCTATGAGAGAATAGGCTGCATTTGCAGAGAATCAGATGACAAAATGTTTGAATTCTGTTTTCAGAAAAAAAGAAGGAAAAAGCTTCTGAAAGTGTTGATACCTTGGTATACTGCTATCTCTAGAAGGGCAAGCTATGGCTATACATATGGCCAGCTTGAGAACCTTTAAGAAAAAGAGGAAGAAACTCATGCCTAATTCTTTGGGGATGGCAAAGCAGAGGCACTTATTAGAAACGGCTTCTAAGCAGCTTATTAGAAGCTGCTTATTTGACACTTATTAGAAGCTGCCAGGGTTAAAAATAAGCCAAAGCAGAGAGCATCATCCCACAGCATAAACTGAACAGCACAGACACAGTGATATCATACCCCTAACTGCAAAGCCACATCCAAACCCACCAAATTAATCAGCTTCTCATCAACAGCCAATCAGTCCTAAGGACTAAATATACAAGGCTTATAAAATTAAATTGATCTTTACACACACAAGTTGCTGGGGCTCAGTGATACAAAACAAAAAAAAGCCAAACAAAAAGTGATAAAAACCAAAATGAAAACCAGTTAATTGATGAGTATGTGTCAATTCTCCCCCTGGGAAAAAAAGGAACATGTGGTCTATAGCTGTCATGCTGACAGACAGAGCTTAAGACTTCATTTTTTACCTCTGAAGTTTTTAGCTTTGTGGCAGACTGACCACATAAGGCAAATTTAACTGTGTGAACACTAAGGCTACACCTATTCAAAAAGTCAAAACATTAATAACTGGTAAATCCCTGCTCATCCCCCCCAGCCCATTTTTCAGCAGAAGTAACATAAATAAGGATGCCAGAGCTTAATTAAATGCACCACAAAAAGCTGAAAAAATGCAGCTTTTCTGTTCACCCATCCCAGAAACCTGAGTATTTGCTATAGACCACTAAAAGTGTCTTAGGCCTTTCAGGGTGAAGAGATGGTGGAAAGGTTTGTTTGTCATGCCATCTCCTAATCACAAGATAAAATACTGGCAATTCCAGGTGGCACTATGAGGGACAAGAACATGCTGTCTGGTGCTCTGGCACAATCTGCCCTGCTTTAATAACCAGATGTGCTGGGGACGACAGGGTAGGGAGAGCAAAAGGGAGGTGAGCTGCCATTAGGTGGTCTGGAATGCAACAGTGAGAATGAAGTCACGCAGTACCACACAAATAGTGGCATGAGGATTATTAACTGCAAAATTCTTTGTAGGCATGCCTTTTTTAAAAAATTCTTGGCCTGATTTCTAGCATCACAAATGCCAAATGTATGCAATTCTGAGCAGCGCAAGCATGACATAAAATGCATCACTAAGATGCATTAAAGATAAATATGCTAAATATGGGTCCCCACTTCTAAACAAAGCAAGCTAAACAGTAACACCATCCCTTTCTTTAAGTACATGAGAGCCTTATATGCAATTTAGAAGGTGAAGCATAAGCCTAATATGATGACAGCTCAATAAAGTGTCATGTTTTCTCAGAACCTGCTTTATTGCAGGTAGACTCTTGCTGTTAATTACCATAACTTCGTAGGTAAATTGAGTAAACCTTTTAATTTACTAAGTTAAAATTCCATCATTGAGGAATATAAATTTCTAGACATGCATACAATTTTTTTCCTACTACTAAATAAGTCAATGCTATAGTAACATAATTATGCAGCTTAGAGTTAATGGTTCCCACAAAGCTGTCTTAATAAAGCCTTTTGGGATTCAGGAGGAAAAGGAGGAAATTCAGAAACTAAGAATAAGGCTGGAAGGTGACAACGTCTTTCAACTGGCTCTAGTTACTCAATCACACTAAGCTATCTGAGACAGCAGGGTGAGTGTCATGCATTATAGAGGCACAAGGGAAAATTCTTATCCCAATGCAATAAAATATTTCCAAATTTCAAGCCCAGGAATCATTTTAAAACTGAAATTACAGGAATGGCTATCTAATGAACCAATTAAAGTTACAGCAATAATAAATAAAATTAAAACAGGATAAAGAAAGATAATAGAGGAATCAATGAATAATGCAAATCTGAGAGTGACTATAGGCATGTTAAAAATGCCGTAAAAAAAAGTATGAAAAATGTATGAAAAAGTTCATCCATTGTTTGCAGATAAGGACTACTTTGGAAAAATGAGCTGGGGAGTGTGTGGGTGTACAAGACCATAATACCAGAACCAGGTATTAGTCCCCAACTTACACAATGATGGGGAAGTACATATAAAAAAAAAATCAGTCACGCCAATATCTGCAGAGGACAAAAATTAATGGAGTGGCAAATAATGGCTAGGACAGAGCAGTCATACAGAACAATATGGATCACTCGCTGAAGTGAGCCCATTCAAACAAAATGCATTTTAATACAGGCAACTCCAAAAGTAAAATATCTCAGAATAAGAAATGCAAATCTTGCTATGAAAGGTACATAGCCACCTTCAAGAAAGCATTGACTGGAAAAGAATGAAGAGTGCATAATGGATAAATAACTCATTGTGAGATTCCAGTACAATAGTGGTGGCAATGAAGAGCTTTTAGGGGTGGAGAAGCTTAATGAGATTACTGGCCTTGTTAAACAAGGGAAATAGGAAGGCAATGCTATCTCTGCATATGGTGCCAGCAATACCACTCTTGCATACAGTCCTCATGCATGCATCATGAAAACCCTGGAGAGAGCACAGGGAGACATCACACATAAATCTGAGTCTTGGCAAAATAAAACTTAAAAAAAAAAATGAAAGGAACAAAAGGGTGCCATGACAATAGTATCTAAATGCCCTCACAAAAAAAAAAAAAAAAAAAAACAAAAAAAAAAAAAAAAAAAAAAAAAAAAAAAAAAAAAAAAAAAAAAAAAAAAAAAAAAAAAAAAAAAAAAAAAAAAAAAAAAAACCACAAACCCACGTTGCAGTAAAGTGCTTCCAAACAGGGAAGGAGGGAAGAGAAAGTGGGTGGAATGCAATTCTGGTAACTGACTATAGGAGTCGTTTCCAAAAGCTTTTGGCAAAATAGGAGCTATTGGAAGGACATGTAATGGATACAGGTGATGGGAGTTTAAACTAGATTATGGCACCATTCATTTAGTTGCACAGGAGATGTCAAAGTAAAACCTTTATAACTCTGATAAATGCCAGGCCAAAGGGTTTCAGTTTGTCTTCTCCTTATCACCTCCTCTTTAACAACCCGGAAGTATCCAAATTAAGTTGATACAGACTGAAGCCAACAAAGATTACCCTAAAAGTTTCAGTTCTTTAAACGAGAGAGTGCAAGGCTGAGGCATTTTAAAAACATCCCATGGCTTACTCAGCAGAGATATGTTGTTCTATTACCTTCTATAGCAGCTGATTATTAAAACTAACTAAAACAACCTCCTCACTCTGTATTAACATAGCTGGAACCAATATGCCCTCATGTTTATGTTTTCAAGGCATCCAGAGGCTGTTTAGGTTAAATAAAAAAATCAAACAAACTAACAAAAATTTTAAAATAGTAAAACCTTGTTTGTGCCAGCGCTGACCGCACTCTGCCCTGAGCGCACCTCACCCTCCATCACCGACTCTCCCTTCCCAGGTGTTTCACGCTCCGCCACCTCCGGTGCGCTGGGAAGCACCTGGTCCTTACCCGGTACACAACCGGGAGCTGCAGCCGGGCTACCGCCCTGCCTCACCGGGAACAGCAAACTGCTCCCTCCCGTCCTGACCCGCCTCACAGCGAAGCTCGGACCGAAGGGAAGGGGCTGAAGTGCGCTCTCAGCAGCAAGCGAGCCGCTCCTCTGCCCAGGCACGGCAGCCGCCACGGTGTCCGAGCCGGGACCAGCACCGGCTCCCGCAACCACTTGACCCCTTCGCCATCAGCGCAGCGTCCCTCAGCCCCGCAGAGCGGCAGCACGGGTCGGGGTCGGGGTCGGGGCCGGGGCCGCTCCCCTCGCTCCTTCGGCAGCTGCCGTCCCTGTCACCGGGACACGGCAGCGCCCGCCGGCCGTGGCTCGCGCGCCCCCTGGCGGGCAGGGGAGGAGCGGCAGNGGGGGGGGGGGGCGGTGGGGGGGGGGGGGGGTCTTGGCCGCCATTTTATCGGCTCGGTGGGGCCCGCGGCGCGCCAGGGGTGCGGCTCCTTGCGGCGGGGTTCCAGCAATGCAAATAAGTATACATCGATACATACATACATAAGTACATATACACCGCCTTAAGATGCCGTGCCCCCTAGCAGCCCCCATGCCACCCCGCAGCGTGGCACCGCCTGACCCGGGCTGGGCAGGCAGCCTGGCGCGTCCTGTTGGGCCAGTATCACCTCGTGCCCCTCTCCGGTCTCCCGGAATGTGTCATTCCCGCGGACTCTGGAGGGCGGCAGGGGCTCCACAAGGGCAGCACCACGTTGGGTGCTGCTCGTGGTACTGCCCAGCCCCTGCTCCTTCACACACCTCCATGGCGAGTCCCCACCTGCCGCCCCAAAGCAGAGCCCTCTCCTTGGCAGGCCAACCCATGGCAGACCCATACCACCTTGTTCCTTCTCAAAGGCAATCAAAGGGTGCCAACTTGACTGCTCATAGATGCATTTGGTAAAATACATGAAGGGGGGGGAAGGTTGGTTGTTTTTAACTGCACAAAAGGTATTTTCAGATGGCTTTCATTTGCAGCCAGTGAAATGTACCAGTGTAGGTAGGGAACAATTGCTTCAAACAAAGCCCAGAGCTGTTTCTCAGCCCACAGTCGCTGGTGGCTAGCAGTGGTCGTGGGCACTGCCACAGCCTCACACCAGCGCTGGGCTGGTAGCTCAGCCAGCTGCTGCTGGGCAAGAGCCACCCAGACAGGAGGACAGAGGGGAAGGGATCAGTCTGGCATTGTGCAGCAAAGCACGTGTGTGTGCATGCCTGGAAAGTTAATTTGTAATTTTTGGTCCTCAATAAATCAAGGCAGATGCCCCTATAAATCCTGCTCCTCAGGAAGGAAGCAGAAGGGCAGGAACTGCATGGAGTAGAGAACAGGGCAATTTTTCTTTTCACTGCCAAGAGCACATCACTGACACTCAGTGCTGTGCTGGGTCAGGCCTTCACCCTCTGCTAAGTTAATACCAACAACTCCTTCATCTAAAGGGCAGATAGTAACAGTGGGGGCCCCCCCTTGCACTTTTCTGCCTTTCTTTCCTCTCATTGCAATAGCAGTAGCCTCTGAAGGAGCTGCACTAATTAGTTGCTATTACACTTCTTGGTTAGCTGGAAGAACATACTGCCTCTGACCTCATGCTTTGCAGTGTACCTTAACAGCTTATTACTGCTATTGCATGGCAGCAATGGTTCATTTTATAGTTACTTTGAAAGAGCCATTCCTCCAGTGCTGAAAAATAATCTAAGAATAATGCACAGTCTCTCCAGAAGACTGCTGTTAAACTGTCTATAACCAAGTGTCCAAACGCTGCACAAAGCTGTTTCATTTGCTTAACATCGACTCACTAGCAATTAATATGCCTGACATAACAGCACACTACAAGGCCCATAAAATCTGTAGCAGTAGGGGAGTGAAATGATTATAACTTTTTTTCTTTTTTCAATAATACCAGACTACAGTTTGGGCACTGTAATCTTTTCAAAGCAAGAAGCTGAGCTGCATTTGAACAGCTGTTGTTTACTGAAGCAATAATTAGTAAGGAACAACTCAAAATACCTGCCACCTTCTGCAGCAGCTCAGCAGACACTTGCACCCTGTGCCTGGAAGCAGAGAGGCTATCAGCTTCATATGTAGACTATACTTAATAAAAAACTCACCTAACTAACTTTGAAAAAGGAAATATTTATAATGGCAGCGTCGGCCAGCCGTATGTACACAAGTAATCCCACTGAATTCATTGTGAGCTGGGAGGCACAGACTGCAGCTCATACCAGATGTCCCTAGCACAGTGGTTTGCAGCTGGTGAGGGACAGCACATGCTGCATGTGGGGAATAGGACATTCTGCAAATAAAGTGTTAGGCACAGTCCTTCTCAATGTGTTCTACTGGCTCCAGGCAAGGTCAAGCTGCACGCCTGCTCCTGGGACTGAAACCTTTGGGGAAGCATGTGTGCAAAGCCATTTGTCATATCTGCAAGTCTTCTGGTCTTACAAGATTTTTTAGCTTAGAGTGACAGAGCAGTGGACCAGCAGTAGGAGAGAGAAAGAGGGCTGCAGAACACAAGGGAGCCACATTGAAAATGGGCCTCCTGATTCCACACCTGGAAGAAACCTAGAGATTTCTATGTTTGCGAGCCATCCAAAAGTAGCCCTTTGTTTCTTGATTAGGGCTTGCTGCTGGTACATATAAGTTTGCAACCAGGAATCGGAGCATGAGCGTTACGTGTTTCCAGCTCACGTGCTAACCACCTGGTTACTGGCAACAGTGGTATATGTATACATTCCCCTAAGACTGAATGAAAACACTGGTATACCTCCCATGTAAGGCTCTAAAGAGGCTTTAGCTAAACTATTCTCAATGGCCTGCTCCTGTCTGAAAGAATAGTCATATCCCTTTCTCTCACTTCCTCCCAGCCAAAGTCTTCCATCACTTGTGCCAGCACTTAACGTACATCTGAACCTGTTGGGAGCCACTCTGAGAACCTAAATGCCCTACTTTCTAGATATTCATTCTCCATGGGTCTTATCTCTCTGATATGCCTTCAAGCATGACTCTGGGCCCAAGACAAGGATAGGAACGAGCAGTCAGGCTTGGTGCGAAGAGGAGACAGGAGCAGGGTCTCACTGACCAGAACCAGTTTAAATAGCTGTTCCATAACCGTTTCAGTCACCTGCTTCCTCTGTGGCCCAATAAATATTTAATTACTTAGTTAAACACAAAATAGAACTAACTCAAATTGAGTTAGCCATACCTCGTACTAGCAGTAGCATTCTAGAGTTCTCTCCATCTGAGCATTAGAGACAGAAGTTTAAGTCTCCAGGTTTTAAGTCTCCAGGCTGTCAGAGCACTGGAAGCAATCTCCAAGGACCCAGGGAGGGCTGCCATCTGCACTAGAGGAAGCGGGATGCTCCACAGACAGGCGTCTGCCCTGCTCCAGAGATTCATTCTCCTGCGTGAGAAGACTCGCCTGCCAAAACTGATAGGTACATTTCCACTAACAGTTGTCAAATCAGTGACTCCTGACTAGAGAAAATAAAAACATTTTGACAGAAAATGCCTGACCAGCACTACACAATAAGCCAGAAGCTGACTTATCTCATTACACCTGTAGTGTCTTAGAACTCCCTTTTCTGGCTAGTCAAGGTGTCCTTTTGAGATGGAGTGCTGATGTTAGAGACACAGGGAACTGGGACAGTCAGCCGTGAGCTTGAGGAGTTTCAGTAAAATGAAAAAAGAAATATACTTCAAAGTTAAATGTGTTGTCAGAATTACATTTTTTCATATTATTAATAAATGATAGCTATCACTTCTGTCATTAGAAATCCAAATAGAGTCACTGAGGTAGTAAAAAAAAAAAGAGGCAGGAAGGCAGTGCAGACCAGATAAAAGACGTACAGTTTCACTGTTTCAGTTTTACTTTGCTCAGCAAAGTAAGAAATGGCAAAGAGTGGCCATGATTTTAAATAAGGTCTTCCAGATTTAGATGATAGGAACCTAACTGTCCTTTCAGTGAACTTTCCCACCCTGGAGCTGCAACTGCGGAAGTTCGGTCATTTTAAAATAAACATGGTGATATGTACATAAATGTAAATAAAATCAAGTCACAGCATGCCATACCTTTCAGGCCTATTAAGACATACCTCATGTGGTGCTGTGAGGCACAAGGCCAAATGAGTTCAACAATCCAAGAAATAAAATAGTGCCCTCAAAGTGGCTGGCGTGCAAATCTGGTAGAAGGAGGAATTTGCATTTCCTCATTCCTCTTGGCATGTGCATAAATCACTGTCTTCGGTAAAGAAGCACCACTTTTTTTTCCAGAGTGCTGTTGCATTTCTCAGTCAGAGCAGACAAGAAACTTGAGCCAAAGCACTATGGATGTGACGTTAGGTGACAAACAAAGGGGGATGTGGAGCTGGCAAGCCATAGTTAAGAAAGGCTGCTGAGCCTGGATCTTGCAACCCACACATTGCATCAGATCACATCGTGCCTTAGCCCACCAGAACACGCAGCCAGAGGAGCTCAAATAAAAGCGTATCTATACACAGGAGGTATGAGCTGTAATGTTGCTGTAGGAATTCAGGTGGTACAAGTCCCATCAAAGGGTTCATACAGGTTCAGCTGCTGTGACTAATGGGATTTTTACAACCTTTGATCAAAATAGTTCCATTGCCAAAACATTTGTACTGTACAAAATTTGTAAGACCAATTAGGATATTACAAGCCTTCCACTGAAATTCATGGATAGAGTTGCAAGGTTAGGAGTTAAAAAAAAATATCCAAAGCCAACTGTGTATTACAGTCAAAACCTTCCATTATTTATCAGTTAACACAAACAGTACACTGGTTAATGGTCAGATATATCCCAACTCAATACCCCCACTGTGAAACTGCTTGTGTAGTGGCTCTTTTTAGTAGGTAGGAGAAGCTGAGGCTGTAGAGGGGATGGCTTGAGCAGTATAACCTTGGCTTTGCACTGTCTTCCAGACCAGAAGCCTCTTGCACATAAAGGGAAAAGCTACCCAGCTTGGCTCCCTGACTAGAGTGACTCTTAACACTGGTGCCTGGGGGAGCAGTTTCTCTGCACCACATTGCAGGCTTGGGACTTCAAAAGACCTTGCCCTGTGAATTTGCTTCAGGGCTTGTCTGGAAAGAGCTAAAATCATTACTCAAGCTCATGCTGTGGCATATGTACCGAGCCACAAGTCAGGTGCAAAAGCAGAGGATGTCCTAGAACTGGTGAAACACACAGCCTAAATAGGAGAGGGGAAGTAAAGAGGAAAATGGAAAGGAAGTACTAACTAAAGGAGAGGCCATTGATTAAACAGAACACCAGTGGCAAGTAAAGGAGCAGGAAGAAATTCTCTGTACCTCAGTGTAGAACAGAGGAGGCAATGTCACAAGGGTTGGAGCAGAGGAGAAGGCTGGAGGCCCTGATCTTGCAAGCAGTCATGTACCACACTGGACCTCTTCTGCATCTGCCCCTCCCCAGGCACTGCCTTCTCTCCCTAATATGTCTCCAGAAGTTAAAAGTATAGGCACAGGTTGAAGACCAGGGATCACTGTTCTCTGTAACTCTGGCTGTAACCAGAGTTACAAACTTCTGTTTGTCATTTCCAAGCCACCCCAAGCCTGCGTGGGAGTAGCAGAGGGATAGGGTCCTTTTTTCCAATCTCCAGACCACCAGCCTTTTCCCTTAAGTGCTTTGCAAATGCCTGAGAAGACCTACATGCACTACATGCTCACAGGAGCAGCAAATAAATCTTGTTAATGGTATCTTGATAATCTGCATGCCCAGAAAAAGCACTTATTACTTCCTCGGGCTAAGAAGCACTATCTAAGAGCTTTCTTCCCATTTATTTTAGGACATACCCTCTTGCTACTCTTCTGGGGAAAACCAAGGTGAAACTGTTCACTCTTCCCCCTCACAAACTTCTGATTCAGGCTGTAATAACTCTGGAGCAGTATCTGTCTGGGGTATTACCCTAGGCCGAAGTGGAAAGTTTCCTGGGGTGAAATTATACAATTACCAGCCAACTTCTCTGTGTTCCCGCTAGGCAAGCTGGCCCCAGAAACAGAGAGGGGGCCCCCCAGAGCAGTGAGAGGCTCCTGAGACTGCCTAGGCACCTTCTAAGGCCACAGCTCTTTTAGCATTTCATACCACAGGGGCAAGGAGGAGGTGAGAACAACAGAGGTTCCTAATAAAACTTAGTTCTTTTGAAACATTGCTCTTTGAAGTGCTCATAACATTGTACAAAAGAAGCCAAGCTTTATCCCTCTTTTACAGAGAGATGGTAAGAGTTACAAGCACAGCAGGCCAAGAGCAGAGTCAAGAGACAGACCTCAGGTCTCCCAGTTTCAACAGGCCTAAGGGTGGGAACAGGCTGTAGTCGTGGGAATCATCTCGTAAAGACAGTGTCTCCACAAAGGCACTGATATTTTAGCACTAATTTCAAAAACATTTCCACCAACAGTGGAACAACAATTCCCAGCAGTGGGAGAATTTAGTGCTGATGTAATTCTCATGGAAATGAGGTTTGAAACAGGATCCACAGTTCCTTGCAAGAGTCTCAAATGTTAGCTTTTATTACAGCTGCCTTTCAATGAGCCAGTTTCCAAATATCAGTTTAGAAGCTTTTGTAGGGAGACGTCTTCAGCCAGTCAGCAGAATGCTCTCAGGAAGTTTTGCACTTATGTGAGATCCTCTGGACAAAAAAGAGATCTTCAAAGGGATAACAGCGTCTACTTCTGATTAAAAGCCTAGCATAGTATAATGATTGAACACCTCTGGATGCATCTTCCATGGCACATTCTGATGAGCAGTGAATTGAACATTCAGAAGAAACATGTTTATTGTCCTGTTAGTTTCTTATGAAATTTAGTATTTTCAGTGGTTCTTGACTGAAACACAAGCACCTTGCTGTCAGCAGACAGCCCTGGACTGACTGTTCAGAAACAGCCATTCCTGCTCTACACCCCTGTCCCAAACATACAAGGAATCACGACAAAGATCCTCTAGTTTTCCAGTGGCACTGGTTGTTAGAGTGCCTTGGCAGTGAGGGCAGTGTCAGCAGCTTCCAGAACTTAGAGCAAGTATTTGAGGAAGCCCAGGTCAAATTGTATTGCCAGTGTTGAATGCACTGCTTCATTTACACCTCTCCCATTCAGTGCTTCACCAAAAGCCGCGCCTCTGTAGGCAGGAGCCCAGGCTCCTCACATTTCTGAACAGAGATTTAAAAGTCAACTCAAACCACAGTGTAAAAGAAGTGACCTATGCTTCTATGTTTTAAGCATCAGATGTGATTTCCTTATGAGCTGCTACCAAAGTCTTCCTGGCCTCTAAGTAACCTGCCTATCTTGTTCTTCCGTAGCAGAAGCTTCACTGCAATACCCCTTGGAAAGGGTGCCTTGTGTCATGTCTCCATCTGCCCCAAGGTTATCAAGAGTCCAGCCAGATCCCCACATCCCACAACAGTGCTGGCTTCCTGAGTGATTTGGGGGCCTGTTAGCAGCCTGCCTGCATGTTCATGTAATGGACTGTTAGGAGAGCAAATCTCAGCTGAAGTACAGATGTTTGTTTTATTAGCGCAGGTTTTTGTACCGCTTCTCTGGGGAGGAAAGGGCAACTTTCTTCCCTGCAAATATGTCTACTATACAGACGAAGTTGTAAGAGCTCATAAAAGCTGCTGCCACTGCTTAGGCAAGAATAACAGTGGTATGGACATGAGAAGCCAGGACAGACATTTGGTACACAGTGAAGCTTGTGTGAGCTACAGACCCTGACACCTAATGGAGAAAGGGCCAATGAAGGCCAAAAAAAATTACGTTGGGAATCTCTGCACTGCTTTTAGACTAGAAATGTTGTCTGTTGCCAGTGGCCTTTGGTGTAGTTTTCACTGTGTTCATATGGTAGCTATTCATTGTTGGGTAATTATCTTGTTTTATTTTTCTACTTATTTATTGAATAAATCAAACTAATACAATTCCAACCCACGATTGCCATGGGAACACTCCAACAAGGACAGATGCAGTCTATAGCTGCAAGGAAAGAAAGCAGACTTCAACATTATTAAATTATACACAAGACAATCAATACAACTTAACACAAACAGCCCTTGCAGGCTCTGCACTAACTATCCAGAAGGCTCAGCCAGTCACTTTAGAGCCTCTTGCAACACCAAACCTTAACAACCACCATCTCGAGTTTCTATAATGGCAAGTGCTCCAGAATGCAGTCTTTCTTGCCTTTCCCTCATGTCCTGCTAAAAGAAATCACAAAAATCGTGTAGTCTACTTTTCCACCCCATAGACATGGCAGATATTTTTCCCTCCCTAAATCCAGTAGATGAGTTGAATTCTTGTTCTAGCATTCCCAGAATTTGCATTGAAAATTTAGTCCTAGTGAAAATAACACATTTAGAAAATTTCAAACAGCTTCTGAAAGCAGAAATCAAATCAATCGCAAACAAATCTAAAAGGCTGTTTAGCTTAACTTGGTCACTGTCTCTGCGAAGATGGATGACAAGAGACAGGAAAATAGAAGGCAGAGAGGAGAGGAGATTAAAGCGATAAAGGGCCTACAAAGCTCATAGCAATTTTTCTCCTTAATTTCCTCATATTCAAGGTAATGCCACTGAGAGGAAGCCAACAAAAAGAATTACATGCACTGCCCAGACTGTGTTTGTAAAAGGCAGTCTCATCAGTCCTGATTCTTTCTATCAGTGGCAGTGAGGGCTGTCTTTCTGGACACTGCAGGGAGAGAAGGTGCCAGGCATTTGATTAAGCCAGATCACAGTCTCCTTAAGTCCCCCAGCTGGGAGCCATCTGGCAGTAACTCACTCTGTGCAGGCCATCCTTTCTGTTGCAATGCCTTCCCACCTGCCAGAGTGCTGTGATTATCCTCCCTGCTTACATCCCCTTAAACTTGTCCCAGCAGTGCTGACAAGACCCACCCCCCCCTCACCCCTCATTGCAAAGTTAGGAACCGGACTCGTCTCCTTTCTGCAGTGGGCATCCTATAGCAATCCTGAGCTCTCTTTCTTTATTTCTAATCTTCTTTTCATGACAGTTTATCAGGAATCAGCTATGATTAAACAATTCCTCTACCAAAAATTTTGCAGAGTGAAAGATAACATTCATTTGCTTTGCTCTCTCTACCCATACTCTACCTGGTTCTGGGATTCACTATTTCATTTCCAGTACCTGCAAATATCATCTCCAGTCCCTAATGAGAAAGATACACTGTTTCTGCATGGCAGAACTGTAGCACTGTGCAACTTCATAACAGGCAGACACTGATCTTCACTATTTAAGTCAACAGTGGGTGATACCTCCTGTGACATTGTTTGTCCAGGACAGTCATCCAGCTTCCATCCATGCCCTCTTGCAACATCTCCAGGACAGTGCTCAGCTCTCCCTGATACCTTTGCCTTACCTATTCTGTTATAAGCAATCCTTGGTGGTGCCATTCCTTTCCCCTGCCCATGTTCTGTAGGAGCAACTTGATGATTATGTGGCAAGGCATATATTTTTATACCAATTTAGCTAAAAACCGTAACTGACTCGAGGAAGGCAGCCTGCCCTGGGAACCTTAGGAAGGTGCTTACTTTCTTCACTGCAGTATTTAGTTCAAATGAGGTCTGTCAAGTAGATAAGGATGCTTGCAAAGAGCAGAAGAGAACCAATAACAGAAAGTACTGTTAAAGTGCTGTCATATTGGAGGAAGCATTGATCTGGAACCTAACTTTACAAGGACTCCTAGACTCAGCCTGGAACCAAAACCCAAGCCCTGGAAAGCCTTGCACTCTACAAGTTCACATCTGGGTCCAATCAGACCACTCAAGCCCATTTCCATGCAGGAGGCATACTGAAAGGCATGTGGTGTGCTGGGGAGACAAACCACAGATGTTTATTGTGCTCTTGTGCCCTTAGCAATTGTTTTAATGGGCTGGAGCTCCTGGGAGGCCATTTGACTTCTGTTCCTCCTATACTGTTGTCTTGTAATGCTGACTGTGCAGAAGCCTGAAGCTGTCAACAATCTGCTTCCAGTGTTATTTCAAGAAAAGGAAAGTGAAGTGACATCTGATCTGCTGAGAAAGGATGGGGAGGAGGGGTGTTTTGAAAATATAAAGCAACAAAAGTCTGTATGGAATCGATACTAGAGACAATGCCTTCTATCTCTCCGGAAAGCATAGCTTAGTATGAAACACAGGGTTTCGTTTTTCTCTGTTGCAACAAGTATACATTAAAAAGACTTATACTTACTTTGCCAAGACCACATTGTCAGTAAGTGTTTTGAAGCTCTGCAATAATGATTATTGTGCAATGTTGCATTTTAATAATTCAAATAAACCGTGGAACATTATGATCTCTACAGCTAAGTAAATACTTTGTTGCAACTCCAGCCTTGGAAAGCATCCTCCATTTCAGTGGAACAGTGTCCTTGCAGAAATGAGCATTTTGAAACCACTCTTTGTCTTCACAATGAGCAGCCCTGGCTGCTGCCAGTCTCCTCCAGTCTGTGCAGAGGGGAGAATCTATGTGTGTGAAGATCATCATCATGTGAGAACTTTAGTTTTCTTTTGCTGTCTGTTGTACTGGAACACCTGTGAAAGCAAGAGGATCCATCTATACCTGTCAGGCATTTAGCTCCTTTATTCTTCAATCACTGAAATAAAATTTGGAACTAGAACCTAGACAATGCCTACAAGAAGTACCTGCCTGCTCAGGCAGGAGTGACACCATAGCATTTCATTTTTTAAATAACATACAGGACCCTAGTTTAACATAGAGAGCGTGAACTGCATAAGTTACTGGGGTGAGGTATTAGCACTAACCATGAGTTTCCATAGTTCTTACATCCAAGGGTCAAACTGGGCAGAGAAGGAAAGGGCCTTCCTTCCACTTTGAGACAAAGCACAAATGGTGAGAGACACTTTGTAAAGGGCAGTAGTGAAGAACGAGTGGATCAGGAAGAGAAGAAAGACTCAAGGACAGTGGAGGTGAAGAAATGGTACAATTTCACAAAAATAAGTAGAGCCCTCCAGGAAAGAAAATAACTAGACAGAACTAAAAAAGAAAATAGAGGTCAGGACTGAAAAAAGAAGTGTGATTACTCAAAGGAATTGGTTTCAGGGGGAGAAGAGTTAGAGAACGTATTGCTTAGGCTAAGAAGTACACTAGGGAAGGCTGTCAAACATGAATGTTAGCTATGTAAAAATATACTGTTGGTATTGTTCATCTGGACTAACATATGGCACACAAATTCCTGGATCTCCCAAGTCACTGTGAGTTTGACAGACTACTTGGAAAGCATGAGGATTTCATTTACTGTTTGCCTTAAACACAACCCTTTGTGGCCACTGAGATTTAGATAGTAATAAAAGTGCAAATTCTTAAAAAGTCAATGGAAAGGTTTTCTCTTGCTGAGGGTAGAAAGCTTTTTTTTTCAGTTCTTACACAAATCTGACAACAGAGACTCATTTCTCTGTTTGTGCTCTTAAAAGTGTGTTGCATAATTACATTACTAAAGTTCGGTGAGGATGTCTGATCTATTTAGGGTGGAGCAGTAAAGACAAAGGACATTTTCTAATCTGCTAAATGATGTAGCCCAAGGATCTCTCCGCTGTTCTGCATGTAGTTTTCTACAACCAACCCTCGAAAGATAAGGTTAGATTAGATGGAATATTATCAAAACCAGAATCACTAATGTATCACTAGAAAATGAAAGAAGTTGCTGTCTATTAAAGTGTAACAAAACTACTAAACTGGCTAAAATAAACCAAAGATCAATAAGACTTTCAATCTATGTTGGTTTTCATTTATAGCAGAGAACTGAAGAGGCTAATATTTCTCATTCAAATTTACATTAAAATGTTCTTTACTGGAGAGGCCTGGTTGGTGCAGACTCAATTCCCCTGGCTTCTGGGAAGTCAAAATAGCCATGCTTTTGAGGAATGTGTTGCTATGACAAACAGCAGAGTCAAAAGTACTCTATGACAGGTAGAAAATTTGCATTTCCATTAGCGAGGCCTTTGTCAAATGAAATCCCTAAAGGCAGTGAAGAATGTGTGTGGAAGGAAAATGCAATGTATTAATTTACCATCCCCCCCCATGCAAAAAAAATAATAAAATAACCCCCAACACGCTGGCTAGTTCAATGAAACATAAGATAAAAGGTAGGAGGAAAAGATTTACATTCCTGGTGATCATACAATAAAGGGATAGTAATTTATGCATGCTTTTGCCACCAGATAGTTCAGAAAAGAAATGCTGTTGGATAGCTTGGCTGAGCCACTTTTCTCCTCTGAAAAACCTGGCCTACATGCTCAAATACTTGGAAAAACGAGCCAAGATTTTACCTTTTTTTAAAGTTTATCAAAATAGGGATACACTTTAGAGGATAGCACTTAGTCTTTTTGGCTGATGTCTTTTAGAAATTAATGAAAATATTATTGATTTTAATAAGATTATTATTCTTTTATGCTCTGTGAACTCTGATTTTCATGGATGAAATTCTTACTAGAAATTAACAAATCATCAGTGGAATTACAGATAAAACAAAATGCTATTTAATGTGAATAAAAATGTCGTAAATTGGTTCTAAGTTTAATTTGGCCAGCCTTTAAAACGCATCGATACTATCACAACTAACCCTCATCGTTTTAGGATGTCTGTATCATCCTGCATTGGTTCTTCATTTATATCCAGATATTTGTCATCGAAAGTCACTTTATCTTGGGACCAATGGAATTAAATTCATGGATTTCTCATGAGGAATGCCCAAAGAAAAACAATATTTTATTAGTTGATATTGTTTTTCCCAGATGTGTTTGAGCATTTCAGGATAATATATGCATTGTATAAACTCTTAAGAGCATACAGAATGTATGTTTTCAGATCTTACTAATTTATCAGCGTGTTCTTACCTGCCACAGCCCATCCCACCAAGAACTGGCCCTTTCCTCAGCATTACTTTCCTTTCTGGCATCCCTTCCTTTATTCTGGTGCACATGGCTGTATAGCATGTTAGCTGAGCTTGTTGCAGTCATTGCTAAAATTTGCTTTAGCTTATCTACATTATTGTAATCATGCAATGCCAGCAGTCTGCCTGGACTTCTACATTCAGATGTGGAAACAGGATCCCAGCTCTGAGTCATTCAGGGAGAATACTTTTGCATCTGTGTGCACTGCCACTAGCTTTAGGAGAACCTGCAATCTCTTTACCATTTCAGCTAATGGAAGTACATTTCTTTCACCAAGAAGTCTTTTCAGAAACAGCTCAGGTATTTACATGCTCCTTTTCATGCAAAACTCCCATAGGTTGACTCTATTGATCACAGATCAGAGAAAACAACTGCCAAGTAAAATCATAGTAATTCTTGATCAGGCATACTTCTAGTTTATTCCTCCTCCAGTATACAGGCATGTTGTGCTGGCACATGTCCCTGTGTGGTGCTTGTAAACCATTCCTTCAAAAGAAAATCCCAAAACTTTGTTCCAGTATGACTGTATTCACTGGGATGAAGGTTATGAGTTAATGGGCTTCAGAAGCATGTCTTAATAATATCTTCTCCTGCAATTGGATTTCCGCTCTGAAGTCGTCTATGAGCTTTCAAAAAGTTTTTCCAGGAATAAATGAATATGTCGTGTGACCATCACATCCCCCTCAAAAAAACACAACCCTGCCAAAGTGACGGTGCATGTTATGAGCTGCGATCAGTATGTCTATGATGAAGCTGTACTTTCTTCACGCTGTATCTGCCTAGATGAATTAAAGAACTGAAAGACCGTGCTGGGTAGGATAGCATCCTATTATCTATTTGTTCAGAAACAGGTGCAAATTGCTTTCATTATGCTTTTATAAAACAGTGGGGTTTCTACAGGCTCTACTAAGTATTACTTTCTGGTTTGGGCCCTTTCTGCCTCTATACTTATTTATTCCTGCCTCACAAACTTTATTGATAGCAAAGTTTTTCAGCACTTCTTTCTTATTTCACTCCCCTTTTCATACAGCAATAAATATTATGCAATTCAACAAATGCATACAAATGGTTTCCATTAGAATTTTAATCTACTCTGGAAATGAAAGAAAAGCTTTGTATAAATCTTTTTAAATTACCAGAACATAAATTCAGACAGGAACATCACCTAGGCTGAGCTGGGGAGTTCACGGCCTGCTGTCCTCGTTCATAAATTAATTGAGGTCTCTAGCTGCTGTAAATGAACAGTGCATCCTGCAAAAGATCATATCTGTCAAGATTGCAGATTGGTTTCTATCAGAGTTTGCAAAAGTCAGAGCTCACAATGCTTTCATTATGTCTATGAGTATGGTTTCCCAACTGGAAAGAAATGTGTTTTGTTCTGTTGGGCCAAGATTTACAGAAAGCAATTTTCCTCCATGCTCCAGTTATGACAAACTTACTGAAAAATGTCATTTCATGATTTCTTTCATTCAGTCAACTTTTTACTGACAAATATGTATTCTTTCTGCTCCATGTGTATGCACCAACTGTGACATTTAATGGCCAAGGAAGGTTAATCACAGGTGAGTACATATCCCCCTTGGATATTGCAAGCTGTACTGCATTCACTGCCACTTATCCCTTATAAAGTAAGCATGGCTTTAGCTGACTCACACAACTACCTGTTTTATATTACAGATTCATACATTTTTTAAAAGGCTCCCTAAGATTCAGAGCACCAGACAGCATATCCATGAATACCTCTTAGGTATCTTAAATTACATTAAAGTTGTGACATAGTGTGAAGAGAGTCAGGGGCAAGATGGATAATATTGAGTCCTTGGTTTCTTTCCCTTTGACTTTGCTCTGTTAATCTGTAAGCATGTGAGAGGTGGAGTAAAGAAAAGAGAACATCAGTTCCCAGAGTTTGGGAAGCAGAGGTTGTTTTGGTTTTGGGTGTTTTTTAATCAGTGCCATATTTGAGAATGATGGCAAGGGCCCTTTACACATAAACACCAGTTTATAAGAGATTGATAATTAAAAGGAGGGTAAAACTGACCAAAACAGCTCTTAACACAAATTAGTAGAACAGGTCTATTTCAGTTTACAGGTAAGGGACTAAACCCCAAACACAGCACATGCACTTATGTCCTTCCTTGCTTATGTCGGCCATGCTGGACCTTCTCTCTTCACAGCTGAAGCTGTAGAGGAGGAACCCTTAAATCACCTTAACATCAACCTTTCACTTCTACCTCTCTAAGAGAAGAAAAATTTCCTTGTTGGAGTATGCTGAGTATTGCCCAACAACTGAGCATGACTATTCTCTGGAAGCAGTAGAAAGCCATCATACCAGCTCTTAAAAACGATGGGGAGATTCACTACAACTACAAACACTGCTCACAGAGAGGCCCTGGTGATCTTGGTACACAACAGTAGTGAGGAAGGCCTAGAAGGGCATGCTATGGTATTTTGTTCTTTAAATACACACACAACCTTTTAAAGAATGCAGATTATTTATGTGCTAAAAGTTAACCTGCTCATTAATCTCTGTTTAAAGGCTTCTGTCTTAGCCTAATAGTGCCAACCAGTTAGAAAGATGGCTGCCAGCCACAAGGCCTAAATACAGACTCAAAATTAATTATTTACTTGGCAGGCTCAGCAATCACTATATTATCAAAGCAATTGGGGCAATTTAGCTATTTTATTAAATACTCAGTATTTCTGACCTGTATCACACAAGTAACATTTGGCATCCCAATGTCATGATGTTGTCCCTTCCTACCATGAGACCACCACGCTGTCAAACTCCAGGAAAAATACTTGCAGGTGGAAACATCAGCAGTTATCTTGGTAGTATAGTTTAGAAAATATTTAAAATAAGTGTTTTAAATGTTCAACTGCTCTGCACTGGGACCAGACTGCAGGAGGGAAATTTCAGGCTGGAAGTTTTATTGCAACAAATTGCAGATGCTTGAAGATGTGGATTGCAGTGGAAACCATGGTAGCATGTTCACCATAGCAGGGACAAGTCTATATGGTGTGAAAAAAAATCTCTCCTAAGCAAACACTCATGCCAACATTTTCTGTTGTATCAGCCCATGTCTGATATATATTAGCATATAGGTATGTACAACACTCCGCTGAACAGCAGCAGGAAAAGGAATAAAGAAAGGAAAAAACCCCCAAACCTTCAGTATCTGTTGGTTTGGAATACAAATCAAGCTAGAGATTTTTGTGCAACAATGGTTTGGTCCCCAAAGCTGCATTGCAGTTACAGATTTGCAGTGGCATTCTCAGAATAAAATTCCTCCAAATTTTTAATTTTCCTCCTTTTTTTTTTTTTTTTTACCATACTTAGTCCCTTAGTCCCACAACTGTCCCTTGTTACAGGCTCCTGAGACAAGTAGTCTCTCCTTATAACATCAAATATTTGGAAACACCTCAGTGCCATTCAGGCATCATTTAAAAGGGTTACCCATTTTGAGTTCTCCCCTCATCCCTGGGTTCCTTATCATCTTTACACCGTCTGTGTATTACCTAAAGCAGAAACTGCCCTTGACAGGACCTTAGCACCTACCGGTGTGCAGGATACCTTGCAGAACTGTCCTGTGAGGAAGAATAACTTCTTTCTTCTCCATGACATAGTCCAAAAGTCACGCTTGTTTCTTGATTGACTGAATCCCATGGCAAACTCATCTGTTTTGTTCTGTTGGCTTACTCTTACACTGCTTAATAACCTTTTCCTCTATTTCTCCCTCACAAAGACTTTTGGTGATTTAGATGGTTTTTTCCCAGATGCAGTAATTTTCTTTTCTCTCTTATCAGGTTGGAGAGTGGCAGAAGAGTGGTTATGGAGACTTGCAGTGAGCACACACTTGAGGGCAATTACCTGTGTAATTGCCTGGAGGAAGACTCAATCAGCCCAACTAACTCCTCATTCATGCTAGAAGTCTAACACAGTTGAATGTGATACTTTCCTCAGACACAACTGATGAAAGAAACTATCACACTTTAGATGCATGAGTCTCATGTACTGCTTTGGTTGGAAGTGTTTGACCTTGATTTGTCCACAACTTAAGAAAAAAGGGGGAAGAGTCAGTGAGACTTAATGACCCTCTTTCTCTCCCTGTCCCCTTTTCCTACTAAGGATTGGCTGTGAATATCTTTACACTGGTATTTACCTTCAGGTGACTAAATTGCATCTTAAATAGACCACACCAAACCAAAATCTTGAGATAATCAGTGGTGATGCAGGATAGAAACCAAATAGTAACTGCCTGAATTTACAGGAAGATAATCCCAGTAATTAACTGTTATAGGTTTGTTCATCAAACCAGGGGGCGGGGTGTTAACTGATACAATGCTGATCCCCATTAAAGTGTCCACCTAAATGTACCATAAGTGTATTTGATTAGATTGCTGACAGTTTTGATGGTTTGGACGACTCCCCTAATGAAGGCTATGCCTACCAAATGGATCAAGACCACATCAGCTCTAGTCCCTGGCACCTATCCCTTCCTACCTTTGTTTTCAGCAACAGTCTCATGGTGATTCCCATCTTAGTAATGCAGAAGTTCTAATGACCACAACACAGAAGTAAGTACAGAGTTATGTATAAGGCAAGAAATTAACTCTATAATTTTTTTTTTTAAATTCAGAGGTGGTTGATGTATGTGACTACCACAACATTTTTATTAAGTTCTTGTTTAAAAGGCCTTAGAGGAGAGCTGTAAGAGGACAGCTAGCTCACACGACTGGTATGGGTGTTTTTGTCCTATAAGCATTCTTTGAAAGTAGCAGCGAAAGGGACTTGAGGAGCTTGATTAGTAAAACAAACAAAAATGTTAAAGGGTGCTTTATGCATGTGTCTGTATTGGGTTTGTCTGGCAAGGTTTTCATAGTGGGAGGGGGGCTACAGAGATGGCTTCTATGAGAAACTGCCAGAAGCTTCCCCTATGTCCAATGGAACCGATGCCAGGTGACTCCAAGATAGACTTACCACTGGCCAAGGCTGAGCCCATCAACAGCAGTGGTAGTGCCTTTGGGATAATAGAACTAACAAGGGGAGGAAATAAAACTGAAATGGCAAATTGCAGCCAGAGGGAGGAGGGAGATACGAGCAAGCAACAGCTCTGCAGACAGCAAGGTCAGTGCAGAAGGAGGGGGAAGAGGTGCTCCACGTGCCAGAGCTGAGATTCCTCTGTAGTCCATGGTAAAGACCATGGTGAGGCAACTGTGCCCCTGCAGCCCATGGATATCCACGGTGTAGCAGGTATCCACCTGCAGCCTGTAGATGACTCCATGCTGGAGGAGGGGAATAGCGAAAGGAGGCTGTAACCCTATGGGAAGGCTATGCTGGAGCAGGCTCCTGGCAGGACCAGCATACTCATGGAGAGAGGAGCCCATGCTGAAACAGGTTTGCTGCCAGGACTTGTGATCCCACAAGGGATTCACACTGGAGCCATCTGTTCCTGAAATACTGCACCCCATGGAGCAGACCCACGCTGGAGCAGTTGTGAAGAACTGCAGACCGTGGGAAGGACTCACACTGGAGAAGTTCAGGGAGACTGTCTACTGTGGGAGGAGCCCATGCTGGAGCAGGGAAGAGTGTGAGGAGTCCTTCCCCTGAGGAGGAAGGAGCAGCAGAGACAGCGTGTGATGAACTGACCACAGCCCCCATTCCCTGTGTCCCTGCACCCCTGGCAAGGAGGAGGTGGAGACTTGACAATAAAGCCTAGGAAGAAAGGAGGGGTGGGGGAAGTTGGTTTTAAGATTCAGTTTTCTTTCTCATTATCCTACTGATTTTCCCAAGTCGAGGCTGTTTTGCTCATGATGGTGACTGCTCCAGGTGAGTGATCTGTCCCTGTCCTTATCTCAACCCATGAGCCTTTTGTTCTGTTTTCTCTCCCCTGTCCAGCTGCGAAGGGGAGCAACAGAGTGGCTTTGGTGGGCACCTGGTGTCCAGCCAGGTGAACCCACCATGGTACCTAAGGAGTATTAGAGGGATTCTTTGTCAGGAAGCTGTATTTCTTTATGGGAAGTCTCCCACTATTACTATCTCTCTGAGGTGTTACAATAACCTCTACTTCACTGAAGTTCCCATCCATAGTTTTCAACAGAAATAGGATTCATGAAGCCAAATTTAAGAAATTGATCTACACCCTTGGCTGTGCACATATACAGACTGGAACACCATCCCACTTCAGGAGCCTGCATTAAAATGTGCTGGCAGTAGGACAGAAAGCAAATGTTCACATCAGTGCAGGTAAATTCTACAATTAGGAATGAAATTACAACAGAAAGAGCAGTATTTTGAATACTATACTGCTGTCATTTAAAAGCAGAGAGAAAGGTCGGATTTTAGTGCACTATTGAGGGAGCATGTAGACGCAGCTTTCCTGTGACACAGACTACTCTAATCACCAACAGCCAGCTCCTAGCAAGCAATTCATCTCTCTCACAATCTAGCTTTTAAATGGAAGGTGCCTGCTCCTTCTAAAGTTATTGGATTGTATTCTGACAATAAAGTTAAATTACGTAAGGAGTATCTAGAATACTTCAACACAAAATCAATGTGCATTACTTTACATTTTGCTTTCTCCCTCATAACTTGCATAGTCACACACTGGTCTATGAAAGTTTGTGTTCAGTAAGAACACAATTTCAAAAATCTACTGCTGCCTCAAGGAAAATACTGAAATATATTCTAAGACAGAAATAATTATGTTTATCAATCATTTTTCTTCCTCACCTCTTTGCTATTTAGAATATTTGCATGAAAATGGGATCTTTATTTCCCAAGAGTTCATCAGCTGCTCCTGATATGATATCATTTCCATAGATACCAATTGTATGGGATGTTGCAAGCATACGACGAAAGGATAAGGACTAAGGAAGAGAAAAAATCAACTGCTTTATTCTTTGACTATGCTTTTGAGTAACTCCATAAGCAAAACCTAAAGCTTTATCTAATCAACTCATCACCCACACAAATAACCCACTCAGTCCCTCTTCCTTCCAAGCCCTCTTGGCAAAAATATCCTCACATATTTAAATGTGTTCAGTCTTTCAAATATTATTTGCTACTCAACAAGAACAAAACTCAGGAATTTAGAAGGTGGCAGAGGAAAAAAAAGTTTTTAATTTGCATTTTTTAAGCTAAATTTTAAAATTTGCTAATTCAGAAATATAAATGTTAGATTTCTCCAATAAAAAGTCTGGTGAGGTATTACTTTCAGTAAAATGACTCGTAACAAAGAATTATCGTCACAATAAAAATCTACCAGAAATAACCAAAAGAAAACAGCAAGTTTCAAAATGGCTTTGTTTCACCAGTAGGTACAGCTATTTAATGCAACATGCCTGAACAACTACAGAAGACCGAGTTTCTTCACTGATGTGGATTTTGATACCTGGGTCTTTTAAAAGATCATTTGAAGACTATGTTATCTTTCGTTTAAAGTCATTTCTTATAACAGGTTTTGGATGAGCAAGTTTTCTCATTTTGTAACTATACAAAAAATATTTTTCAGTTAAGCTTGATCAGACTGTGACCCTGGGATTTCAATTTAGCTCATAAAAGAAATGTCCAGAAGCAAATGGCAGAGTAGGCAGAGAAAACTATAGTCTCCATTTATCCAAGGAACCCTGATGTTACTCACAGGCAAGACCTTGCAATATTTTGATGTAGTGGTGCTGTGCGTGACCCATACAGATGCAAGAAGAGAGTCATAACTGTAAAGCCTTCACCATTTTCTACGATCTCTCTTTCCAGTATCTCAGAGGAAAGCAGACATTTCACAGGGAAGGAAACACACACAGTGAGATCAAGAAACTTGGCCAAAGATAGGGTTGGGAGCAGAGAGGGGTCCCACCAGAGAACACTAACCACAGAGGCACAGTCCTGGTCCAAGTGTGGTCAGAGCATGGCAGCCAGGAGCACCAGGAATGTCTCAATGTGTTGTTCCAAGCCGTAATAACGTCTCACACAGCATCTCTCAAGTCACTCCTTACACTTTGCAAACAGAATCAAACTTCTCTGTCAGAAGCTAAAGGTCACTGACCCCTCAGAGTCCCCACTAATTTTGGTTTTGTTTATCCCAGGCTCAGGCAGCATGCTGAGGGCAACCACAGCAAGCCTCCTTGTAGCTTGCAGGCTCCAACGCCTGCACTAGCTGAGAAGACAATGATGTTAGCCCTCAGCACTAGCAGAGGGAGAGCTTTCTCCCTTCTGCCACAGGAAGCTCACTGCAAATACCAGGCTGGGGCAATACAGGTTGGCTGCTGCTCAGCCCCCGGGGCAGGCATTGTCCTGCAATTTGTAGTCTCCTCCCAGAAACTGAAATTCAAGGTACGCATGCCCTGCAACACAGAGGCACAAGGCTCCAAGTACGCAATTTCTGTTCACTCTCTACTTCTCAGTGGTGTTAATGTTATCTCTGGGTTAGAGATAAACTTTTTTTTTTTTAAACTTTGCTCATCTGTCAAGTCTCATTGCCTGAAATCAAGGAGATCAATCTGCCTTCCTTAAACACAACTCCTGGCTCTTTTGAGAGGCTTCCCTTTTTAGATGTTGGCCTCCCAAGTTCTTCTCCACAGCCTGTCTCCCCTGCTGCATCCTTCAACAGATTTTTTCAAATCAGAACAGACAACCCATGTAGGCTGACATGCTTTTTGCAGTGCATGCTGCTCACATCTGAATGTTACTACCCAATCCGCAGGAATTCCTGGGCAGCACAGCAGAGGAGAGCAGGGACCAGAGGTGTCTGCTACATGTGTATAGGCATGCACCCTGGGAAGGACTCTTTTTCTGTAGTCAGTAAAAACGACATGGGTGAGGAAATTCCTAAGTATTACTGCCAGATAGTTTTAAGCACCAGGACCAGAAGTTGTCTGTAGGATAAAAAAATAAATAAATAAAAGGAAACTAAGAAGAGATAGAAAAAAAGCCTGCAGATGTTATCAGAATCTGCCCTCTCTCTCTCTTCTGGAGATTTTTCTTTAGAAAGAAAACACATTTGGGTGTGTGAATGCATGACCTGCTCTCCCTTGAATGCCAAATTCTCAGAAACATCATTCATCTTACTCAATATTCCTCCTCTGCCTGAGGTGAAGTCAGTCAGCTCTGCATGCCTGATACTGGTAGTTCTGCCTTAACCTTAAAAAGCAGCTGAAATAAAACAAAAGTGAAGCTCCAATTCCACACAGTTATTTTGACTTTTATAGGGAGTTACCCATTACAGAAAACTGTGACCTGGAACAGCTCTCCTTTGCTCTTCCCCAGTCCATTCCCAGCCCCACTGGGGATATGTGAAAGAATACCTTAGTTACTTCAGTCTAAGCTAAAAGTGCATTTAAAATCAATCCAGGTAATGTGTAGCCCCACTTGAGGGCAGAATCTCAAATCAGAATATTTATTACTGAGCTGTAGAGCTCTGTTTGCTCAGACTTTGTTAGAAAGGAGATATTTGAATGCCAATAGGGATATCAGGCTCCATCTCTTTATAGACCTTGGGTCAGGAAGGGATGTAAGTATATCATCAGCTTTAGCCCTGCTGACTTAAAGGATAGTTAAGCACATATTTTTTCTGTCATGAACAGGGAATATGTAGTACTATATTCATCTTAGCTGCAAGGGGAATATGCACACTCACTTATTCAGGCTACCTAGCTCACAGCAAAGGAAACGTGCAGCTTTTCTTGCACTCTAAGCTATGATCAACAGAAAAGGAACTGGCCAGAAGTGAACAGTGGGATCAGCCTATTAAGATTTTTGTTCAACCCAAATGTATAAAAGTACCATTTTATTATGTGACACAGCAAGAACCATCCCAGACATTTTTCCTGCTGGAAAAGGACCTGGAGGTACTGGATGACAGCTGGCTGAACATGAGCCAGCAGTGTGCACAGGTGGCGAAGAAGTCCAATGGCATCCAGGTTTGTATCAGGAATGGCATGGCCAGCAGGACCAGGGCAGTGATTGTCTCTCTGTACTTGGCACAGGTGAGGCCATATCTCAAGTGCTGTCTTCAGTTTTGGGCCCCTCACTACAAGAAAGGCATTGAGGTGCTGGAGTGAGTTCAGAGAAGGGCAGTGAAGCTGGTGAAGGGTCTGGAGATCAAATTTTATGAGAAGCAGCTGAAGGATCTGGGGGTGTTTAGCATGGAGAAAAGGAGGCTCAGGGGAGACCTTCTGTCTCTTTACAACTACCTGAAAGGAGGTTGTAGCCAAGTAGAGTTTTGTCTCTTCTCCCAGGTCATAAGTGACAGGATAAGAGGAAATGGCCTCAAGCTGTGCAAGGAAAAGTTTAGACTAGATATTAGGGGGAAAAAAGTTATGGAAAGGGTTGTAAAGCATTGGAACAGGCTGCCCAGGGAAGTGGTGAAGTCACTATCCCTAGAAGTGTTCAAACAATATGTGGATATGGCACTTGAGGACATGGTTTCATGGTGAACATGGTGGTGGTAGTTCTAGGCTGATGGACTTCATCAACTTAAAGGTCTTTTCCAACCTTAATGATTCTATGGTTCTGTGATCAGTGACCTCTCTCTAGGCTTGTCAGTCCTAGGGTGCCTAGGATCCCAAAGGCCTAGCCTCAGGCAGATGTATCCTGCTGGGGAGTGACCTGACTCACTCATGCTCATACAGGAGCATTTCCAACAGGAAGATGAGCCAGCATGAGCAATGAGGGGAAGAGCAGTAGGGACATCCTATTTCTAGAGCCATCCTACCTGAACCATGGTGTTGCCCCAGGAGAGGTGTCCCTCACATGGAGGTGCTCACCATGGCTCCCACTCATCTCTGCACAGCATGACCCTGCAGAGGCAGCTGTAGTGCTGCAAGAGCCCATTTCAGGGAAGGGCAATGGAAGGAGCAGAGACGTACAGCCCTGCCAAGTGAACAATGACCTGTGCTATTTCTGCCATGTCTGTGCCACTTCTGCCACACAGCCCTCTTGGTCACGTCTCTGTAGAAATCCCTGAAGGGAAAGAGGCTCCGGAAGAGAGGATGGGGTCTGCAGGAAGAGACAATGAGAGGATGCAGGAGAGCAGGGAGGAGAGGAGGAGGCAGTAGTCAAAGCATATACCTGGAAATCACCAGGGGCCACTGCGCTGGGAAATCTACTGGTCAGTATTATTTTCAGAGTAGAGATGTGACTCTCAGTGGGATACAGTCACCCTCGTTTCCAATCCCCACAGTCACTGTCTGTGGGACTCCCTGGAACAGAGGCTATAGTCCAGCTGCATCAAGCCTACACAGGAATTTCAGTGTATTCCCATAAACCAACCATACACGTGCTCTGCAGTGATCTCTTGGTGACCAGGCACACTAGAAGCACTTGCCAAGCCTGTCCAGTTCAGGAAAATTGCTCCAACTAGCACAAGAGAAACAGGGATTTTCAGCATACATATTTCCTAACCACTTTGAAAAACTCTTTCAGTTTAGAACATGGTTCTCAGACCACAAGACTCAAACTCTCCACCCTCCTTCTTACTCCAGTTGTTTTTCACCAAATCACAGAGAGGTTCTTTCCCCCTACCCTGTTTCCAGACAAGCTTCCTCTGGCCTTGCAGAGCCTGACAGGTAACAGACCTCTTATGCAATCACACACTTCCTTTTCTCTCTTCCTTTCATCCCCAGACTTCAACATCTCATCACAAATCTGTTTTGCTGTCTAGGACTTTCTAGTCTCCCTAGAAAGTCCTAGACAGTTCATTTTGTTAGCTGATGAACTAGCAGCTTCTGTTATTATGTACAAGGAGCCCTTCCTCTCAGGGCAAGTCTCCAAGAACCGCCCAACACTCTTTTAGTCTTTCCACACCTAATTAGCTCCTGGTTTTTCTCCTCGGGAAGCTAGATAAGCAATGTTACAGTAACAAGTAGATTCACATAGACTAAGGCATTCATGATATGGCTGTTTTTTACAGTGTGATGTCTCCAGTTGTCAAAGAAACATTTCTACTCCATCGGATTGTTATATGTGAATTCGTGCTAAAGTGTATAAAGTTATATTTTATGTTATAAAGTTAAAATAAGGACAAGCCTGAACTAGCCCTTTGACAAGACCAAAACCTCACACAAAGCCAGAAGGGCATTCTGATTGTGTCACCCACTGCATAAAGGATTTCCTGGCAGAGCTAATGATCCATCTCGACAGAGTTGATGGCCCATCTCCGAGAACGTCCACCCAGCCCAGGTGTAAACAACCCAGATTAAGTATCACGATATGGACTGCAACGATTCATCAGACAATCTCCACTGGTGATAGAAAATTATGCGCTTTGTCCACCTGAATGCTACACTTCATGAATATGGGAAACAGTAAAAGAATGCTTATCTCCAGACTTTATGCATAAGAACTGTATAAAAGTGGACTCCGAAGGACAGAACAGGGTGAACACAGGGAGGTCTGATGCGATAGAGGTCGGACCACTGTTCACCCAGTACCAACCCCGGGCTTGGTTCTGTCCTTTTTATTCGATCGTGGCATTGCGTGTTCGAATCTTTCGGACATTTAATAAATTTTATATTTCTTTTATTTCTAAATTGGGCATACGATCAAAAAAAAAAAAATCCATATCCAATATAATTAAGTACAGTCAGTCACCCTTGAAAAAAGAGAATACATGGAAACACAATCCTAGCATCTGAATGTGAAGCTCTTAAGCAAAACTTGTCAGTCCTTCAAGATATAAATATGAAAACCATACCACAAAACACTGGATGCATTATTAGTAGTATCTTTAATAACAGGACAAAATATTAAAGTGCCATATTGTTTGCAACACAAAATTAAAATTTTAATTTTAATCAGTCCTGTTTACCCAGCAACATTCTGATTAGCAGTCAGAGCTGATTGAACAGTGGAGGAAAGAAAACCCTCTCACAACAAGATATGCCACATAAAAGACTTCTGGACGAGTCAACGAGCAGCAACAGCAGAGTTACACAGCCAGCTACAGAATGTACCCAGGTCTCTGGCAAACCAAGACACAACTTATGCCTCTGAAGTAGGGATTTGAATACATTTCGTTTCCTCTCCTTTGGTGCAGGGAGCCTTCCTGAATATTTGCATGGCAGAATTGAAGTACACATTAGCTTGAAACAATGGAGGAATAGGGAGGTACAGAACTGAGTAAGAAATCCCAGGAAACCATAGGCAATTGCTTCTTTATTATGCATATTTTGCTGCTGGAGCACATTATTCTCATTCTCCTCAGGGCAGAGTTTTTTAAGAGCACAGTAAATAATGTCAACAACTAAAAATCCAGCACATCGAGCTTGATTTTCTTTCTTTTGCCTCATATTTAGCAGGGGGAGTGCCCTAGCAGAGGCAAGATTTTCCGGCACAAATCTCAAAGCATACAACACAGAAGTAGCAGTTTCCCATTCCAGCCCCTATTCCTTAATTCCTTCTAAAAAGAAAAAAAAAAAACACAAACAAAACCAGGTAGATGCACAAAACAAATGACTGCAATTCATGTACTCTGTCACAAAAATCTCGGTTTTAAGTGCTGTCCTTCTGCTGCACAGTTCAGAGAAAGATGGTGCCCTTCTCATTCGTTATTCGGAGTGGCAGACAGCAGCCCTCCCGCCACAATTATCTGGTGGTGCCTTCCAGGCATGAAGCTGCCCAAGGCACCTTCCTCCTGAGATACTTCCTCAGCAGGGAATGGGGTTCAAAGCTCAGCTGCATCAGTGTCTTTGAAGCATTCAGACAACATAAATCCACTGCTCCTGAAGATGAGCAATGTTAGGAAGCAAGCTGCTGCGATTAAGCTCTTACTCCAGAAAAAAAAAAAAAATCAAAAGCCGCACTCTTCCATAGCTTGATTAACCACATGCTTCATTAAAGCTTTCACTGCTGTTTAACTGAGCTGTAAATGCCAGGAAGGCAGTGCTTTTTCTGAATGAGACAGAGACAGTTCATTTTTTTTTCCTCCCCCTCTTTCCTTCCCTCTCCATTTCCTTCTAACCAGAGAAAGTAAACAGGTGCGTTACTTGTAAAATGAAGGGAACGTGGATTTAAAGGTTTCATGTAGGGATTTTTAGACAGTTAGCTCTGTTCAGTGCTTTTGTACTGTGCTTTTCAGTAGTACCCAAGGCTAAGAACATAAAGTAGATGCAGACTAAGCACTTGAAACAAGTTTTACCCCTCTGTTCTTAAATCAGAGAGTTTTACATTAGATAAGCCTGGATTTTAAAGGGGAGATAAATCTGCTAAAAGAAGCTATAGTGGTGCAAACCCTTTGAGCCATCACCACTGAAGAGAAAAAGAGTTGGCACCTCACACTTTCAGCCCTCTATTATATAAATCCTTTTCTTACCTACAACTGAGAAGAAACAGCTGCAAATAAATGGCCTTTCTGCTGTGGTCACTTTTGTACTTCATTCTTAAGTGCTCCCAGTACAGCAGCAACCCAAACCAACCCTACTGGATTACTAGAGCACTGCTGCCTGCTCCTTTTGTGAGTCTCATGCTGCTCCACAGCCGTTTCCTGGCTCCCTAAAGCCCAGCTGCTCCCCACAGCCCCAGCTGCAGCTCATAAACTTATCCCAGGCACCAGGTGAGAATTAGCCCCAGCACCCTGCAACTGCTGCTTCAGGGCATCTGGTGAGGTCTCTGTGCTTGTCCCACCTTACTCACTTGCATAAAGATTCCTATGACCCAGCTTCAGAGAGAAAAGCTAAGGGTGGCAAGCCAGAATTTTCATTCATTTTGCTCATTGTCAACAGCTTAAAATCCCTGCAAGATTCATTTTGTTAGCTGATGAACTAGCAGCTTCTGTTATTATGTACAAGGAGCTTTCAGGCTGAGCAATGCAGAGCTATTGCGAGTGTTATCATAGGCTATTTGAGAAATCAGAACAACTGTACTGGTCACAGCACGCTTTTTGTTATCTGTGTGAAAATATTCCTAATATACAAAGCAATAAAATGCAGTCAGTGATCAAAGCTTCAAAAATGTAGATTATGCTTTTACTCAGTATGCCAGCCTGTGAAACCACCCTTTCTTAAATGAAATTTATGTAAATAAGACTGCCAGTTCCTTGGGTTTTCTGACAAGGGAATGGACTAATATTTGTAAGGAAAATCTAGATGGTGGCAGGATTTAGATTTAACTGTTAAGACGAAGTTATATTGAACTGGATAGGATCTCAGCACTTTATTGAATGTGACTTCTTCCTCTGGTTGATGGTTCCAAAGTAGCTACCAAAGTGCTCCCCAGAGTCTCCTTTCAGGTTGCTGTACCAGGTTTTTCAAGCAATCCCTACTGAAGCCTGAGCCTGAGTCACCTCCCCTTCCCCAGCAGGCTCGGGGGAGGTTTGCCGTGGGAGTGGTGCTGGCAGCCCCGGAAGGACCTGTGCAGTTTCACATGGGTGAACCGTCAGGCTCAAAGAGCCAACGGTTCAAAGTCAGCTGAGTACTGGCTGGAGGAATGAGCTGATGGCAACTTGATGAAGTCCTGCACCAGGAACAGAACAACTCCCAGCTGGCTGAGTGCCCAGTGGATGGAAGGCAGCTTGGAAGAACAGGATCTGCCTGGATCCTTGCATCCAGTGGGTCGATCCTGTTGCAGTGCCTGTGGCACAGAGGAGAAGTGTCAGTGAGCATCAAGCATTGGAATGGCTGACCAAAAAGGCTGCAGAATCTCTGTTCTTGGAGACACTCGCCTGGACAAGGCCTGAGCAACTGGATGTAAATTGTAAGTCCATGGTGCTTTCAGCAAGGGCTAAGACTAAGAAATCCTTCCAGTCCAAATGGTTCTATTCATCTCAAACTTGAGCTTCAGCAGCAGAAATATAGTTTATTATATTTAGCTGTTTTCTTGGTTTCTTCTATTAACTGCTCTTTATTTGGATGTCAAAGCACTATCTCCTGAACCACTAAAACAAAACCAGAAAAATCTGAGAAGTGTACGGAGTTCTGCACATGCACAAAGTAAGGATCAAAACTTCTTTAAATTTTGCTCTAAAACATTACCTTGAACTAAGCACATGCTGTCTCAAGAGTTGTGCATATGCTTTTTCCCTTTCCATAAAGTTGTCCTGGAAATTAGAATCCACTTATCTGGCCTGAGTCAACTGACCATTACTCTGATATCTTGTATGTGTGCCTCTATCAGATCAAAACCTGATCAGGAGAACTCTAAAATCCTATCCTTTTCTCCAGTACTGCTTTTTTGTTACACAACCAGGAAAGTCCTGGGGGAGGGAAAATGTTTATAAAAGAAAAATTACTTTCCTAAAAACATCTGTACATTGGTTCAAAAAACTTTTAAGGTTTTATGCACATTATATATTCACAGTATCCAAGGCCTAACATGAAACACATAAAGTAACTTGAATCACAATGCATGTACATTTAAAATCTGAACTTAGATTAGCAATTATATATTAAGAAAATAGCAATTTTTCTGCAAAACCCCAAAATTCTGCTTCTTCTCTCCCCTCTGTCCTATTGTCAGACATGTATAAGTGAAAATACTTCTAATTACTAATTCAGACCAAAGAAAAAGATGTGCATGAACTGGCTTAGTGACATTTTATTAAAGTAATTTTTCAGGTTTCATGCTCCCCCCCACCACATATGTGCAAATTTCTTCTTCTGACACTAAGCCACAGACTAATTTTGATGTGGAAAACAGCTGAAGGAAAAAAACTCAGAAACTATCTTATAAATGGACACATAATACATTACAGCGATCCCTTTAGTAGTCAAATGGTTCATGAAAATTATACTTTATGTAATATCACAAATGCACAAAATATGCTTTCCATATGATTGCAAAAACAGCAGTGCTCTGGAGCCAAGCGCATGACTTAATATTATAATAATGAGTCTACTTCAGTGTAGTGGATTTTAATAAGACTTTAATAATACTGGTATGAAGCCAAATTACATAATGTCCCAAAATATGAAACAAAGCTTTTGTAGAGAAAAGAAAAGCTCACTGAAGTATAACCACATTAAAAAAAACCCCAACAAAAACAACAAAACAAACAACCACCAATGTTATCTAAACAAAGCCATTAGGCATATTTAATTTTTAAAAATCAGATTAGAGAAAAGGAACGCAAATCTATTCCCAGATCTCAAGATAAAATTAAAAAGGATATTATTTTAGGCAACATTTATGAAAATGGAGGTACTATGTCAGCACTGGGAAACAAGCTAACACCATAATTACATCTTTTGGCATAGATATGGATATGGGTTGAATATCTCCAATTTCTCTCAAAGGACAAAAAATGATTCAGTTACCTTACAGGTGGAGTTTAAAACTGAGCTATGTTGGATTATCTAGAAACAGCTTAGACCAATAAAATTATTTTCTTCTACACGTGGAAACAAACTCAGGGTAAGAGTCCCAAAGGTAAAGAGCCAAATTATTTACTCCCTCAACCCCCTTCAGTTCTGGAGTCTTGGGGAAAACAAGGATTTGAAAGCACCTGTAAAGCACGGACAATTCTCAGAACAAGCTTCCTCTCTCAACCCTCCCCAAGTATGGCAATGCCAGGTAACACTTAAAAGAAAAATCAGAATTTCATTTGTTGGGTAACAAGCAGAATGCCACACATTCTTAAGGCTGTAAACCCTTTTAAATATTAGTGTTATGCTAGTTGGAAGATTAGCATTTGCATGGAAAACATTTTTTGTTCTTTATTAGGATCAACTGTTAAGATTCACATATCCAACAGAGAGGTCAACACATATTAGCATATTCCAGCATACTACTGGTTACAAGTACTGCTGTTAAACTGAGTCTAAATCTCTGTTGACAGCCCATCAGAGCATGTGGGATGAATACAGGAAGAACCAGAACAGTTTTCTTTACATATATTGTTTCATCTACGTGTCTCCACTTTTTAAGCAGTTTTGATAAAGGCATAAAAAATTTTAAAGTAGATTTAGATTCCACATGACAAGATGAACTGAGGGGGACATTTTATGCCTTGGATTTCTTGTAAGTCTACTTTAGCTACAGAAACCATTAAAAAGTTGCAAGTAACTTCAAGATGAAAAGCATTAGCAGCTTTTTAGAAAAGGATAATCACACTCTTCTAAAGACTTAATGAGACATAATTCACAGAAGCTTTTGACTTGGTCTGCTGTTAATTGAATCAAAGTCGATGATGATCTTGTTACACTTTGGCTTGAATTCCCTAAAAAAAAAGAAAAATACAGATACTAGTTAGTGAGTAGTTCAAACATTTTGCTTGCTTTAGTTCCAGCTAAATTTTTGAAGGAATAAAAAATCCCAAAAACCACATCCTTGGATTCTTATAGTTTTCTTCTCTATGGAAGCCAATTATAGTGCACCACACTGAGAGAAACCCGGACAAGAAAGACTAAGACAAAAAGACACATGGGGTGGGTTACCCTGTACATTCTTCAGCTATTGGAGTTTATAAATTACCCAGGAGCCACAGGACTTTTAATAACTTAGCTGCAGGTGGTGGCATCATGTTACCAGGTCTGGGATTTTTGTTCATATATATTAATATTTCAAATATTTTAAATATATATTTAAAGATGTAGATACAAATGTAGGCATCCAGAAAAAATATTTAAATATACTGTGTATGTATGCGTACAAAAAAGATATTTGGCACACATTTTGATAATATTGATATTTTGATCAATTTTTTCCTGCCAAGTTTTTCTAAAACATTTTCAAGCTTTATGTCAGCATATTAAAATATTTTTTGTGCAAGGGGAATAGATTATGCCATTCTGGGTAAAACCCAAACTAGTTAAGAGGGAATAATTTAAAAATTGTAACTTTAGAACTCAAAAATTAATACTGCCACAAAATGTTTCCTTTTGTTATCATTAGAGCATCTGCTACAGCAATTAGCAAGGAAGGTATATGGGGACTGAGCATGTATTTTCCAGTCTACTAGTAAACAAAAGATTATGCAAATGGTGTGGATTTAGTGCCTAATTAAGCTCTGCAGTTCAGTTCAAGAGATTCATTAAGTACCACCTACATCCCTAGCAATCGATACAAGGATAAGTAACAGTCAACACAGGAAAGCACATGCTGCTGACCACAGAAACTCTGAACGCTTTGTTCAGAATAGCAATCTGAAATGTAAGAAACATTTCTCACCCTGGAGAAGTTACAAGATTTGACTTGCAAGAGAATGATTTATGCTTCTTAGTCAAATAGTCTTAGTAGACAGGAAATACACTGAAGGACTAAAACTGAATTTCAAGCACTGCTGTGTTTTTCCAAGAATGTTTCTTAGCCCAGTAGGTATCTTTCATCCTAAAATTTTATCTGTCAGAATTGTTATGTTTGCAAATTTTCCAAAGTCTTTATATTAATACTGTAAAACTTTTTAGAGTTGCAAAGCTTCCCTAACTACATAATTAGCCTCACCCACAGCATGTTACTCCAATCAAACTAGCTGTTGCACAGATTGTCTTTAGGTATCTCTGTCAGTGTCTCTAAAACCCCCACTCTTGAAACGTTTTTCAGGTTATCATTACTTTAAGGCAAATATTCCAAGTTTTACTCTTTTCTCACAAAAAAGCTGACCAAGGAAGATAAACAGCTATGTGTACCAAGAATTAATTATGGGAGGTTTGTTTGACACCTTCCCAAACTGACTGCAACAAAAAGATACTGAAGTTTCAATAAGAACGGAGTAATCCACAAAAACAACAAAAAAATCAGTTGGTTGTTTCAGTCCAACTCAGGATCACAGGGTAATTGGGGTTGCAAGAGACTTGAGGAGGTCATCTAGCCCAACCTCCTGCTCAAGGCAGGGTCATTGAAGACTCTCCCGATTCCAATGTAACAAATAACCACCCCTTGCAATTTCACTTGCGTTCCAAGAAAAAAAACGAGAGATGGACCATTTTCTCATGCAAACGTTACAAAATTTAACTTTAACCATACACAAGACCAAAGAATGGTGCAACAGTCTGTCAGCCCAGTCCTTCTACAGAGCAAGCCATCTACACACACTACAGAGGAATAAAATGCTACACGACTCAGAGAAGAAAAACATTTGCCCTAAAGTTGGTCTCTTTCACACCCCCCTTTTCTTCCATTCCAGAGTAAAAATAAAGTTAATTCAAAGCTCTCTCACCTATATATAATACCTGCCAAATCAAACATCCGCCTTGCAGCTGTCATTTCTGTAGTGTCATGATACTTGTCAGACATGAAAATAACTTCTTTTATGCCTATAGAAAAAAATGTTAGAATTACACTAAAAATAATAGTAATGTCTGGTGCACAAAATCAGAAAAGGCTGCATTCATCCTCATGCTCTACAACTCCTTGGTACACCTCTACTCATAAATGTGTGCTGTGTAAAATTGCTGAATGATCTTTGCCTGAATTACTTAGGCAGGGGAGAAATACAAAGGCTTCAAAAGAGAATTCACAAGCGTTTCACAGCTGATCAACATCTTCCTGTATTTGCCAGACAGCATGAATATCAATACCTTGCAATTTAGTGCTGACCTAAGTGCATAAGGAAAAGGATGAGTGACTACATTGAGAACAAGCAGCCAATCCACCTTGAAGACCATTTGATTTTGATTCTGTAAGAGAATTGTACGAAGCACAAATGCAGAATTTAATAATCTTTCCCTCTTCACCCGTCTTGATTTCAAACCACACTGAACCAAAATAAAGAAGCGTTCTGTTTGCTGCTTTCTTCCTAGATTCCTGTGGCCATTAGTAGTGAGAGACACTCCCCAGAACAGCAATCCATGCTGGGACTGCATGACTTCACTCAATGAGCAAAATATATACTACTTTAAGCAGATATTTTTACAGAACTGAAGCCTGCTGCAGATACTGCCTAATCTCAAAAAAGGAGACACATTTAGGCCAGCACACTTGCTGCAGTGGCACAGATTTATAATAATTGTAATGAAAGACATAATTAAAGGAGGATCATAGAAATCTAATGACATTTATGAGCAAAGATATTTTAAAATCTTCAAATATCTACCATGCATCACATTCAAATTAAAATTTCATGTATATACTCCCAACAGACCTTTTGTCATGCAGAAGTTTATTTCTTTCTGCCCTACTCTATTCAGTGTGCCAGAGCACAGTAAAACTGACAGTAATTATATGCAAAGCCTGTGTTGTTCTTTGGCAGCTCCTGGTCTAAGAAGTTACAAACCTAAATTAGAAGCACGTTTAGAATCACAGTAGATGCAATTAGCACTGGAAAAATTTGGCACCATTCAGATGCAAAAAACCCCCACAAGTAGCATCTTATGAAGTTGACAGTGCAATTAATTTAGATCTAACATCAGCAATTTAACATCAAATACATCTATTATACGATACCAATGAGCAGGCAGCACTGCAACCCTGAAAAAGCAAGCTGGCACTACTGCTTACCTGCCTGGATGATGAGCTTTGCACATTCATTACATGGAAATAAGGCAACATACATGCTGCAGCCTTTCACATCAGCTGAGTTTTTGTTCATGATGGCATTCAATTCGGCATGGCACACTGATTAAACAAGGGAAGAAACAATTCATAATACTGATCATTAAAATAAATCGGTCAAACTAAAATTAAAGTGTTACCATATAACTGCTTACATCTTTTCAAAGGCAAATAGCTTGCACAGCTTATCATAAAGGGCAGAGAAGGAAATAAAAGCAGAAATACCAAGATCAATGAAGGTCAATTGTTCTGACCAGGCTGCCGATTAGTAATGATATCATTAAGTGCATTAGCACTGCCATTCGCTAACACCTATTGCAGGCATCAAAGCCGTAGGCTGTGGGCCAAGCCATTGCAACCACCCTTAGTGAAGCAATATCTCACAGCTTCACAACTCTCTGGAGTATCTAATTGCCAGTATAAAACAGCTCATTTATGTGTTTACATGCACAGATAGGAACAGTCTGATGGTTGTAAGAGCACGCTGTGTGCTCTTAAAGGCAGCAGAATGGCCAAGTAAAACCGAGCAGTTCTGTCCTCTGGGCCTCAGAACAGCTCAGCGCTGCTGCAGGATTCTCCCACCCCCAGAATACACAAGACACACTCGGCCATAAAAACGTCCAGCTTTAATATTAAAGTGACTTTACTGCTCATTAAAAGGTGCCAGACTTCCCAAGCAGAAAAACAAAGTCCTGTATTTCTCCATGGATTTGAGACAGGCCAGGTAGCAAGGGACCATCCTGCCTTATTCCACCGTAACACAATAGCTCTTTCTGGACAGACAGCACCTTAGGGTTTCAGTGTTTATAAGGTACACATCAGCAGATTATCTAATGTGTTACCAACACAGCTGAGAAGGGTGCAGTTTCTGTGCCATCCACAATGAAGCTCTGAAAAAAACATTAGGATCTCTGCGAGAAGTTCCTGTTTACTCCCAGGAATAACAGCAAGTTGCATAATTTATATACCTACCTACACAGAAACTGCCTGCTGCCCTGACTTCTTAAACAGAAGCTGAAGTGTGGTGTGGGTTTGAGATCACTTAGAGACCTGCATGTGCAGACAGCATTAAGAGTTTTTCCACTCCTTGTTTTGAAGAACAGATTTTTTTTAAAAGTCGTTTTCCTCTCCCTTGCGCCCATGTGAAAATTAAAACAGACCAAGTTTTACAGCACAACTTCATAGTAAACTTGGTGCTATATGCTGACCTCTGTGTGAATGATCTCACCACACAAATAACTGAGTGCAGTACCTTCAACACGCAGGAATCATTGCTGAATGGAAATGTTTTCCGTATGCACTAAATGTCTACATGAAATTGTCTGTATAACAGCTAATGCAATACAGATTTACAGCCTAACTTACAGCACACAAACTTTCCCATGCAGACAAGTCACAAAGGACCAAACACTTGCAAAAGAAAGCTCAGCATTGGCCTCTACCATGCCCATGTTATGCTGTCCACATACCTTCTCATAACCAGCAAAGCCAGAAACCAACGCAAAAAATACGAAATTGAAAAAGAAAAAAACAACCAAGAGCCAAGAACCATCACATCAAGGCTTCTTTTACTATTATTACTGTTTCTATTGCAACTGTTATTGGGTCACACTGTATTTTAAATATATGCCATTAAGTAGTATGAGAGATGCAATTATATGAACCTATACATTTAGAAAATTCAGAAAATATGTTGAACTCCAAGTATATTACTAAGTTGCACCAATCTTATAAAGCCTTTACAATAAATAGTTAGAGAATTATTTTTCTGACATTACAGAGGATTGAGCTAAAGAGTGACATTATTTCCACAACTGGAAGAAGGGGTTATGTCAACAGGACAGAAACATCAATTTTAAGTTTCTTTGAACAATATATTTACGTTCTAGGCAGCAGTTTAAAATATGGAAGGCCTCCAGAAAGAAGGATGTTTTCAAAAGCTCCCAAAACTAAAAAAGAAACAAAATTAATTCCTTCAGTAAATATTTTTCCTTCACTAAAACTCAGAAATCTTCAGCCATAAAACCAGACAAGTTTCATTATTAGTACTGCAACAAGTTTCCTTCCTGCACTAATGAGAGAAAAAGGTTCTTTTGGCAGACTTCTACAAACTTTCAACAACAAACCTCTTCCCAAGCAAAAACAAGATCGGGCCAAAAATAACTTATAGAAGATAATCAGCTGGAGCGAGGGAAAACCATAAATTTTGCCTCCTGACCATCTTCACACAATCTGAAGTTAAGAAAAATTACAACTGTCCCATGTGGACAGAAGACACGGAGACAGCAATAAGAAACAGCAATCATTCCAAGACAAAAAGTACTTAAGTCTCCAACAAACCCAGCAGGTTTCCACTTCAAATAGAAAAGGAGGTATGTTTTTCATGCGTGCAGTAGCCTAACCAAGTATGTCTTACTGAGCTGACTGCAGAAAGTAGTACAGGACCAGAACCTTGCACTGATTCCAGAAGTTACAATTTTCCTTCCAGTATTATTTTTTTTTACTCTACTTGGCTACTACATACCAAACCATTTTGTCTCAGTTGCTGTGATTTGAAAGTATATTCTGGGGAACTATCATTACATGTGCCTTTGTTTTATACACCTCCCTTGACATCTGCTACTTATAAAGGGATATTATGCCAGATGCTCCTTAAGAAGGTATTGGCATCAGACAAGTATTTTCAGGCTTTGACCCATCACTCTTAATTCCTTCTTACTCATATTCACCTCTCTCTGACAAATAGGCATTTTCTAGGTAAGATAAGTCTATTATCCCCAGATTTTTCTTATAGACCAGCCCAGAGAGACAGAAAACAAATCCAAAAGTCCAAAATCCCTCTTGTTAATGACTGGTTTATATCTGGGTGTTACAAAGTTTTCTAATCTGTTAAGAGCTCCTGCTAATAGTTACAAATTGTTCTCTCTGAGATAGTAAGAAGCTAACTCAAAATAACCTTTCACAGGTGCACAGTATTCAAAACTCTGAAAACTATATCTTTAAGCAGACTAGTAAAACTAAGAATTTTTACAACATCCTATGAGGGGCTTCAGAGCTTTGGGGTTTTTTTAAAAAAAATATTCACATATAGCCAACATAATATCAAGTCCACAACACTGGTTTCAGTCTGGAAAAGTAGCTTGAAAAGTATTCTCAAAAGGCTTCATTAGCTGAAGAAATAACCATGCAACGAGAAGTTAAGTGTGCGTTCTGACATTCCCACCACCTGCTACTATGTTTACGAGAGGGGGGAAAAGAAAAAGAAAAAAGCCAATGAATGACTGCTTCATTACTGGTAGTATTAATTGCTAGTGTTTGTATCTCTTCTCATTGCATGCTGGTTTGTGTTGCATAGCTGAGGTAGTACTCATCCTTAAGCTCACCTGTAAATAAGAGACCCCTGCTTACCCTATAAATGGTTATTTTTCAGGATTGAACACTTAACATGAGCGTGTTCCCAGAGGGTTGCAGAGTCAGAAGTACTCTTCCCACATAATAAACGTGTTCTGACTAGCAATTTTAAAAGAACCACAAGACTAGTCAAAAGTGTTTAATACTGTTTAAAGGCTTACATGCTTGATGAAGAGCATGCCAGGGACCACCATAATGTTAAAGCAATCAGAGGAAGGGCTAGGGAGAGTGACTTTTTAATGCTATTAATTACTAATTGAGCCAGACTAGGAATTTTGTTATCCTTTACTTGCTGGACCTCTGACACTGAACACAGCAAGAATCACAGAAGGTATCAAAATATTAATTTAAGGAATGGAGTCTGGAGTGACAACCACTGGGGACAGTGGTTCATGGATCTGGAATTTGTAGAATGACATCTATTTTTTTTCAACCTTTTTGAAAGCATAGGGATGGTTGCTGGTCACTGCATCAAGGGCAGGCAGGACACTGATGCTGGGCTGGCACTGCCCTCAGCCCTTCCTGCTGTTGTCTCTCTCACTCTGTGTGCTGGAGAGGAGCAGCTGCTGTGGTCAGGGCACAGAGGCAAGGATAACAGCACCAGATTTGTTAGGAGCCCTAGCTTCTTCAGACTGCAGTAAGAAAAATGGAACCCCAGCCTCACTGCTTTCTTCCATGAATAACAAGAACCAGGAAGTGAAGACAGGAACCACTCAGCCCATTTATTAACATCACAAAACTTGCTGTGGTCAGACCAGAGAAGCCCCTCTCAAAAGCTGAGCAGCATTAGCTAACCCACCCTATTTCACAGTCTCTCCCATCCTGCTCCAAGTTGCTTCTACTCCTAACAGAACACAGAGGTGTTTCTTAGTGGGCAAGTAGAACAAGAGGAATTGTTTCCAAATCTCCAGACTTTCTACGTATTTGATGTATGACACCAGAATTGGACAAAAATCTATGCAGGACAAGAGTGAGTGGTTGTGTGGAGACCATCTCCTAGATCCCCTTCCCAGCTGAAGCCTCATCCTTGGACTGCCAGTTGGAGAGAGAGCATCACAGTTCTTTGGAGTGATTTATCAAATTTTGTGCTGTCAAAATAACAGCTTCTATAAAACTAGCATTTGCCTGAATATTGTTGAGTGTTCATTTCTCAGAAAAACTGACAAAAAGCTCATAATCCTAACACAAGGAAACGTTGATAACAGTTTGTTTCATTTTACACAGCAGGTACTGTTCAATTAGAGCATACTTTTTGCCACAGCACATATTTTATCATATCTGAACCTGTATAAATATTTGTAAGCATATTTACCCAGTATTTTCTGTATTGCTCAGAGGTTTCTAAATTTGCCAGTCATTTTAATTTAAAACTCTTAGACTGGTTGTCAAATGGATGTTCTTAGATTACAGTGGAGACAGAGGGCATAATAGGAGCACAGCAACTAGAATTAGTGGGAAGATTTGCATTAATAGGATAAAAATGTAGTATTTTAAATGATTGGTGAGAAGAAACTGAACATCAACAAATCCTCAGATTCATCTAACAGAAACAGAGGGCACACTTTTGACTCTGAAAGACAGAATTTTGCCTAATTATTAAGAAGCTTCTGCACATAGTACTGAACACAATGCTCCAGGAAGAGCTTTTAACATCTTAGTAAATGTTTAATAACATCTTAGTAAAACTGTCCTTCCATTTCTCTCATGTGCACAGATACATCCCTGCTGCTGTCACTTACTGGCGGCCTGGAGCCAGTTCCAACATAATGACAAAAAATCAGGAGATTTTGTGCTGTGAAAAATGGCATTCTGCAAAACACCCTGTGCTTTCTGACATAACAAGGCTATACTGCTCAAATATACACTACAACTAGAAGGAAGACCCTTTATCCACTTCAAGGGTCTCATAAGGAATGCACAGTATCAATACAGGTGATCCACGTCACTATTCCTGTAATATCCAAATGCCTTGCAAATGTTGCATCCTCTAAGGTAAGGTGAACATTACCTACCACATTTTGATGCCTTCTCCCAGCAGCAGCTCAGGTTACATCTGGATTTCTTAAGAAATCAAGCATAACCATGCCCCTAACAGTGAGCTGAGCAGAACCCACTCTTGAGGGTGTGAGATAGATATATACAGTATATTGCAGCAGACATAGATAACCGAGACAGTGGTGAATTTCAAACCAACAAGTTTCAAGATACAGCAAAACTCAAGAGTGACAGGACTTGTTTAACCTTACAACAGAAGTTCAAAAGGTAACTGTTATCAGTAAGTGCACAGGGAAGGAGGAAGGGTTAACCACAGTGAATAAGAAAAGCTAAAAGAACAATGCTGGCACACACAAGAGCCTATAAATTAACCACAGATAAATTTAGGGTGGAAATTGGAAGATTTTTAGCCATGAAACAGCTAATCTGGTCAGAGCTGTGGGGTCAATGCATCCATCGGTTCTGCTGGAGCTCAATAAACTTGTTACAGGATTACCTAACATCCTTCTGCAAAGATCACCTCTGGGTCCAATCACCAACTATGTCTATGCTGCTAAACACCGACAGGGCCAGGGACTGACCCCTGGCCCTGAGGCCAACTGGCACAGACCGGCTCATGTTCATCTTAGGGCTCCATCAGCAATATACTGCCCTTGGCCCTGGGTTTCCTCAAGATCCATGTCTCAAAGAGTCCCATGAGACCACACAGTTATTTTGTATGTCTCAGTTCAAAGTGCATAAAGAAGTGAGAAGACTTTTATGCAGCCCACCAGAGAGGGATTTTCAGAGCATGAAACAGAGTATGTGCTGCATATCTGCCAGTGTGACCTGAGGGAAGGAAGAGGGTTAAGCACACTATCCCAGCAGGATTTGCATTATAAGCCTATACCTGATGACTGTTTTCTTGCAGTCTTTTTTCCACCCTGCCCTCCGGAGCACCACTGGAAGAGCAATACTGAAGCTTTGTTCTGGAGGAAGCTAGTCAGAGTGGTGCAAAACAGATGGGAAGTGAGCTAAGTGCTTATGCCTAACCCACAACAATTCCCAAGACCAGGTGGTCAGCACTCAGATACAACCCCAGCCCTCTTCTGTAGCACTGCAGATGCATGAAGTAGCTCCAGAAGACATCTTCCAACTTAGTGTGGTGGCACATGCACAATTTCCATCAGCTTTATCTAATGAGCTACATTGCAGTGATAAAAGTGCCATCATTCCCACGATTAGCTAATGGAGTACACAGTAAAATTGTACCATCTCTGAACAAGCCAGTCAGGAAAATGCAAGGATAAAAAGTTCAATTTACACAAATGCTGTGATGATTAGCAAAAGGAGAAAGGAAAAATGACAGTTTAATGAGATTTTAGCAGCAATTCTATGTGTCTCTGCATCTACCAGAATTTTTTTAAGCAGAAGATTTTTTTTTTCTATATACTTGTCTGGTCTGTCAACTGTGCTATCAAGATTAATAAGAAATTGCTAGAGTTTAAATGATCTGTGAATTACAAAATAGGTTGTTTATTCATCACAGCAAGCACTTTGTGTTACAAAGTTGTGATTTTTTTAATGAGGTGAAGACTAAGATAATAGGGGGGAAGGGCAGTAGTTAGACCAACTCCTGGAAATCAACTTGGCACTCCAAGCTGTTACTAGTTAGCTCATTTTTTAAACATCACATGCTCCACATCTTCTGCAGTCAGAGTTAACAGAAAAAAAAATTCTCACATCATCTTGTACAAAGATTCCTCACAGAACTTTTAGTTTAAATTGGTCAGCTTAGATTTGAGTGCCTGGAACACGCTCAGATGCCAGAGACCACCCATACTGATTTTAGTTCAGAACTGAGACCTTACAGCAGCATAAAGATTCAACCAAAATCAATATTCTGTTTTCAGTGCTTTAATCAATGGGCTAACACTTGTTTCCTCAGCCTATAAATAAAGAGCAGTCATACTAAGTTGTACCATTATAGTCACAGCACTATATGTAAAACCAGTGGTTTAGAGCAGACTTCAAATTTGGCCCTTTATTGGGAATACACCTCTTACAAAAAATACTATTAAATGGCCTTGAGCTTAAGAGTTACCATTAGAGGTTTTATAATAAATTGGTGAAGTGAACAAGGACAAAGTACTGGGGTTTTAAAAAGTCAAAAACATCAAACTGATGAATTACGTGCTGAGCCAATGCATATCATCTTTCACTTCAATGCTATAGAAAACCAGAAAATGGTTTTTAGAGAGAGCTATGAGTGAATTCAGGCTACGTCAAAACTCATGCAAGTTTAATTTCTCTATCACACCAATTGTTAAAGTTACAAGTAAGAAACAGAATTAGTAGGCAGGGATAAATACTGGTCACTGGAAAAGAGTCAATATTTCTCTGCAAAAGGTAAACTCTGGTGCTGACTTTCCTCCACCCATGCAGGGAGAAGGGAAAATTTCTCAAGGCTCTTGTTCTCTCTTTCGTGCTTCTCCTCCCTGCCATTCCTGAGCTCAGGAAAGGCTGACATGCAGCACAGGATGAAGAAGTTCCTAATACCTGTTTTTCCTGTGTCCGTGGCTTCTGTTGCACTGGTCTCACACACACAGGTGCAGCAGGAACTGGAGTGGGTACAGAAAGGCAAAGGGCAACTTAAGGAAGCACGGGGACTGGATGGCCTCTATCGGTCCTAACCAAGGTTTCTTCCCTGCATCAGCCATTGCAGGCCACAAGGTAGCTCTCAACCCCATTTCCATGCACGGCAGACAGCACTCGTGGCAGGCAGCCTCAGGCAGCCCAGTCTCCTCAGTTCCTGCAAACCACGCCCGATCCAGAGGAGTAACTGCGCAGCCCTGCTGATAGGTCCACCATATTTCACGGAAGGCCCTTCAAAGCACACTTAGAAGGCCAAACTATGCCTACTGCAAAGACAAAGGGAAGATCTAAAGCAGCACTCAACCGCATTTACCGTGAAACCATCCTTGCTCTTCATTCCTTTTGTCCGTTTAGTAAACGTGAATCAAATCAGAGGCTGAAACAATGAAAGTCACCTCACTGCACACAGGCTCCAAGAAAAATATTCCGTTTCCTCATAGTATGTATAACCTATGCCATCAACACCTGAAATGGAAATTTCCCACAACCACTGGAGTTTACTATTTTAATACCTGTATTTTAGATCCAATTACTTGTTTTGCGTATATACACACACACTGTAATTTCTGTGGAGACAAACACACAGAAGCAGCAATCATCTGTAAACACTGCAACTGTGTGCTAATGAGCTGCTTTATATTTACAAGCTTTCACTACCCAATCCAAAATGGCTAATATTTATGAACCTATTTCACCAGGAAGTCAGTCCTTCAAAAAGACTGATTTTTATCCTGGTGTACCACATATGGGCACATTACCAATATCAAGTTAGTGGAAGAAAAACCGACTGATGCTTTACCAGCTGAACTTTCACAGATACAGACATCACAAGTCTAACCTGTCAACCGCAAGAAGCCTTACCATAAGGATATTTTGTTTCTAGTCTATTTGCTCCTGTTCTTGTCCAGGGTAGTACATCATCGCTGCAACCATTAGGCATCCCATTGTAGCCAATTCCAACAATCTTGTTTTCTGAATTTACAATGCAGGCACCAACCTAAATAAAATCAGATTTATATAGTACCAACAGCATGCAAAACAATGTGTTAACAACAAAGATGAGACATGAATAGCCAGTCCTACAATTTTCATTTAAGAGATACAAGCTTCACTTAATATATTAAATCACACCATCTAGTGAGCAAGGCTACAATTGTACCTAACTGGTGGGGCTTTGAAATAAATCAGGGCAGATGGAACTCTCCTACCCCTTTGGTCATGCCATTCCCATCCCAGCCTGCCAGCACTTTTTCCTTGTCTGCTAATGAAATGAACCTAGTTCACAGAGCAGAAACAGCACTGAATGAACCCTAGTAAACATGTCAGTTCAACTCCCCAAACCAGCTTTTCCAGCAACAGTATGAGCAACAGGAGCAAAAGAAAAGTTATGAAAGAGGTAAAAGAAATACAAGTGTTGGCTTATGCAGGCCTCACAAGCCTTTGTGGCTTGTTTACAAAAACATGCACTAAAATTCCAAACCTTTTAACTCCCACCCTTTATTGCTTCAACCCAAGCCTACAAAGGGACTCTTCTTAAAGAATGATGAAGTGTCCCATTTTTTATGTTTTCTGCCCATATTATTTATTGAAATGGAAATAGTACTTATTTTAATTCACACAATGTATTTAATCAACCAGCCCTCGGGTAACAAAAATTTAGCCCCAAGTGAATAACCTTCAGAGAGCTAAGTGCCGTAATGTACAGAAGGCAGCAAGCAAGTGAACAGACTGTTTTGCTGGGATTTGCTTCCTGATTTTTTTCACACAAAGGAAGTCTAACAGGATGACTGGATCCTGCAGAATAGCATGTTTCAGGAGCTGTATCAATCACCTGAAATCAATATTGAGCAATATTGAACAGAGGCACAAGGAAGATGTGAAAAACGGGAACAGACAGTGAAGCATAGGGAAAAGGGGATCCTGAAGGAGGAAACAAACTAGAAGAAAACTCCAGTCAACCCAGTAACAAACAAACAAATACTCTTACAGATGAGGAAAAGAAACTTGTAAAATGCTGTGTCTTAAAAAATTATAACCTAAAACTTCCAGTTTTATCCTCCTCCAAAAGTGACTACATTTACCGGAAAAAGGAGACAAAATTCATGCGTTATTCTAACTTCAAGATGAAAAGATGATTTATAAAACTCCAAGCTACAAATGTACACAGAATTATACACAGGAGGTCAGGCCCAATAAGAGAATTTCTGTAACAGAAGGTGCTGACTACGTTAAAAACTGAATACCTATACACTGAAATAACTTTTATTAAGAAATTCCTGAAAGTGCTACGTGTACATCTGATGTGATATGCAATATAGATTAGGTTATCTTTTTATTATATGTTGCCTTCTTACCTGTGAGCTTGGATCCTTGCTTCTTTGTGCTGACAGAAAAGCGACTGCCATAAAATATTCAGGCCATTCCAAATAATCCTCTCTTTTTTTGCAGGATGCTTCACTGCTGAAACTACAGTTTATAGAAAAAAACAGCCATCAGCAAACACCACAGACCTAGAGTTACTACAAATTGTATTATTTTAATAATAATAGTGCACAGTTTAAGGTAACAGGAATGTACACAGTTTAAAGTTTAAAGTAACCAGGATTGGAATGTGGCTAAGACCACACATTCACTAATATTTTGACAATAAAACCATCAGTGTTATGTGCTTTCCAGGAACTTATACATGCAACATTTCCTTTCAAGGAAAAGGCATCCAAGCGAGGTTGCAAATTTCATTTTTAGATAAGAAGGCTGAGATATTCAGAGCAGTGAGCAATTCAAAGACAGAGCAATTTATCCTTTATAGATAACACCTTGTATATTTCTAAGGTCGCGGTATATCGTGTACTGGCATTCTTCTCACCCAAAGAACATAATCTTTTTCATGATGGCTGTGATAACTGCCAGCCTCTAAACGAAGTTATTTTGTACTTCTGCCTATGACAAGTGCTCAGCAGCTTCCTATTTGGTAACTTCCTCTGCAGGCATTAATTTCTGACCATAAGGTTATCACCACAAGTTCACCTCTTGTTACAACATTTACCACCAAAGATCTGAGGCCATTCCAACAGTTCCCTGCTAATTTTCTCTTGACATTATGTCTTATGAAAGCCTTCTAAAAACTGACAGATGAGTTCAAGAACTTTTCCTTCAGATATAATGCATAAAAGTGCCACAAAAGGTTACTCCTTTCCCTGACCTGAAGGGTATATTTGGGGGAAGGAGGAAGGAAAAAAAAGGTGATGCATCATTTTCTCTTGCCTGCTTATGGGTGAAAGCCTGCTCAGACAGTGTAAAGCACAATAGGGGAATTTCTGTGCTTTTCAGCTCAAAGTAAAGAAAGGCAGAGATCTCCCTCTCCACACATATATTTAAGCTTTGAAAATTTCAAACAAAAGATCAAATTGAAAGAAATTTCCTGAAACTCTCTCACCTATCATTGCTACAACTTGAAAACCAAACCAATGGAACATCTCAAATACAATGATTAGCCTATCAAAATACAAGGGGCACAGTACTTTTCTTCTTGGGCTCCTCTTACCAAAGACTACAGTTTAAGACCATGATATCCTTCTAGTGATGTACAGCCATGCAGAAAAATACATCACAGGTAACTGCGAGCAGCAAGACATCTCCTAGCAACACTAGTACCAGCACTTTCAGAAGACAAACATTAGAAGGCAAGTGTTTAATCATTATTTTTATAACTAAAACCATGTATTAGAGGCTTGCAGTTAGCTTGTCATAAAAAGGTTACACTGTTTGAGTGAAGACAATGCCAGCACATGATAAAACTGTACTTTAGAAACCTACAAGGTGCTATTTACCGAAGATAAATTGCTGGTTTTGAATAGTCTGTATGTGGCACATTACAAGTTAGCAATTTTGGCTTATTCTTGGAATGAATGAGGATCATCTTTAGGGCTACCATCTCAAAATAAGGAGGGAGAAACACTCTTGATGTAACCACACACCTCTGTCACACTTTGACAACATTGCAAATAGTGCCCAGAACTGTCAATTGTCAAAGCAAACACACAAATCAAGTATGTGATTCTAAGAATGCCCAAACTGGCTTGAATCACTGTAACTAAAGAGTTAGGGCGATATCCTACCAAGGAGGAAAAGTGCTCAGAGAAAGAAGAGGTTAAAGACATGCCCTCACACCACTCTGTGTTAAACTGAGCTTTGACAGGTTAACTGAAACATCAAGAAAGTGTTTCAGCTATACAATTATTTAAAATATCTCAAAAAAAAAGGGGATTTACAAAATATAAAACACAACTGGACATTAAATGATCACTCCTGGATAAGTGACATTCACAGTGATGTCTTTGGAGAGGGATGAAACACAGTGCAGAAGTACACTGAATAAAACATTCTGGGAAAAGGGCTCCAGAAAGATAGTAGTACTCTGAACTAAGAGGTCATGAGATCTCCTTTTGTTAAATTATTCCCTAGCAACTCTACTTATTCAAAACATAACAAAAGCTAGTATTTACTTTTCTAATAAATACAGAACTCTATGTAAGTGGAGGTCCCTCAGAGTACCAACTTCACAGGGAGGACTGTATCTAAAAAATAAGCAGAAGGCTTACATCAAAGAAAACATAAAAACCCCCCAAAGCCCTTACTCAATTACTTCTACTTAACATCACCGTGTTTGGCAAGATAATTCCCTCAACTCAGTGCACAAGAACTCAAGAGTGTGACATGGGTATAAACCACTTAATTTCTGATTGAGCAGAAGCCAAGGCCTTGGCTAGCAGTCAAGCACACACATGAAAATTAGTTTATGGATTTGGGGCAGCTGATAATCTTCTTCATGCTCATTTGCAAGTTCTAGAATTGCATGAATGAAAGCTACTCTAGAAAATACTATAGCTAGCTGTAAAACAGGCAGTCAAGGCTTACCCTTAGGATAACCCATAAGAACTTATGAACAAAAATAGAAACTGAAAGCCGTGAAGAATACTGCTAAGAACAATGCGGGGGGGGGGGGGGAATCCCTAAATTTTAGAATAATTACTAGTCTATAGAAAATTCTGTAAAGATTATTTCAAGGGAAAATAGAGAAAAAGATTCTGTAACTAGAGAACACTGCCTCCCTGTTCACTTCTTTTTCATCTATCTAGGCTTCAAGTAAGCTGTAACACCATCTGAAAAAGGAACAAATGTCATTCAGCTACTTTTAAAAATGGTCTACCATAATGAAATTTTTTTTAAGAATCCTAAACCAGAATTTATCACCTTAATTTTTTTTATATGACAGTTATGACACTCAGCTATACAACAATACTGTACAGCTGGAGAACTGGTGGGTATGAGATCGACTTCCACTTTTTTTGAAGTTATTCCTCTGCTTTCTTACTTTGATGTCATGTGCATTATGTTACAACTGTATTCTGGCAGTATTTTTCCCCAGTATCAAGTATACTACTGAAGACCAACTGTCAATACCTTGGCACTGAAATTACAGAAATAAAGGTAAAAAATGAAATGTGTTTTAAAAATAAGAAATAAAAATCTTCAGCTAAGCTCGTTCCCCAAAAGCCAAACAGTATATAGGCTCTTGATGACCTTCAATACAAGCTTCTTCTTTAAATCTTATATTTTATGATCACTATTAGATCAAATGAATGTGGGATTTCCTTTACTTGATGCTTCTCACCTTTCCCCTCATACAGGTACTGAGATATGGTCATTACATATTCCATACTGAGAGGAAAGGTTTTGAAAGCGAAAACTCAATCTTTCTTACAGAAAAACAATACTCAGTGCATTGAAAATTAATTATATTCACAATTTTCTTGGGAGATAACCCACCCAACCTATAAAGATAAACACTGTGTATGAATACTGAGCCTCAATTAAGCAGTACAAGAACACTTCCCTTCAATGAACGTACTTCACTTTTACAGAGTCACTTCTGACTTTAATTAATTGCATATTACTCACGCCGGTATTCATTTCCGGAAATAATGAACACACGACACCCTGCCTGCTCTTTTTCCTATCCCAGCGATTAAGAAACCCAAGTAAAAGAGGCCATGCCCGCAGCACAGAGCCTTCGGGGGCTTCAGGAAACGCCTCCCCCACCGGGACGGCTTTCCCCCGGCACGGCGACGGCCGGCGCTGCCCGGGGAGCCCCCGGCTGCGCGGACCTTCCTTTCCCTGTCTCGCTGTCCTGCCCCGGAGGATTCCAGTTTCCCGCCCTCCCNCGGGCCGGGGGTGCCGAGCCGCGCCCCGAGCAGCCGGGGGAAGCCTGGCTTCGCATGCGCCCGCAGCGCCCGAGAGCTGATCCCGCTGGCCGGGACGAGGTCACCGGCACCCCGGGCTGCTGCGGGCCTCCTCGACACTGTAAACCAGTTACTTGAATGTCTGTTCAATTTTCTGACAGATGTTGCTTCTAATGTTATGCTTTGACACAAGCATGCGGGTTTTTGCCCAGCTCGCGCTCTTGAGGTAAATGCTATTTATTAAAGCCTGACATTAACATATTAAAACGCCTAAAATTCGGAGTTTTTATTTGTTCTCTGGATGTAAAATTGATGTGGAAATTGAGTTATGGTTTATTAATACCTCCAGCTGCTGCCAGGTCTTAGAAGCCTCCCAAGATGCACAGGTAGCTGAACATATATATATAACCCATTACAGTGCAAAATAAGAGGAATGATAATAAATATTAAATGTTGGTATAGTTTGTTTGTGTTCCTTCTGTGAGAAGCTGCCTACCCTGGCTGGCTGACTGCCACTAGGGCATGCCTTTACGGAAGCACTCAAATGGGAGCAAGGAACACATGTTCACTCCACGGGGCTGCGAGGCATCAAGTGAAGACTGCCCAAACCCAGCCGAACGTGACCAATTCGGTTCCCACTGGAGGCAGTGACAGGGGCAGCGAACTCAGTGATGGGCAAAAGGAAAACGCTTGCCTTTGAGAGCATCCGCAAGAGGGGTTTGTGTGCGCAAGCCGTGGGTTCGCACCGTGTGTGAGCTGCACCACTGATCTGAATGTGGTCAACAGACATGGCTGAGAGAATGGTTTCCTGCAGCCTGGTCAAAAATCTTCCTCTTCATCCAGGAGGATGCTTCAGGTTGGAAAACAGGACATTTTTGGGAAACCAGGTACACAGCAGTCCTATCTCAGAAGCTGTCTTTATAGTTCCCCTTTACTGACTATATGCACAGCAAATTGCACAAGTGGGTACCTTACTACACCAACATGTACAAGAAGATGGCTAAGCCAAGGAACCTGCCATGCTCATAGTTATTCTTGAAGCTGTGCCAAAACAGAGAGATCCTGCAGTGATCAACAGAGGAGAAACCATTGCTAATATGTTTTCATATTAAGATTGCTGTATCAGTTAGCTTTTTTTTAAAAACAACTGACAAACCATCAAATATGAAAATGTTACTTAATTTCACAGATACTCTATTCACTTGTAACCGGAAAACTTGGCAAAAGCAGCCTGTTACACTTCAACTGACAAGTTTTCCAGCCCTCAGAGTGCGAAAACATATAGCTATTTCAGTTTGCAAGACTTCTATTGGCATAATTTCATATGGACAACAAATGTTCATGTATGGTTTGTTAATGAATGAAAAGGAACTATTTAAACGCAAGAAAAAGAAAACAAATTTAATGAAAGTTGCATCACTCGGGAAAGCATAAGCCTGAAGGTGAAATGAAAGGCCTGACTACAGCTGATCACAAAGAGAGTTAAAGAGACTCAATCTGGAGAAGAAAATAGCATAATTCAGTTCAAATAGTTCTCTACTATGTGTATATCTGTTTCAGCACTCTTGAAGTATGAATTAAAATTGTAGCATTACAATTGCCCATGCCAAATCTGTTATTTTTCATAATTAGGATTGAGGATAAACCATAACATCTACTAACTACTACTACTACTTATAATACAGCAGTGATATGTGGCCTGAGGAGGAAAACTTTGAGTGGAATTTTAGTTAGTAGACTCCTATAACGTTGCCAAATGACACATCTTCTGGAAACCTTGCTACATTTTTATTTCCCCTAGGTTTTTTCAAATAACTATACTGGAAACTTCTCTTGTGGCTGAGTCATGACTGTTCTTCTGACAATGTGCTACTGCACCTGATATAACAGCCTCTTTCTTCAAGCACACATGGGAAGAAGGGTATACCTGGACTAGGTAAGATTTAGGCCAGGATCCTGTGTTCTAAACACAGGGCTGTGCTGAGGGTAGGTAGCTTGACTTACTACGGGTGTGGGGCAAAATCATGCTGGCTGGCAGGTTCCATAAGACTTCTCTGGCAGCTGCCTGCTTTGCAAAAGCAGCAGCTACCCTGGATCAGCTGTCTGAATCCTCCTCTCCATTAATTCTGAGATCTAGAAGTTTGTTTGAACCTTTCATCTGCCTCAGAACCATTTAGATCTCTGTGACAGAACTAGAGGGCTCTAACTCAAAGCCCCTGTTAAGACAGATGCATTCAAACAGGCCGAATTTCTTTTAAATTTATATCTGACACTCTAGTCCTGTCCTTGCACGTTCCTCTCTTGTTCCATAGAAGGAGGATGTATGTCAAAAAGCCTCGAGTATCTCAGGTAATCTTTCATAAGTTATTTTTGTTTGTGTCTCATTTCCTAACAAGGTCCCGAGCATGGACTATCATGACTTTGTTGGATGGGTGTCAATAAACAATCTGAGCTGATTACAAATACTTTAGATGCTCTTATTAACGAAAAGTGATACAAGTTTGAAAGACAAGCTAAATATATAACCATCTGTCAAGTTGCTTATATTTTTAGCTTACTTCTTATGAAACATTCACATCTACCTTTTGTCAATTTTGATAAAAGCAAATTAAGTCAAGTTTGGGGAACCCGCAGGTTACAGACCCCCTCCCCACATTCTTTCTGCTTGCCAAAAGACTCTTTTAACTTTGCTGGCAAGCAAGATCTCTCCCCAAATGTACCATATGTATAAGTTGTTGCTCAGAAAATAATGTTTGCTATTTGCCAGAATATGGAGCATGCAATTTGGTAGTCCACCCTGAAATCACTCCCAAAACTTAAGGGAAAAGTAAAAAGAAATTGCTAATGAGCTCTTGTCTTTTTCTCTAATAGAATGAATTTTTCAGGAACTAATTACTAGGTTTGAAAAGAAAGACAAATAAATATGACAGTATGTCTCTATATCTTCACTGTCTTACAGAGAAGTAATTGCTCACGGACAGAATAATTTTCATAGCTAGAGAACATTATTTTTTAGGCAAGACTCATCTTCTAAATATTTTTCCAAATAGGAATTCCTACCTGAGTTAAACTTTCCCATCTATACTTGCTTACAGTCTGAGGAACACATTAAATACAAATGCAACTTCTGGTATATGCTGCAGTTGTGAATTTCTATAGACAATCTAATAAAGACTATGAAGTTACAGCTTCCTCCCTGCTCAAATAACATTTGTTGCAATGTCAGGTTTGTACTGTGAATGAAGTCCTATTTTGGAACCCCTTTGCAGAAGACCTGAATAGGGTTAGCTGCAGAAGCTTGTTGGGAAACCAGCCCATTAAGAGACTGCAATAAACTGTTAGATTTTTATATTGTAGCATTTTATACAGGGAGCATAAGCATGTCAGAATTATTATAGGATTTTTAACTTTAGCATGTAACTCTTTATACTCTACAATTTTGGAACTACTTATTAATAAGGATGGTAAGAAATGGAACTTATTACCAGCCTTTGATTAAAACCAAATAGGATGATATAATGGTAATTATGGTGTAGATGGAAGCCCATTGCAAATTCTGTATTTTCAAACACAGATGCCAAAATTCAGGACACTGAAATCTGTGTTTAGATGCCTACCTTTTTACAGATTTGTAAACATTGAATGCCAGAGATTCATGTGCATGGTGAGTATCTGTCAGGATCAATCAAGCCAATATTAAAGTATTTCTCTGCTTTTCATGTCCTAATAGGAAATCATCACTCTTCTCTATTCTTAGATTTTGACAGCTTGTTTAGTATGTTACCTTTCTATAGCATCTGTTCCTTGAAAACTAGAATCTAGTGCTAGATTTCAGTTTTCTTCTTTCCTGTCCAAGTGAGATACTATTTTGAGTATCACATTCTCAATCTTCCAGACAAAATTCTGCAAAATTCCCTAAATCCAGAATTTTTGCACTTTATTCTGACTGGGGTCAGAAATTAGTATATAAATAATACTGTTTAAACAGTCTTCTGATCAATTTTTAAAAGTACACTATTTTTCATCTCACATAAAAATTTTATGGACATATGATAGTGATTTCCTAATTGTGACCGTTTTCTTGTTTTATTCATACTGATGGTTCTAGTTTAGGTAAATGTTGTCTTTGCAGTACCTTGATCACCTCGTTTTTTCTTTGGTATCAGTATATTCTCCCGCTAGATTTGCTCTTTCTGTATGCTGTGTGTTATTTGCTGATGTTTTTTCTGTTTGTTTTTCCTTCGTGTTTGTATCTGTCTCTGATCAGTCATCTACTTTTGAAACTCCTTTTCCATTCACACCTGCCCTTGCATCCAAATTCCCCTTTTTATACAACCTCGTACTATTTCATACCGAATCCAAAACACAGCACTGTACCAGCTACTAGGAAAAAAATGTAACTTTATCCCAGCTAAAACCAGGACAACAGGACAAAGATGGGTGCTAGAAAAATGGAAGATATTGCATGTGATCTTTTTCCCTATCTCCATCCAGAAATGGAAATCACAGATAATATTGCTAAGTTGTCCTTTGGAAAGTAAACTGAGACACAAAGTCTCAGACTGCAAGTCTTCTGGCAATCCTAGTGATTCCTTCCTAAACACGAATTACCTTCTTTGCCCACCCATACTAGTCATGATCAAAGATATTCCCTAGTTAGAAGTGAGAAATTAATTTTCTGCTTTCAGTATAAAATTTCACTTTCTTGGCATGCTGCTTCTGGACTCAGCAGCTGCCTACATACTTCAGTTTTCTATTTCTTCTGTTACCTTCCCCTTATTTTTCAAGGCTATTTTTAATATCTAAGAAGATAATCTTCTATTTCCACCCCTTCTATTTGGTAAGATTTTCCTGTGATGATGTAGTAGCTTTTCATACCACATCCATGAATTTTCCCCAAGTCCCAAAATCTCTTGCAGCGTATCGACTTGCAAAAACTCCAACTGGAAAGTAACATTATCTGTAATCATTACATCAGACACATTCTGAAGACAGAAATCTTTACTCTTCTGTACAAATTATATCGAATACACATATCCTTTCATATCTGGGCAAACTAGTTTACTGCTAGTAGTCTTTCCTTTTCTTCTCCTGCTACAAATTCCACTTACGCTTGTCTTTTTTAACCTCAGTGGAATTTCTGTCCAAGCTTCTTGTTCCTCTCAATTATTTTTATTTTGTTTACGATAAGCTTTAGATTTCCTCTATAGAGAATTTTCCTATTTTTATGTATAATTTCCTGTCATTTATCTTAACTGTATCTTTAGATTTCATTATTACAGTGTGTTAATCTCCATACAAGAGCTGCTATACAGAATCATTTTCTTACATCTTTATATGGGATTTAGCATGGAAGGTTTTAAGTAAATGTGCTAAACCCATTCTGTGATAAGAGATGAATTACCCTTTCAGCTAACCTGTGGATTGGGGCAGGAGGGGGAAGACAATATCTCAGGATTCTCAGATACACTAGCAAAATTAAACTAAGTTAAAAAAAACAAAATTAAAAGCTGCACTCACTCTGGGTTTGTCCTGTATCTCACCTCAGCGTGATGAAATCCCTTCAACCTACTTGTCTTTCAAATTGCCAATATGCCCAATTCCCCAAATTAGCATCAAAGGCATTTTCCTTCCTCAGTAGGAGGACAACTGCTCTGTCTCTAGAACATAACACCAAGAGAACTGTGAGACGCAAGGCACGATGCCTGCATTTTGTAACATCCTGAGTGTTAGTTGGCATCAGGGCAGAGGGAGCTCAGGTGCCACTATCATTTTATATGTGACTACTTTTCATCTCTTCTACATTCTGGCTGTTTCCTAAACTCATTGAACTAATTACACAAGAGCAGCTAACAGCCACACTGCTCTAACTTATCAATAATGAAAAGTGAGCTGGAGCTGTCAGGAAATACATTTGACATCCTAACTTGGAAGAACAGGAACTCCGTTCTCCCTCTGTAGATATGAGGGGAAATATAACCATTAGTAAACCTAATTTATTTCATAAGCAGAGTTGACAGCATGATTCCTTTTCAATATTTCCTGGCACTTTCCTATTATGAGATTCTGCTTTTAGTTGTCTACATCAGACAAACATGATTTGTTCAGACTGAAATAGCCCAAGCTGAGCACTTGCTACTACTAAGATTATTTTTTATCCTCCAGTTTGTATCCATATTTTTTATGCCATTGTGATTTTAAAACTTTAAAACTTTTTATTATAAATAAAAACATATTCACATTAGGAAGACATTGACTCAGAAGGCAAAGACAGTATATGGTAAATGAGGAGTTCTAGCATGGAGCCACAGCAGCTTTGTGTTATACAAAAGAGACGATTAGGTAAAGAAGGCAAAGAGCAGGATGTGATTTTTGAAGCAGGGATCATTAAGGAATTCAAAAGTGGATGGGCTATAGACTGTGGAAGGGGAAGACAGACATTAGTTAGATTTATCCAATTCTTATTTCTCAGAATACAACAGAATGTTTTTAGGGTTCAAAGTACTGAAGAAAAACTGTCTTTTGAAGCCAGCCTTCACAGCAGCCTAGGGAGATAAAAAAATTAAATAACAGATGTGCTTTATTTTTTTCAAAACTGAGGAAGCAAAAGGGAACAGAGATGTGATATTCCTCCTTTACAGGAAAGTAAACTAAAAAACTCCCTATTATTTCTACAAAAACTTCAATAGGTTCTATAGGGATATTAAGAATAACTCCAAATCACTCTGCTGGTACACGTGTCCTCTGGGGTGAGCATTTTTCCGCACAAGATGAATGTCCTACACAGGCAAAAATAAGAAATAGGCCAAAAATCCTAAGAATTTTATGAACTTTGTGAAAACTGCCTACTCTAGTTAGGACAACATTTTAGAATAAAAATGTTTTTATGCAGAGTCTGTTAAATTGACTTTAATGGTCTTTTAAAGGATTAGAGAACAGAGGATTCTTGTTGGGAGATACTATATGGGTGTATTTATTTGTGCATTTTGTGTTAGAAAATTCTTCAATATTTTGAACAGCACTTCAGCTGATCTGCAGTACAAGAACCTGAAATTAGCTAGCACACTGGGATCAATATTGAGAAATATTTTGTCTCTGAAAGAAATTCACTCTGACAGAGAAGAGTAAGAGCAGTGTAAGGAAACGGAGACTCTGGCTAAAAAGCCGGATACAGAAATTTCCTACAAAGCACTACAAATTAGTTGATGTCACCAGAGCAAAAAAACCATAGTGACAGAATAAAATGTTATCCAGGTTCCAGAATACTTTATTATCACCACCCTAGGTCACTAAGCTTCACAAGCTATATCCATCAAATTTGATAGCAGTATATATACTCAGAGCTGAAGCTGAAGGTGCAGTGCTTTAATGTATTAATGATGTACATTAAGGCACCTGGGTTCAAAGTCAGTTTATGACAGGAACAAAATGAGTTTGTTGGTCTCAGCCTGCACTCTAGTGGACAGTTGCACATAAATCCAGTCCTGAGAAGAATCCCAAGAGTCAGATTTGTTGGCCAAAACATATGGTGAAATTCATATTCTCTGAACATTATTAAAAACAAAATGTCTTTGCTTTTTGTGCTATTCTGAAACACTGCAAGATGAGACATTTCCATCAGCATCTCTTTAAGACTGTGTTCAGTATTCTTGTTACCAGGATTTGAAAGAATACAGCAGAAGGTGAAACAATGCAATGGAAGGCAGCAAAGGCAATACAATGCTTCCATCTTAGGGGGAAAATGGAGATACAAGGACATATTACCATAGCAGACATAGATAATGTTTATGACTAGGTAAAATACTTATCTTTATTTACCTTTTTTTATAATATAACGCACAGAGAAAGAAAAAAATTGACACACATAATAATGATAAAAAATATTTTTTGATACATAGTTTGCCTGTAAACTCATGTCAGAAAGATGTCTTAGAGACAAGACCTAAAGAGAACTTAAAAAAAAAATTATGCTGTTACATGAATAATAAAAATAGCAAGGTTAGATATTATTAAAGGAACTCAGTACTAGTATGAGGGACTCAAACTCTCACAATTCAAGATATAAAACAAACATGAATTGCCTTAAACATGGGCAGAAACTATACCCACTGATGTTTTATTTCATTAGTGTATTCCACACAATGTTTACATATTTCAGTGGGCAGGCAGTAGAATGCTGGAGTCTCAGATTTGTGTAGTCTGTGGTATTTCCTATTTGCAGAAATTAGCTGCAAAAATTGTCTGCAATTCTAACCCCATTTCAGGTTATTGCCCTTTATATTGTTTAACTTCTTATCAGTCAAGGAAACAATATTGATACCCAAGCATTTACAATTACAATCATGTGTCGACTACAGAGGCAAAGTAAAAAATTTACTGAGTTATCCTGTCTTTTCAAAACTTTATTTAAATATTAAAAAAAGTTTGTTATCACTAGCTTAAAATTGACCATTACATATTAAATGTATTATATTAACATGAATATATACTATATTAACAGTTTTTTATAGTCTTGTGATCTGTCCTTGTCCAAGCTGACCTTTCCCTTATTTTTCATCATGTCATCTACCTCACTCATTTTCTGGAGTGTTTGAACACTTCTGCAGTTTACAAGCCTACATTTCAAGATGAAGATAAAATTAAAATTATTTTTTTTATCCAAATAAAGGTCACCTTATGGTGTAACTACTGTTTAGTGTGTTTAGAATGCTATCTTTCTAGATTTTTCATAATTAAAAAGCAGTCTTTTTCAGTGTTTTAATGACAGAACAGCCTCTCTGGCTGTATTCTTCCCAATTGATTCCAAATTTAGAAAATCATCAATTTTTGTAAAAAAATAATATTGCCCTCAATTTTGTGAAGAAATGCAACTCCAGATGAACTTTAAAGTGCAATTTATCAAACATGAATTTCCTCTGTCCCCTCAGATACTATTATACTATTTGTTTATCAAAGCTCTTTCTTCCATGGTGCTTTCATAATTACTACTTCTGATAATTTTGTTCCAAATCTTCTGATAGTTCATGGTTTTCCAAAAGGTTGAGCCAATAAATGTTAGTGTGAAAATATGAGTTATCATTTACAAAGTCCCCACATTTTTTCTAGATTTTGTAAATAAAAAGTGAATTTTAACTACTTTTTAAAAGTGAACTAAGTGAATCTGAAAGCCTCTAAAATCACAAAGCAAACGAAGTCAAATTTTAATCTATTGGGGAAAGGAGCTGAACTCATAAATTCTGCTTATGGAAAGACAACAATATGCTTCCATGAGTAAATTCTTGCTCCAAAACTATGTTTTAATGGAATAGCTTGACAAGAATAATTTCCTTGAAGATAAAAAAAAATAATTAGGAATGTTAAATAGGACCCAAATTTGCCAAGCATAATGCAGAGGAATGAAACAGCTAACATTCATATAACTTCAAAAGAATTTGAATTATGCACTTAAATTCAGACTTGTGGCATGAACTAAGATAATTACCAGGAAAATAGCAGCTTTTGCAGTCAATAACAGACATTGGATTGAGTTGGTCAATTTTTCTGAACTGACAAATGAAAGGTGATAGCTGCTGAAACGAGCTGCGGATTATATTAGAACTATTATGGTCTGTAAGAGCTAATGCTTTTATTCTCAAAGCCCGAAGCTGAAAAAACATTAATAAAACCATTTAAATCTAGCTAGTTTTAATGCATCAGGTACCCAGGAAAGAAAGGTTTCTTGATAGAGGTAGTCTTTGTTTCCACTTGGCATCAAACACAGCTTTCTAAAAATGTTTTTCTGCTCAATTCTCCTGATAATTCAACAGCAGTAGGACCAAGAAAACCTTGTCAGAAGTACCAGCTGCTTGCACAGAATTTCTGTTGTACTCATGACCACCTGCTGGCAAATACTAATGCACAGAACAAAAATAAGTAAGATAGCTATAGCTCAAAATGAATAGTGCAGGAAGTGGGATACAGCAAGTGTACTGATAGAGGAGAAATCCCACCCATAACAGTGGTGCCTCACTGCAAGAGAATAAATAAATAAAACCCAGTATTTATGCTATGCAAGATCTTAATCTTTATTTGTGATCTTACAAAAGAGCTTGAAATCCTTTACTTTCTGCAGAGCAGAGATCTATGCATACTAAAGGAGGAACATACTGTAACCATGACTATATATTCCAGGGATATAAACCACTGAATGACAGCTCAGGATCAGCCAAAGCTGATCAAAGCCTCAGGAATTTTATCTCCCCAACTTCTGTGGGAGCCCACTGCGACAAGCTTATCTGTTTGATCCCAAATTTAGAATATGTCAGAATGGGTTAATACTACATGTTTATTTTCACATTTGACAACATTTTTTTAATTAAAATGGTAGGCAGGACCCAAGCTTTCAATTTCTTACTGGTTTCCATCACTCGAAAAGTGCCATGGCACAGAGAAAAATTTTAACTTTTGGATTTCACCTTTTGGCTGAAGTATTTTCATCTTTTCCTAAGGTCTTCAAAAGGTTTCTGAATTGGTTTGCAGAGAAATATGAGTGTTAAAAAACCTTAGAACAAAGTCTTAAAAAGTGCCATGGAAAGGAAGTGAGAAGAACCCCTGCCTATTACTATTTTTACACCTCATTATTTTGAAAAGTTGCTGGTTTTTTAATGCCGTAATTGAAGTGTCTTAGCCATGGTACAGATATGGTACAGATTTCCCAGACCAGGCAGTGAGTTCCCCATACCCAAAGGAATGGTGCATCCAGACAAGCAGGTCATCACCCTGAGCAATGGATATTCCTATGAGCCTGACTGGCAGCTGAGTTACCCAAGGCTTATGCTCCCTTATATGAGGCTGACGAGAGGAGAACCCCACACTTTCCTTCTGCTCAGTCTTGTGATCACCCACCATAATCTCACGATTACTTCTGCACAGGCGCCTCGATACTGAGCCGTTCCCTTTGGTTCCGCTGGCCCTGTGTGTGCCAGACTCGTGACACATCTGGTCACTGAACACGTACCATGCACCATGCCCCTGATGCTTTAGCAGGGAAGCTCAAGGCATACCTATAACCTGACTGTGCATAGCATCACTTTCATTACAATTATCATTCCAGACATGATGCCAGTAAGAGTGCCACAAAAATACAAATAGGGATAACTGTTCACTAAAACCAATAGTGTTACAAGGGAGGGAAGCACAGGGCAGCTGCATGAATTAAATATCCATAAGGCTAGGGGAAAAAAGCAAGGGAAAGTAAGCACATAGAAAGTCGTAGAAAAGCACATATTGCCCCATATCTTCTCACATTTTTATTTCTTTGTTCTCTACAGACCCAGCTCTGAGGAAGGGAACTCTGCCAGGAATCTCCTTCAAAAACATCTAGACTAGATCATGGTCAAGGAACAGCTAGGGGCTTACATCCAGGCACTTCTTCCCTACAGCTCTGTTTTAATTCAAAAGGAGTAACGAAATAAGAAAGAGGAAGTTTGTTAAAATGAAGAGAAGAGCAGCTCAGAGTCTCAACTCTGTATAAGCACCAAGGAACTTATTTAAAGATGCCGTAGTCAAAGTACATACTTTCTCTTAAGAAAGACTTCAGAAAGGGCAAAGGAAGATGGTATAACTAACCAGCAGGGTAAGTAAGGTTGTTAGAAGCAAAAATCTATCTTAGAAAATGCTGAAGTCATGTTCAAATGACACAAGAAGAAAGAGTTACAAACTCTGCAAGGTTAAATGTGAAAACATAATATGGCAGACCAAAAAGCATCTGAAGAATACCTAACAAAGGAATCAAAACTAATAATCCTTTTCACTACAAAACACATCAGGAGCAGGAAGGTTGCCAGAATCTGTAAGGCTAGTTTGTTTTCAGGGCATAAAAGAGTACTCAGAGAAGTCAAGGTCATTGCAGACAAGCTAAGTGAACCAATTGCATTGGTGTTCACTGTGGAAGGAGCTGGGAAGATTCCAAAACCAGAACCCTTCTTGGTGGGGAACTCACCTGAAGAGCAGTCTGAAATTGAAGAGATTGTGGAGTAAATAGATAAAGTGAAAATCACCAGGAATGTATAGTACACACTCCAAATTTCTGAAGGAGCTCAAGGACAAAAGAGCTGAATTACTCACTGCAGGGTTTAACCTACTGCTTAAAATTGCTTTCCTTCTGGAAGGCAGCAGATGTGAAATCGATATTTTATAAAGGTTCCAGGGAAAATCTGGAAATAGTAGGAATCTAAGTCTGATATGTGCAGGGCAAATTACTGCAAGCTTTGATAAGAAACAGAATTGTCGCTCGCGAGCAGGGACCGAGGAAGGAACGACATGGACGGTTATAATGATATGAAAACCGACAGTTTATTCACTTAAAAATTCGCTCATATACCTTAGCACGCTGGACTGGCATAAGGTCATTGGTTCACTGACCAGCCACCCCGCAGAGGGATTGGCTGAACCCAGTAACACTTACTTCAGATATTTTCTCTTTAGTATCAGTGACAGTTCCATAGTTTACAAAATCTCTTAGCTGTTTTCCCACAGCGTCCGTGAGAAAGCAGAGCTTTGACACAGACACTGGCAGAAAGCTGAGAAATCTCCCTGCACCATGCTTCCAGCATTCACACAGAATCAGGAGACAACTGGCTAGATCTGATTTATTTGGGAAGAGTTAGCATTCTGTTGAGGAAGATACTGCTTTACAATTCTAATAAAAGTTTTTCAAAGGAGCCAAAAAGAATGTGGATTATATGGACGTGATGATATTGATGCAGCCTACTTTGATTTCCAAAAGACATGAGTTCAGGTTAGAATTAGAGTTTTCTAAACCCAAATATCTACAAAGGTGGTAAGACTGAAGGTAGAAAAAAAGAGTGTGACTCTTGTTCTCAAATAAAGGAAAAGGCCCAGAAAAGCAAAGGCCTCTTACTGGTAAAATAAGACACTATTCACTGTGTTGTTATTTCCACTGCTTTCAGGTGTAGCTTAGTAAATAGGATTTTGTCAATACAAGTAAAAGGCCAGACACTCCATAGTGACCTGATAGTGCAGTGTTTCAGGAGCTGTCTGGGCTTGTCTTGACATGGGCTGATTTTAATTTGAGGCTTTCTTTTGTGTGTGTGTGTATTATGACAATCATCTAGTGATCAAGAGGATATTACCTACCTGGGTTGACCAAAGTCTGTGTATACTTTATATGGTAAAAATATAACTATCCCATTGTAACAGTGGCTTTTTACATTGAAAAGGACTGTGGGGAAAATTTCAGACTTCACCAATGAGAAGGATGCAAACTGCTGTAGGAAAACCCAAGCAGATCCCAAATCAGAGGGGAAAGAGACTCCTACTGTGAACATCAACATCTTTCCATCAAAGGACACAGGAGGACAATGACATGTTCATTTCTGAAGCAATCTTTTTAAGGAAGATGGAAGCTGTCAACCTTAGGACCCACTGGGACATGCAGAAGGTGAGCACAGCACCACAGAAACTGTGTAGGAAAAACAAAGTTTATAGGAACAAGTTTAACCGTATAGTTAATGTATTTTTTCTTCATTAATGGGGTAAATTGTACCATTAGATTTTTAAAACATTAAGAGGATTAACACTGCATTCGTACCTCCTCCTTTAAGGCATGATCCCTTTAGCACGTAGGATTTGAAAGTAACATGAATCCAGCCTCAGGCTAGGGCTAGTCATAAGGTCTAGGGTTAAGGTTCGAAAAACCAGAAAGCTTACAGAGGGTGATGAGGCTGAGGGTAGGAAAGGGACTCCAAGGAAATGCAGGACAGGTGTCCAGGAGATTCCCAGGGAGAACATTATTCAAGGGGCCTTAAGTATGCTAGGAGGCTCCAGCCTAAGCTCAGTGTTAGCCTTTGACAAAGTTCAGAAAAGGTGGTTGAAAAGAGTGTGCTTCTTGATTCAATGTGGAAGAAAATGTCTGGAAAAAACCCCACCTATCACAAGTTATGATGTATATGTATACACCTCAGAAGCAATATCTGCTATATTGCTCTTTGTAGATTCATAGAATCATAGAATCATTTAGGTAAGAAAATACCTTTAAGATCATCGAGCCCAACCATAAACCACTTCCAGGTCCACTCATTGAACCTGAGCTCTGGCTAGGCTATGATTAAGGTTTGTTTCATACAATCCTGACAGGGATGGGGGGACTGAGAGTAAGAACTGGAACCCCCTGGGAGTAGAGGACAGGCCTTAAGAGGTTCCTTAGGAACAACATTAGGCTAAAGGACCCTGCATCTAGCCAAACAATAACAGCTTTAAAAGGGAGGCTTCCTGCATGGATGAGTAGTTGGTTAAAAGGTAAAAGTGAGAGCATCAGAGTAAATGGTCAGTATTCGTAGTGAAAGAGGTCAAAAGTGAAGATTTGCAGTGGCCTGTCTGAGATATGTTTTCCAGTACATTTATAAATTAATTTAAAATGAGATCCAATGATGAGATGACAGTGTGTGCTGGTGATACCATACAGTTAATGGTGGGACAAAGGTTTGTTGTGAAGAACTGCTGCAGTCCCAGAGACCAGCAAAGTCTCTAAACATACAATACAAACTATGTCTCCTCTTTGAAGGGAGTGAAAGAGAATATGCCAGGACAGATATCTGCTTGTCCAAGATTATGTAGAGGGAGATGCCAGCTCTGTCACTTCACTATTTGGCCTCCAGTTACAGCTCCATCTGGTAATGGCTCAAAGGGCTTTGGGTTTGCATGGTTCAAGAGATCATTTGTAACAACGGACAATGTCTGGGGGCCAGAAACCCTCCAGAAGCAATGTTAGGGCGCATCAGTCAGTGTGGTAAGAGCATTAAGTCACATGAATGGCTGGAGAACCAGTCCTCTAAGGCTCTACCAACTTGTGCAGCTGGCTGTAGTGGTCAAGTTTATGGGGCCACTATATGGAATACAACTATCTCTGCATGGAGAGTCACAAACTCAGGCTTTGTTTTTCGGGTTTCAGGAAACCAGCTGTGAAGATGTTTACATTTTCCTCTATTTTTGTCATTATTTAAAATCTGTATCCACTAATAAGTCACAAAGAACAGAAATACAAAGCATGCAAGGAAAAAGTTGTTGCTAACAAAGTTCTATATTACCTTTAACATGCCCACAAAATTTTCATTGAAGTAAAAAACAGCATATGACAAAAGTCTCAAATCAGACTTCTTTTCACCATGAATTACTGTGGAATTCATTGGGGTTTCAGTGGCAAGACTTTTTAAAGGAATTCCAGTTTTAAATATATAACAGCCTAATAGGTTGGAACAGTAATTCTTCTTCCATCAAATTTAATGGGTACTTTTTAGATTTCATGTGTTTGTGACATTTTTGCAGACTCGTATTTCTTTTGTTGTTTTCACATTGCAACAGAGTCGCGCCCCAGGGTACTCTTTGAAACTGTAACTGATGTAAAAACTTGACTGGCAGATTTTTGTGCACAAAATATATGTTTCAGGACATTTTACAGTATTTATTGATAGAATCTACTTTGTTCTCTATTAGGCTGTTTGTGAATTTCTATTATGTGAAAACATATTTTTGCACTGGGTACAGTACCAAATACATTGCTTTTTGTACTGTCTGTAAAATGTTAAATATTGCTTATGGCACTATGACAGGTATCTAAAAATACAAGAGGAACATTACTATTTTGGTAAACTGCCCAGAACTTCCACACAAATAGAATATTTAGTATTTTGGTATGAAGATTACCAAAATGGAAATCATGCACAACAAACTAGCTTTGCTTCTTTGGGAAAATGACAACAAAAGCAGACAAAAGTATAGAAGCATATATTATTCCCTTGGATTCCAAGGAAGCTTTTAATCCAGTACCAAATACATTATTAATGAATAGGCTAAGAAGGTAAGAAAGTAATTCTCAACTGGACAACAAACTGGCTTGCTTTCAAAGTCAAGGAATGGCCATAAACATGAAAGGAAGATGACAAATGCAGAGAGCTTAGCATTAGATCCACATCTTCATCACACTTAAGAATTGGACAACTGACAGAGCTTCAAGGTGTGCAGTTTGATGTCTGAGGAACATAGGGAACAGCTGATCATGGACAGAAATGAGGACAATATAGTTCAAATTCAGTGGGGAAAAAAGGTGGGTATGTATATGCTATAAAAGTGAAAATTTATAATGTATAAAAGTAAGTATGTAAAAAGTAAGAATGTTTAAAAAATAACAGAGATTATGCCCTAAATTATGGGTTGTACTGAGCATGTCAAAGACCTAGTGGTGTTCGATAAAAAGTTTACAACATCAGGTAATTAGATATATGATTATATTAAATTATGTTCAAACTATTTGGTAAGAATGTAAAACACCATTAGTCATTCAATATCTGGCAGCAGCTAGAAAGGACAGAAACGATGTACAGAAGATGGAGAATGCTAAATCCAGACTCATAGTACAAAGGAGCGTTGCAAGAATTGAAAACTACCATATTAGTTTGAATTTGTTTCAAGAAGACAAAGATTAACACTTCTTTCCATCAGTTTACTTGTTTGTCTATGCAGTGAACTGGTAATTATGCCAGCAGACACTTCAGTGACTGATGGAATTGCGAAGTGAATTTTATTCTGAGAATTTTCCAGTTATTGTCAAAAAATCAGAAAGAGGAACAGAGGTAGAGGACAGCCCTTGTTGGAAGATTGTTGTGGTATTTCTGGGAATAAAGAGGGATTTAGTGCACTGTATTTCAAAAGTGTATGTATCAAGCACTAAGTGATGTTCTTTATTGCTATGCTCTCTAACCAGTGCAGCGTATGCTAAACTCATCACTGGTGTGTATACCCTTGCACTTTGAGTGCTGCAGTGTGAATTCTCCCCTCACCCTCAATGTGTGAACTCAAGAACAGTGACTGGAAGCAGTGCTATTGCTACCAAATCCTTGATTTACATAAATCATATGGGGGTTTTGTCTCTCACCTGCCTTTTCAGTTTCCAAATGCAGAAGAAGAATGAGTTAGACAAGATGGTCATAAACTAAAACACGAGAAGTTTTGGCTCAACGTGAGGAAGAATTTCTGTACATTGAGGGTAGCAGAGCACTGAAACAAACTGCCCAGGGAGGTTGTGGAGTCTCCTTCTCTGGAGACATTCAACCCACCTGGATGTGTTCCTGGATAACCTGCTCTAGGTGACCCTGCCTTGGCAGGGGATTCAGACCAGATGATCTCCAGAGGTCCCTTCCAACCCAAACGATTCCATGGTTCTGTGAATATAAGGCAATAGCAAGTGTAAAGTACACTTCACATATAACCATACTCATTAGAATCAAGATAGCTTGTTCTTTTGACAACAGATCCCAAATAAACATTTGACTGAAGCTGAAGCTAAGAAATAAGTGATGCTACTTGACGAGCTTACAGAGGCACTAAGTCTTTTCTGAACATAAAAAGCAGTAAGTGGCCAACTGAGTCCATAACTGTGGATTCGGTTTGTGGATTCTTACGTCTTTGCATCTGGGACTAATGCTTGCTCTCAGGCAGTTCCTCTTTGTTGAACTGCACTAGTTAATGGTCTTGCTTTGTTATTCTTACTTCAGTTACCTAGATTACAGCAAAGCACAGTGAAACCTGCACCTTTCCAGATGCTCTAGCCTGTTTCTCATCTTCTGAAAATCAGAGTCAATTCTGGTCACATAAAATTCATTCTGCATTCTTCATACTGCTTTTTCATTGATTTGAAATGTGAAGATCTGAGATCCCAGTATTCTGCAGCCTCAGGCCAAGCTAACTGAAATCTACAGGATGAAGAATGTGAGGTTAATAGGGCTTGAAAGAGTTGCTTCATTGCTAGCCTCTATCAGAGTAACATCTACCTTTATGACAGACAAAATTCTAGAGGGACAGAGGTAGGGGAAAGAAATAAAAATAGAATCAATTCTTGCAGAAAGGAAAGACAATCACACATGGTCACTATTTTCTGCTTCATCTGCAAGACCAGCTACACCATAAAACAGACCCTTCCTCAATGACACAAACCAAAATGATGTGTACATGTTTCCCCAGTATTTTTAGGACAGAGGTTAAATGATACCATACCTCATTATTGAAAGAATTCAAATACCAAGATACTAAGTGTGGCATAAGAAAATGAATAGAGTAGAATAGAATAGGTCTTTTTTTCACAGTGAGTTCTAACCTTCACTACATAGAGCAATGTCTTGCTACTGGATGTCAGATGCCTATGGAGAAAATTGGATTGAAAGCAGTGATTGTGGGGCATCCTTCCTGACAGGTTTTTTTCTGGAGATCAAGGTACTGAGAAGAAAATAAACATTCTCCTTGTGCTACCTGAATCCTTCTCACAGCAAGGGGATGAACTAATCTCTGCCATGCTGCCCCTTCTGTGTTGGCCTTTTTTAGCTCCTCTATGTTATTAAACCTAACTAAGTGAGCATAGACAGTGCTCATGGTTTTATTTTATGATTCTCTTGAAATAGCCTGTGGCTGTTTTTGCTTAATTCTTAACACATCTTAGATATTTTCATCATCTTACTGGGTGATGGTAATATAAAGGTGCTGTCAAATCTCTGATGAATCTTAGATCTATACTTCATATCTAATATTTTCATAAAGAATTTTTTCCTCAAAGACTTTCAGATATCCACCTTCAGTAGATTTCCAGATTTTTTATCCACACATTAAGATGCAAATTATCCCTACTACTCCTCCTTAAAGCAATCTCCTAATGCTTCTTTTCATAATATTGTCAGCTTCTAACTTTTGAATGCTCATTTTGTAATACTAATAACCATTTTTGGTAGAATATGCAAAATAGAGCAATCTGCAGTTAGCACAACTAGCATCAGTGGTATTATTCCTACTCTTGGTGAGTACAATGATGAATACAAATAGGCCCAATGCATTTGAGAATAGTTTCTTGGAATCCTGTTCTGGACAATTTTCCATTTAATTGTTTCTTTTAAGAAGCTTTCAAGACGTCCAGAAATTTTCTATAAGTCTTTCTAATAAGTTGGAAGAAATACAATAATATATTTAATAGGCATGTAGTGAATGAAGCTATGAAAATGAAATGAGGGTAGAAGCAGAAATGGAAGCAATCTCGCCACTGTACTATTAAAAAAAAGGCCTTACTGTGAGTTCCTTGCTTTATGTTATTATATTTAAAAGAATTAATATATTAAATGTACTTACTGGTAGTCCATTTATAAGTAAATGGTCATTAGCTATGGTCTATATGGCGGTCTTACATTATTTATTAGCTCCTGCTTCACATCATCCAAATGTAAGCTTAAATCAATAAATCATCGATACCTCAACTGTTTATTCTATGGGATCTAAATTGTGAAGCTTAAAAAAAAAAAAAATGCCCAGCCTTTCCAAACCCACCAAAAATAAACTTATTTCTAATCAGTAAAGACACAGGTATCACCTGGGAACTGTGACTAGTTCTATATACAGAGTAAGGAATTTAAATAGCATAAGATAAAATGGCAGAAGTTGTTTATGCATTCCAACTTTGCAGCCTTAGCGCTTCAAAGATGAATGGAATTAGGTTCCATGTTTAGGCAATGGCTTTATTTTATTGGGAATTGTGCTCATGACATGAGAGTAGAGAATGCTCAACATCTCAAATGATAGAAGAGAAGAGAAGAGGTGTAAGTTAAGTCTCTCTGAGGTGTAAATTAATTCTCTCTGAATTCCTGCAGTAATTTTAAAAGGAGAGAATTATGGAATGCATTACTACCACAAAGTATCTTCTCCTTCTTGATTTTGTAAGATTTGAAGTGATTGAAAGGAACGGTAACACTTAATAAAAAACAGTCTTTGTTTTTCAATAAACTGCTTCCTTCAGGAACATGAGATGGTTAATGACACAACAGTAAATGCTGAAGATACAGCTTGACATACATTTTGTAGTGGAGGTCATGTTGGGATTGTAGTCGGCCTTAGGCTGAATGTTTAAGTACAGCCATACTTCACCCACAGGCTTGAACGGAAGTTCAGTTTACTTAGGAATTTACTAACTTTATTTCAAACCACAGGGGAAAAAAAACCCCAACTGTAGGAAACAGAGAAGCAAAAACTTCTGCAGTTGATGGTGGGTTTGATCTGCAGCCCTGGAAGAAGCTTGGGCTGGTGTAATAACAGAGAAATATATAAACCTTAAGCAAGAGAATTACAAACCTATGTCTCTATAGTTATAAGTAAGAACATGTATTGGGTGTTATGGTGAAGGGTTTTAAGTATAATAATGTGATTTTATGGTTTAAGTTAAGATTTTAGATGTTACAATAGAAGGATATGTGTGTACGTGACCTGAAGAATTATTGGTTAAGAGACAGCCGCATTGCAGTAAAAAGTACTACAGGTGATAGGTCATAAAGTCAAAACAAATTTCGTATTAATGGCTTATTGGATTAGAAAGTTATAAATTGCCATGTAACCTCGAATCTTGTGACTATTCTGCGTTATGGCGACTTGTTACCAAATCTCACGACCTCTGAGACTGATGCCTTGTTTGTTATTTTAAGTAATAAATCGTGTATAACCACGATAGTCCCATCTCTTTAATAAGAACTCCGACGGCGCTGAAAAGGGCTGACAAAAAGTGCCCGAAATCCAACACAGAAAATTTACACCCAACGTTTAAAAATTCTTACTATTACCCCTAAACTTATTTTAAAGGTGTCTTTTGATAAGAAAAACTAACCCATTAATCTGAATGACAATTATTACTGTTCTCAAAATGAAACCACTTAAAGAATCTGGGTGTTCTTATGGAAAAGTTTAAAACTATTATATTTCAAATTAAATTTGAAGGTATTGCATATTGAGTTGCCTTTTTCTTTTCTTCATCGATTTTAATTACTAGTACATTTGCATGAAAATAGGATCTTTATTTCTTGAAAGCTCATCAGCTCCTGCTGCTTATTTTTCATTGAAGATATCACATGCAAAGGGTTAGATCTTCAGGTGAGGTAGAAGCAAGAGCAGATGTGCTTAGAAGAAAGAAAATTTTTTATGCAAATGCTATTTTTAATAAAACAGAACAGGATAAAAAGTGAAAATACATGCTCTGAAAGCAAAATTCCAATACTTCTTCCAGGATATATAGATGTCCCTCCAAACAAAAGTAATTTTAAATTTTAAAACTGAATATAAAAGATGAAAATACAATATGAAATCCTAAAGATTCACTAGATCATTGCTTACTTGAATTTCCCTACTTGATACTCGTGGCCTTATTGTACAAAAAGGAAACACGAGACCCAGGCAGTCAGGTTCATTTAAACCCTCAAAATAAGATTCTTCCTATAAAAAGCTCCTACTTTTGATTGTCCTTTCTGAAACAAATGGCTGATTTCTACTTTTATTTTGTAAAAACCAATGGTCAAATGCTTATGTGAAGAAACCATGAGCAGCCAATAATGAATGAACACAAATTGTGAAGTAATTATTGGTTTCTCCATGTGCAGATCCAGTTGTAACGCAGTGGTGCAACACTTTGAGGGAGTTTGCACCACCACATCGGTGTTTTCAAAGAGCACTGAAGGTATTTAACACCATATTTAATATAAGACCCCTGCTTCTACATCTTGATAATGTAGCTTCATTCCAGCTACCAACAAAACTGAGTATGTGAAAAGAGTAATGAGAGTCTGAGCTGTATTTGCAGTACAGGAAAAGCCATCAAAGGCTCACATACTGCTCTGCTTTTAAAGTGCTACTGTACTCTACTAAATGTTATTGAATATTAACTGGTCTTCAGATAGCTCTGGCTATTGAGATAATAAATGTGGCAGTTATGTTTGACAATCATTGCAACTGCCTGAAGCCTATCTGGGAAGCACCCTGAAGTTCATCACTTTCTGGGCACCAGGCTGGTGATGACAGTAAATGAGCTGTTATTCATCAGGTATTCCAAAACTGTGCACAAAAATTTGGCCCTGTAAATGTTTTGGAATGACAAAAGGGCACTAATGATTGTCATGGTCAGATCCCCAGTCTGTGTAGGGTAAACTATGGGCAGTACTGCCTCTCTGATAAAAGAGGGCACCACTTGGGAAGCAAAAGGAGAAAGGGAAAGGGAAAGGGAAAGGGAAAGGGAAAGGGAAAGGGAAAGGGAAAGGGAAAAGGGAAGGAAATGGAAAAAGGAAAAAGAAAGGGGAAAAGAAACATGGTTGGCTTTACAACATGAGTCCTGCTAAGAAAAATACAGCTCTATCAAAGCTCTGGAAGTGGTATTTAGCCTCATTCCTTCTAGCACAGAAAATGGCATAGAGGCAGAGGTAAGGCCCAGAGAGTATTTTACCTGCAGCCAGGAAATATTGACAGTGTACTCAAATACTTGGATTCAAATCTGCAAAACAAATGAATTGCTACTAATAAAAACAAAGCACAGAGTCCCTTTTACATTGTTTTATCCTGTTTAAAAGACAAACATTTGCACACTGCAAGCCTCAAATGGATAAATGCTACCATGAGAACTTATAAGCCATCTGCTAGCTTCCTAATGAAGCCAGTAACTATTATTGTTTACAGTTGAACACCGGGGGTCATGTGTATTTGCTGTAATGAAAGAATCAATGCATCACTGCAGATGCTAAAAGAGAACTTTTTTTTTCCAGACTGCTAATTATAAATACAATAAAATAGCAAATTAAAAAAAAATCTGTTCATTTCCATAGAGAAATAGTGCTTGGCACACAATTACAAACCACAGCACTGCTCTGTTTCCTAATAGTCTCCACCTGACAGGCTCAGCTTACAGAAACAGAATCACAAAAAGTTACTCTTCAATACTTAACAAATAGCTGATCACCAAGGGGTTTTTGGCCACTAATTCCCTAATCTTTACAAACCTCCTACATTATTTAATTGTATTGTTTATCTGAATGTAATGATGAAGTGTGCCTTAGCAGATATCTCTCTGTTGCTGTTTCATTCTGTTTTTCTTGCTCAAAGAAGACACATGATATACAAAAACTTGGTTGAGCTATTAAAAATGCCCTGAAGTTTCTTGGATTTTTTAAATGTTGAAGAGAAATTGATACACAGCAGTAATACAATCAGTTTCTGGCTTATGATTTCATCACCCAAACAATAATACACTTAAAAATCTGAAAACCTAATACTAATACCGAACATTTAGCAAAACTAAAAAATGATAAACAACTGGACCTTTGTACATGATGGAATTCCAAATCTCACTGAATACAAGACATTAATTTTGAAATTTTATTAATGGCCTTTATTTTCTGTAAAAAGAGTATCTTAATTTTGGGAAATTTCCTAAAGCCTGTGAATCAAGAGAGCTTACTTGCCTTGCTGAGTCAAAAACCTGCAAGTGGCTCCTCATTACCCTCTGCTACCATCAGGGCCATGACACAGCCTTTTTGCAGCTTGTACTCTCCTCATACCACTTGTAACATACACAGAACTACGTATCTACCATATGGGTAAAATGCAGTATAACATAGTGGCTACATGGGATGCAATAAACAGGAAACCTGCATTATTGTAGGCCACAAATCAATAAACCCATAGGAAAGAAAGGGAACAAACAATATTCCACTTTTACAATAATAAATACTTGTAGCAGGTGGTACTCAAGGCAGAAATAAAGCAAGCTGTCAGCAGGAGAATACCGCTTCTTTTTAAATTTTGTCTTCATGTTGTGGGGATGGGCTGGGAGAGCTAACATCAGATAGACCAGAGTGGGAAGAGCTCATCAGTGAGGTCAGAGAGCCCAGAGGAGCACCGCTATATAGGAAGATATACTAAGTCTGACACTTGGGTACAGTGCTGCACCCTGACAACCCTGCATGTCACCCGCTCTCTGCTCCCAGCCTCACAGGCCAGCTTGGTTGGATGTCACCAACTGTGTGAGGTGCAGGGGCTGGGAACCTCAAGGTGAGGCCCCACTGCAACCCCTTGCTGAGGTCCCCTCCTTGTCGGATGGTCGCACCCTGTGCCCAGCACATGTGGGCAAACCTATTGCGTGAACTGCCACATGTTTTCCTGAGGTATGCACATACCACCAGCAAGTGGCCTGAGATGCTGGGTTAAGAGAAGATGGAGGGGCCTCCTTAGTATCCAAAGCTTTGCTTTGCATTGCATTGCCTCACTTTGCCTTGCTTTGCTTTGCTTTGCTTTGCTTAGCTTTGGCAGACCTCGCTGAACCCTCCCAGACAAAATCAGTAAAAAGAGCTGAGTGACCGGAGTAGAGAAGAGGATGAAGAGAATAATTGTCCTGGTTTCAGCTGGGATACAGTTAATTTTCTTCCTAGTAGCTGGTACAGCACTGTGTTTTGGTTTAGGATGAGAATAATGTTGGTAACACACCGATGTTTTAGTTGTTGCTGAGCAGTGTTTACACTAAGCCATGGAATCTTCAGCTTCTCACCCCACCCCAGCAGTGAGCAGGCTGGGGACAAGAAGCCAGCAGAGGACACAGCTGGTACAGCTGACCCAAACTGGCCAAAGGCATATGGCATCATGCTCAGTATACAAACTAGGGGAAAGCTGGACAGTGGCCACTGCTCAAGAACTGCCTGCACATTGATCAGGATGAGGTGAGCAATTGTACTGTTCATCACTTGTTTTGTATAGTGTTGTTATTATTATTATTATCATAATCAATTTCCCCTCCTTTTTCTGTCCTATTGAACTGTCTTCATCTCAACCTACAAATTTTACTTTTTTTCCCCCCAGGTCTCTCTCCCATCCCTGTGGCAGGAGGTTGGTGAGCAAGCGTCTGTGTGGTGTTCAGTGGCCTGCTTGATTAAACCATGATGCCCTATGCAACACACAAAGGGTTGATGTAATGGCAGATCTGACCAAAGCGTGTTAAAACAAATTTGTTATAAGCATTTATGAAATTGTTTAATAATTGCTGGTCACAATGTTGACTTATTTCCTGTCAGAGCTGTTGTGCTTGCTCTCAGAGTTGTGTTATATAACACTTTATTTGCTGTGTATGTTCCCTGTTGAGCTGTTTATCACCTCTGGGGCCTGGATTAAGGGTGTAATTTTGTTGTACTTTGTAACACTGGCTTATGACAGGATAAAATAACTGGCCATGAAACTAATCTGGTATTTGTACTCAGCATTACCATCATCTCAGTACTCTGGGAGCCATCTCAGAACTATTAATTATTAATAATTACACTCTTTACCTTTTCAACTCAGAGAGCCAATCTATGTGGAACACAAGGGAGGACACTTTCCCCTGCTCCTTCACCTTCCCTTTCTCCTTCACCTTCCCCTTCTCCTCCAGGCTAGATAAAACAGCTCTTGAAAATTTTTTAGATCCTCAGGATGTTCAATCCAGGATGTTCCTGTTGATACATCTCCTACTCCTGAATATGTTTCAGGTTGTGTTTAAACAACTATTTAAGAATACCACCCAGAGATCTCCCCAAGGCTGGATAGTTATGACTGGCAGGGTATGGGGGATAGTATGAGCAAGTGCCTCAGACAGTGCAAACCTCCAATGTTTCAGAACTTCACTTCTGAGCAAGTGGAGAAAACTGAATAATTAGTAAAATATTTGGAAAAATTATGCCATCACCCTGACCATTCCAGAGAGACACTGCAACATGCTGGGGACTGGCCCAGGCCAACCAAGCCCTGCTCAACATTACCCAGCACCCACAAGGGGAGAAGAAAGTGCCTGGATATGATGAGAAAATAACAGGAATTACAGCTACTCCAAGCCCTGCAACATGCACTACAGCTACTCCAAGTCCCCTGACAGGCACGAGGCTACTCCAACCCCAGTGACTGGCACAGCAGCTACTCCAACCTCCATGACAAGCACTGCAGCTGAACCAGAGAACCAACCCTTGCCAGTATCAGNGAAAGGGAAAGGGAAAGGGAAAGGGAAAGGGAAAGGGAAAGGGAAAGGGAAAGGGAAAAGGGAAGGAAATGGAAAAAGGAAAAAGAAAGGGGAAAAGAAACATGGTTGGCTTTACAACATGAGTCCTGCTAAGAAAAATACAGCTCTATCAAAGCTCTGGAAGTGGTATTTAGCCTCATTCCTTCTAGCACAGAAAATGGCATAGAGGCAGAGGTAAGGCCCAGAGAGTATTTTACCTGCAGCCAGGAAATATTGACAGTGTACTCAAATACTTGGATTCAAATCTGCAAAACAAATGAATTGCTACTAATAAAAACAAAGCACAGAGTCCCTTTTACATTGTTTTATCCTGTTTAAAAGACAAACATTTGCACACTGCAAGCCTCAAATGGATAAATGCTACCATGAGAACTTATAAGCCATCTGCTAGCTTCCTAATGAAGCCAGTAACTATTATTGTTTACAGTTGAACACCGGGGGTCATGTGTATTTGCTGTAATGAAAGAATCAATGCATCACTGCAGATGCTAAAAGAGAACTTTTTTTTTCCAGACTGCTAATTATAAATACAATAAAATAGCAAATTAAAAAAAAATCTGTTCATTTCCATAGAGAAATAGTGCTTGGCACACAATTACAAACCACAGCACTGCTCTGTTTCCTAATAGTCTCCACCTGACAGGCTCAGCTTACAGAAACAGAATCACAAAAAGTTACTCTTCAATACTTAACAAATAGCTGATCACCAAGGGGTTTTTGGCCACTAATTCCCTAATCTTTACAAACCTCCTACATTATTTAATTGTATTGTTTATCTGAATGTAATGATGAAGTGTGCCTTAGCAGATATCTCTCTGTTGCTGTTTCATTCTGTTTTTCTTGCTCAAAGAAGACACATGATATACAAAAACTTGGTTGAGCTATTAAAAATGCCCTGAAGTTTCTTGGATTTTTTAAATGTTGAAGAGAAATTGATACACAGCAGTAATACAATCAGTTTCTGGCTTATGATTTCATCACCCAAACAATAATACACTTAAAAATCTGAAAACCTAATACTAATACCGAACATTTAGCAAAACTAAAAAATGATAAACAACTGGACCTTTGTACATGATGGAATTCCAAATCTCACTGAATACAAGACATTAATTTTGAAATTTTATTAATGGCCTTTATTTTCTGTAAAAAGAGTATCTTAATTTTGGGAAATTTCCTAAAGCCTGTGAATCAAGAGAGCTTACTTGCCTTGCTGAGTCAAAAACCTGCAAGTGGCTCCTCATTACCCTCTGCTACCATCAGGGCCATGACACAGCCTTTTTGCAGCTTGTACTCTCCTCATACCACTTGTAACATACACAGAACTACGTATCTACCATATGGGTAAAATGCAGTATAACATAGTGGCTACATGGGATGCAATAAACAGGAAACCTGCATTATTGTAGGCCACAAATCAATAAACCCATAGGAAAGAAAGGGAACAAACAATATTCCACTTTTACAATAATAAATACTTGTAGCAGGTGGTACTCAAGGCAGAAATAAAGCAAGCTGTCAGCAGGAGAATACCGCTTCTTTTTAAATTTTGTCTTCATGTTGTGGGGATGGGCTGGGAGAGCTAACATCAGATAGACCAGAGTGGGAAGAGCTCATCAGTGAGGTCAGAGAGCCCAGAGGAGCACCGCTATATAGGAAGATATACTAAGTCTGACACTTGGGTACAGTGCTGCACCCTGACAACCCTGCATGTCACCCGCTCTCTGCTCCCAGCCTCACAGGCCAGCTTGGTTGGATGTCACCAACTGTGTGAGGTGCAGGGGCTGGGAACCTCAAGGTGAGGCCCCACTGCAACCCCTTGCTGAGGTCCCCTCCTTGTCGGATGGTCGCACCCTGTGCCCAGCACATGTGGGCAAACCTATTGCGTGAACTGCCACATGTTTTCCTGAGGTATGCACATACCACCAGCAAGTGGCCTGAGATGCTGGGTTAAGAGAAGATGGAGGGGCCTCCTTAGTATCCAAAGCTTTGCTTTGCATTGCATTGCCTCACTTTGCCTTGCTTTGCTTTGCTTTGCTTTGCTTAGCTTTGGCAGACCTCGCTGAACCCTCCCAGACAAAATCAGTAAAAAGAGCTGAGTGACCGGAGTAGAGAAGAGGATGAAGAGAATAATTGTCCTGGTTTCAGCTGGGATACAGTTAATTTTCTTCCTAGTAGCTGGTACAGCACTGTGTTTTGGTTTAGGATGAGAATAATGTTGGTAACACACCGATGTTTTAGTTGTTGCTGAGCAGTGTTTACACTAAGCCATGGAATCTTCAGCTTCTCACCCCACCCCAGCAGTGAGCAGGCTGGGGACAAGAAGCCAGCAGAGGACACAGCTGGTACAGCTGACCCAAACTGGCCAAAGGCATATGGCATCATGCTCAGTATACAAACTAGGGGAAAGCTGGACAGTGGCCACTGCTCAAGAACTGCCTGCACATTGATCAGGATGAGGTGAGCAATTGTACTGTTCATCACTTGTTTTGTATAGTGTTGTTATTATTATTATTATCATAATCAATTTCCCCTCCTTTTTCTGTCCTATTGAACTGTCTTCATCTCAACCTACAAATTTTACTTTTTTTCCCCCCAGGTCTCTCTCCCATCCCTGTGGCAGGAGGTTGGTGAGCAAGCGTCTGTGTGGTGTTCAGTGGCCTGCTTGATTAAACCATGATGCCCTATGCAACACACAAAGGGTTGATGTAATGGCAGATCTGACCAAAGCGTGTTAAAACAAATTTGTTATAAGCATTTATGAAATTGTTTAATAATTGCTGGTCACAATGTTGACTTATTTCCTGTCAGAGCTGTTGTGCTTGCTCTCAGAGTTGTGTTATATAACACTTTATTTGCTGTGTATGTTCCCTGTTGAGCTGTTTATCACCTCTGGGGCCTGGATTAAGGGTGTAATTTTGTTGTACTTTGTAACACTGGCTTATGACAGGATAAAATAACTGGCCATGAAACTAATCTGGTATTTGTACTCAGCATTACCATCATCTCAGTACTCTGGGAGCCATCTCAGAACTATTAATTATTAATAATTACACTCTTTACCTTTTCAACTCAGAGAGCCAATCTATGTGGAACACAAGGGAGGACACTTTCCCCTGCTCCTTCACCTTCCCTTTCTCCTTCACCTTCCCCTTCTCCTCCAGGCTAGATAAAACAGCTCTTGAAAATTTTTTAGATCCTCAGGATGTTCAATCCAGGATGTTCCTGTTGATACATCTCCTACTCCTGAATATGTTTCAGGTTGTGTTTAAACAACTATTTAAGAATACCACCCAGAGATCTCCCCAAGGCTGGATAGTTATGACTGGCAGGGTATGGGGGATAGTATGAGCAAGTGCCTCAGACAGTGCAAACCTCCAATGTTTCAGAACTTCACTTCTGAGCAAGTGGAGAAAACTGAATAATTAGTAAAATATTTGGAAAAATTATGCCATCACCCTGACCATTCCAGAGAGACACTGCAACATGCTGGGGACTGGCCCAGGCCAACCAAGCCCTGCTCAACATTACCCAGCACCCACAAGGGGAGAAGAAAGTGCCTGGATATGATGAGAAAATAACAGGAATTACAGCTACTCCAAGCCCTGCAACATGCACTACAGCTACTCCAAGTCCCCTGACAGGCACGAGGCTACTCCAACCCCAGTGACTGGCACAGCAGCTACTCCAACCTCCATGACAAGCACTGCAGCTGAACCAGAGAACCAACCCTTGCCAGTATCAGTTGCCCAATACACGAGACGAAATGTTGGAAGCAAAAGTCAACTCATCTAGTAAAGGAAGAAACTCTTCCCTTACTAAGGGAAGAAGTGACAAGGCAGACTACTCCAGAGCAGGACCATTAGGAAAACACGAGAAAGAAGATGCAGGACTCATAAAGGAGAGGGTAACCTACCCCTGAGATATGTAAAAAGATTTCAGCCATCATCCACGTGAGCACATTGTCACCTCACAGCTTTACTGCTGGGATAACCCTGTGTGGTAGGTTGAGCCTGAGCTGATAGACAGCTCGTTTGACCAGTGGCGCTTCCCAGAATTTCCATATTTAAGGCCTGGTGAGACAGGAAGTTCCCTCTCTTTGGGGGTTTTGCCGTTCCTGGGGGAGGAGGGAGGAGATGGGGGGCTGGAGCCGCTTTTCCCGGAGTGGTCTCGGCCTTTCTCCCCCCCTCCCCTGGTGCCGGGGCACGGCCCCGGGATGCCGGCGTGCCAGCGGGAGGAACCCTCAGAGCTCGGCAGCTGAGGACCAGCCATAATGGCTGCAGAGGTTTCTGAGGACTGCCCCCCCCTCCCCCCGCCACGTGGCCGCAGAGATTCCGGCAGAGGCCGATGGAGCTAAGAGACTAACATCAAAGAAGCCAGCAGCACAAAGTGAATGGGGTTTGTCTTCATCATGAAGCCCGTAGAATAGAGATTATTTTTCATCTTGGCGTCTCTGAGGTCAGAGAGAAAGAGAAAGCAAGTAAATCCAAAATGGCGACGGAGAAGAAAGAGGGCGGAGCCGTACTTGCCGCGCGGAACTTAAAACTGTTTGCAAACTGTGGTGGAGTCTGTAATGTTCCAAACTGTTTTCCTCTTTAATCCATTTAAAGACATGGGGGGGTGATGAAGGATTCTGAATGCAGCCCATGTGCAAAGGGGACCACGCCAGGTGCCCAGAGGTGTAGGGAGTTGTAGGAAACTTTTAAGATTTTCTGTGGAGAAACGAGTGGCTATTTCAGGCTGCAATCTGTTCACCCTTTAAAAAGACTACCCCATGTTGTGGCCCATGTGATCCTCTATCCATGGGAGAGCTGTTTTTTCCCGGTGGCAGCTTTAATCTCAGGCGGGGGCTGTCGGACTGTGGTTAATACAGTTTGGGAAACCACGGATAGGAAAGGAAACCTCTTTCTCCTTAACTAGTGGAGAGGTTCTTAAGAACTGTGAATACTGACCAAGAATTATGTGGTGTTGTCCTTTGTGGTGGTTTGGGGAAGAGAAAAAGGAGGAGATGGTGTGCGAGTAAAAAGAGGGATTTTGCTTTGATTTCTCAGTATTTTCTTTTCTCTTTTAGTTCTGTTAATAAACTTTTCATTTTCTTTAAGTTTTGAGCCTGTTTTGCATTCCTCCAGATCTCTTATCTCACAAAAAATAAAGAGGTGAACTGAAACCACTACAAATTTGGTGCATTGGCCAGGAAAGAACCAAACCCGCTACACCCTGAAATCAGAGGGTAGGAAAGCCAAACTGGTGGGATTCCTTTCTAGGGAAGAGGGCATTGACAGTGTAGTAGGAAAAGGGGCACAAGTACTCAGCCTCTGGAGCTGACACCTGTCAGGCCCTAGGGAAAGGTATCTCTTCAAGAAAGATGTTGTATATCACCCCGACAAATGGAGAAAGGCATGTGTGGAAGTTTATACAGAGCTCAACACCATCGTATGCCAACTCACTGGCAGTAATGACCTAGAAAGACAGAAAGGAACAGTGGGTGAATTGGCAAATGTCTATGAATATACTTGTTTCCCCAAATTACAGGAGAGTTAGTTGCAAGAATTAATTAGTTAATGTTTGCAAAATGCTCTGAAGGCAGAAAGTACTCTATAAATGCTAATTATTAAATCAAAGGTTTATCTGACTCTATTACCAAACCACTAATAAAATAAGTTACATAGCTGTTGCAGGTTGGAAAAAGCACTTTTACTGTCTAAAAGATATAAAGGTTTTAATTAGCAAATGTTTTGAAAGCACTTTGCTGAGGAAAAAAATGCTAACTGTTAAGACAGGTTTTCCCTAATGTAAATAGCTACAAAATATGAACTCCTGGATGCTACTGTAACTTCTGCATATATTATATAAAGTTTTGTCCCATGGCAACAATATTTTTATTTGAGGCACAATTTTTGTAATATTTATGAAAAAAATCGTGCTTATGTTTGTCAAGTAAATGTTTGGATGCAGCAAGAGATTAAAGGTATCATTCTTAGCAAAGAATAGCAAAACCTAATGTATTGTCAAATTATACATATATACACTTACCATTATTTTTGCTATTTAACTTAAAATTGTATTTTGTTAAGTTTCCAAGCTTCTGCTGATTTACAAGGCTCAGCTCTTCCAAACGCTGTACTGTACCTGCACGTACGTGACCTGTTACCTATACGTGATCTTAAAATCTAAGCATGCAAACAGATTCGAAACTTTTCTGTGTAGGCAGTTAGAAAGACTGAATTCTGAAAGTGCCTCAAGCCTTCTGAAGCACTGTAGATCTCTAGCTCTGCACAGTTTGATCCTGCCAGGAGAAAGCTTTTGCTCACCTGCTTGTGACACTTCTTTCCCCTCTGGATGTAATAATATAAATTTGGTATAATAATAATATGTAGATTTATTGTGTATAATAATTAATGTATTAATATAATTGGTTCTGACTCATCCCCTTCCTACATACATTTTAGACATACACTTTCTTGTAGAACCTTTCAAACTACTACTACTACTACTACTACTACTACTATTATTATTATTATTATTATTATTATTATTATTATTTCAAAATTATCGGATAGTGATCAGTATTTCTCAAATACCTGGGCTAGTGGTTTGAAAAGAAATTTGAAAGTATATCACAACATGCTTAATCCCTGTTGTAATATCTGCCTGTGGCTGTAGAAAATCAGAAACCTTGACCCATAAGAAAAGTCCTATTAGTCAGCTTTGCTGAGAGAGGAGAAGTGTGACAGAATCCTCCCTACCCTAAAGCTCTGCTGATTGTGGGAGGATAAGGATGCAGTCAGCCAGGCCCTTTCAGTGAAGCAATGCAGCCTGGCTGCTGGAGCCCGTTTCTACAGTCCAGGAGACAAAAAGCCTCCTGCTATTCCAGTGCTCCCAGCAGGAAGGAGAGGTCCAGGTGTTGCTCCTACAGAAACCAAGGGTCTGCAGCTTTCCAATGCCACAGACCAGTGGCTCCAAAACACCCAAACACCCCTGGGGAAGGTGGTAATATGTGTTCATTAATTTGAGCCATAAATCACAACTTCATGCAGCAGAAAAATGTCCAGAAGATGATATGCTACAGTAAAGGGTTATGTCCATTTCTGTGCTCTTACTGTAGCTCTTCCAGGCAGATGGGGAGTCAGAGCAGGATGCTAAACCTTTATCCTGCATTGATGTGTCGAGCTGTCCCTGAAGGAAAGATGACTGAGATTTTCTGGGAAGGAGGCAGGGTTCAGGGCTGGGGACAGAAAGGGCCATCTAGGAATAGATGGGAAATGAAAAGTGTCCAGGAGATTTGTCAAAATGTTAAAGGGGCCCTCAGCAAAAGAAACTCATGATTACTGAATTTCTCTGAGCCCAGGGGTTTTTGAATGTGTTTTCTTGGGTTGCAAATTTACTTCATAAACCAAAAATTATTATATCTTTACAAAACAATTCTAGACTAACTAATAAGCAGTCCAAATTATTTTGTGGTTAGTCAAAAATTACACATTGTGAAATAAAGTGTCAGTGACGTAAAGCAAGACCAGTGGGGCTGAAGTAAGGTCTTAATGACATTTTTATTCTTATCACTATAACTATTAGCCCTTATTTTTAAAAAATCGTAGAAAATTGTAGGGCCTTTCTGGAGAAAGTTTATGGATTTTAAGATTAATGGATGGTATTAAGATTATACTAAAAATTGTAAAAAAAGAATAAGAATCCTTTAAAAAATTATTTTTAATGCTACACTAAATCAAAATGGACTCAAGTAAAATAAAAGTATATACAAATCTTTGCTTGGAAAACCTTAAAATGTATGTTAGCTTCCTCAGAATAATTCTGATGGCATCAGAGTTCAAAAATACATGTCTATTTTGAGTCCTGTATTTTGACTGCATGTTAATTCAGTTTTTCACATTCTGGTATCGCAAGAGGTATTGTTCCATTCAGGGATAGCAACAACAGAATTAGACATAATGCAGAAAAAAAAGGCAGACGTGGTCAAGAAATACTTCTGTCTTGTAGGTGGCAAAAGGCACATTCAATATTAATAAATGATGCTAATAAAAAGCTTCCTGTTCTGACAATAAATTGTGAAAAAGCAGGAGATGGCACTGGAATGGGCTGAGGTTTGGAATATGATGCCAAAAGTAAACAATAGGGATTCAACAGGAAAAAAAAAATTGTGTTATCTAGGAAGAAGTATGCAGGTTATCAGTAGAGGAGGGTGCCCTTAGCCCTGGGAATCTGTCTCAGAAGAGGAGCTTCAGTCACAGAAGCAATTCTCCAACACAAGTTTGTCCCAATGAGATGCTGTAGCAGAAGGAGTTAATCCAGTCCACAGCAAAATAAAATGGAAACCGTAGCAGAGGTGGATAGATGCTTCCTATCTCTATATCTGGCATTAGTGTGACTGCTGATAGGGAGTTAGCTCTATTTCTGACATTTCAAAGAGAAAACAGCTCCTTTAACTGGAGTGGAGACAGAAGAGAGAAATGAAAATTATTAAGTGTCTGGGAAGTGGGATTTACAGGGAAAACTTACCAAAGAAGAGATTAAGAAGTTATTTGATCATATTATGTACACTTGCAAAATAGAAATATTCATTTCCATTTTTTCAGGACAAGATTTAAACACATTTGATAAAATACAAGAGTGAAGAATTCTGAGATGGAAATGCTATAGCTATGCTTAATTCTGGTATACATAAATTAAAATTTAGTATCTGAAGAGGATGCAAAAATCCCCTGCTTGACTTGCTTCAATTAAAAATTCAACAGTTGCTAACATTCAGTTCTTTGGCTTTCCTGGAATCATTTGAAGGCAACCTTTGTATTTGGTTTGGTATTCCATTATCCTTGCTTAGTTTAGCAATGTAGTTTTCTGCCTACTGGCTACATATTTGCTTTCAAGAAAGTCTGCTCCTGTGACTTATCCCAGAATAGTTTGCTTATACAGGTACACATTAAAAATATGAATAAGCCTAACTACACATTGAGATAATCTCACACTTCAGAAATAATGTGTAACAATCCAGGTAGATTATAGCCCAGTACTGGTCAGGAAAAGCAAGGCTTTGCAGAAGTGAAGAAGCCCTGTCATACCCTGGAATTGATATTGTTTGCCCTCTACCCAGGCTAGATGCCATTTGGAATATGGGATCAGGTTAAGAATTGAAATCATTGGACTAACAGGACTTCATTTGGTGCTGCAGAAGTATCAACTGCCAGGTACAGCAGCAGAGAAAACAAAGTTTTGACATGCTCATTACACTGTCTTTCATCCGTCGTAGCTTGGCTTTGGTTTTATTTTGTTTTGCTATTTCTTAGTTTTCTGCAGGTCCTTCAGTTCAGTATTTGACATGATATCAAAAAATATGACATGACAAAACATCGTAATTATTCTGTCATGATGGTTTTGTGTATTTAAACATATGAATCCTCTGTAAATAAGTGAAAGGTTATGAAAAAGAATTTTAGTTCTGCAGTCTGTTTTTGTTGGTTTTTGGTTTTTTTTACTTGGATTTGGAAATGCCATGGTTCACAGCAACCTCACCAGGGTGAGTTTAATGGATTAGAATATATTATTAAAATGAGACTGCTGGAGAAGTATATTCCACAGATGTGGAATACTGTGAATGGAGGTTAAACTCTGCTGCATTAAAAGGCAGTGTACCATTACTTTTTCTTTCTTGCCTTACAGGATAATGAGCAGAAGCAGCACTGCAAGTTCACTACAGTGAAAAGTTCTATCTATTTTCAGTTTTTCTTCATTTATGTTGATACATCAAAAAAGAGCTCTTAAAGATAAATACATAAAAGCATTACTCTTTCATGTGGTATTATGGACACAAAATGTGCATATATGTGCTTTTGAGGTTTTTATAATGTTATTTTTGTGATTTTCGTTTTCTGAAACATGATTCCTTTTAAGGATTTACTTCATTCAAGAAAATCTTTTTTCATAAACAACTCATCATCTTTTTCTTCCTTGCCTCAGGGTATTTCTTTGTCTCCTCTTCCAAAAATAAAACAAAAGCTTGCGTTAATTTGCCCATGATCTATGAAATCCATCTAAAATTTAAGAAATCTGGTTTTAATTGGACAGATCTCTGTTTTCTCTTAACAGCATCTTGGCACCTGTGATTAGTGATGTTACATGTAGCTTGAGAACAGCTCGTTCCCTGAAAATATTGTAGAAGGCACACCAATTGGAAGGGTGTCAACAGCCCTCAATCTCCAGTTGCTGCTCCTTAGAGTCCCAGAATAAGCTGAATTGAAAGGGACTCACAAGGATCATTGACTCCAGCTCCTGGCCCTGCACAGGACACCCCCAAGAATCACATTATGCATCTGAGAGTGTGGTCCAAATGCTTCTTGAACTCTATGGAATCACAGAGTCTTCTTCCAGCTCTCACTGCTGGAGTGGCAATTGGTGCTGTTTTGAGGCCACTGCAGGACGTGCAGTGTATGCCCCTTCACTCAGAGCCCTTCCTGAGCAGAACCCAGGCTAAGCACTCCTGTTTTGGCTTTGACTCTTTTTCTGGCTGAGTGGAATGGTTTGAATGGCAACCCCAGCCACTGACTCTAACAGCAGATGTCACTGTTGGCAGCCTGTGCACAGCAACAGGTAGAGACAGACTACAGCCACTTACAAGACTCTTCCAAGAAGTCGGGGTGTGGGGATCCTCCGGAGAAGGGAGCAGCAAGGTTGGTATAGGTATGACAGTACACATGGGGGGGCACAGTGATCATCAGTGATATACCAAAAATTACCACGAATCTTGGTTTAAGTATAGGGGGTGAAACTAGATGGAGGCTGTACCTCGTTCCGTATTTTGAAGACACACTCCGCTTTATTTCCTTGGGGTGGAAGGCCTAATTCTGCAATCTAAAAGAAATGCCCAAACTTATTGTTTCTGTGTTCCTGGAACACAGGGAAGCATGCTGCTGCATAAGAGTATTGTACTTCTTTCACATTTACATTTGGGAGAAAAGGTGTTGATGTTAAGTGATCAGAGAGTTTCTGAACTACTATTTGAAAACACCATTTTCCTTCTTTATATTAACGCCCCCCTCCCTTTTATTTGTTTCAATTGCTGAAGGTGGCATATTGAGTTGTATTTCGTATATTGAGTCATGTATTAATATTTGCATTGAGTTGTATTTGTATATTGAGTCACGTATTAATGCTTGTGTAGAAGAACCAGGGTCTTTTATGAGTGATGATGTCCACCACATCACTGACAGCTGCAGAGACCACAATCTTGAGACAGTTTATCACTTGTTCTGATTGTCTAGTGAGACTAAAGGCAAAGCACCACTGATTCCAAACATGCAGTTGCTTGCTTGCAGGGGCACCTCTGGCCTACAGTTCAAGAAGCCAGTTTGCAGTTCAGCAGTTTCTTTGGTTTGGTATGTTTGAATTATGTGGCAAGATTTTGTGCCCTTTAAGGATGTGGAGAAATGGGTAAACATGAAGTTCAACAAATAAAATGCAAGGTCCTGTACTTGAGGAGGAATAACCTCACGTACCAGTACATGCTCCAGGCCAAGGTGATCCTTGGTGATACAAGGTGATCAAGGAAGGTGATCCTTGTCCCCTACTCAGCACTGGTGAGGTCACATCTGGCATGCTCGCTCCAATTCTGGGCTTCCCTGTGCAAGAGTCCAGCAAAGCACCACACAGGGATGATTAAGGGACTGGAGTACCTCACAGATCAGTAAAGGCTGAGCGAGTGGGACTCTTGAGCCTGGTGAAGAGAAGGCTCGGTTGTATCTCATGAATGCGGGTAAATGCCTGAAGTGAGGATGCAAAGAAGATGGAGCCAGGCTCTTTTCAGTGCTGCTCAGTGACAGGATCAGAGGCAATGGGCACAAACTGAGACAAGGAGTTTCCCTCTGAACATCATGAAACATCTTTTTTCTTTGAGGGTGACCAAGCAGGGGAGCAGGTTGCCCTAAGAGGCTGGGGAATCTCCATCCTTGGAGATACTATAAAGAATGCCTGGACATGATCCTGGGCAATTATCTCTAGGTGGCCCTGTGTAATCAGGTTGAATAGGATGACCTCCAGATGACACCCTTCCAACCTCCATCATCCCGTAATCCTGTGACTCCTTTGATATAAGCATCAACTGTATATCCTTTTGCTTTCACCTTTACAGAACAGCTGATTATCAGCAACAGCTCTGACATTTCATGCTCCAAGGATTATGCATTATTTAATACTTAAATTTTGCAGCCTTTGCCTAGATTCAAAATATTTTTTTAATTCTTGCTCAGTGTAATCTTTTTATGCTGTTGGAGGCTGTGCCTTTATTAGTGTGTTTCATTTATGAACACACAAGTACAGCTAACTACAATTTATGCTTTTGTTATGTTTTTCCACAAAGAAATTTCCACAAAGAGAACTGTTGAAATATTGCCGTGTGTCTTATATGTGGACACAAGCATAACACATGCTTGACCATATGGAATTGGTAACTTTCATATATATTTTACCTGGGAATAAGATACCAAAAAAAAGGAATTTTTGTGTGAATTATAATATTTTCCTTGTGACAAGAAAGCTTATCCCAAGCATTTCTGAGACCACATATTGAAATAATAAAAATGACACAATTCAGTTCAATAGATTCAGTCGAGGAGCTGAAAGCACTGAAAATTCTAATGCCTATCCTATTCCATATAAGCATTTTTTACTCCATCATGTCAGTTAACACAGTTCTTTTTTTGATGTCCACTGAAAAGTGGACACAATAATATCATGCTGTGTTCTTCAAATTGTTTCAATCCTCCAAAAAGTGCAAACATTGGGATTCTGGGTTTTGGATAACCAGACTAGAATGAAAATTGCCATGGAATGATTCATACAATTCAGCAACATCTCTAGCAGTCTATAAGCGCTAAATCTTGGTATTGATGCATCAGTCCCATTTTTGCTATAAATTTGCACAGATTGATTTTATTTTTGCAGCATGGTTTTCAGTCTCACTTAGCAATAAGATAGGATTGAGGTTCCTTTGTTGATGGCTAGGCCAGACATCAAAATACTTTGGATTCATGCAAAGAAATTGTATTTTTTTTGAGGGGAAAGAAAAAATGAAAAGTGGGTAAAGGAGAAAAGAATCACTTTTTTCATATGAGAGTTTGGCATTTAAAATATAATTTTTCATTTGTTACAAGAAAGGTCCCTAAGCCTCTCCATCAGTCAGAGGACCATTTTTTCTTTTGTAAGGCAGGTGTTAAATACTCTATTAGTCCAGTCTACTTCATTCACTGCACGGTGTTTCTGAGAGTACGTGGATGATGCAGAGAAGAAATGTACTTCAGGATGCTATTGCTAAAACATTACTTCTCACGTTTCCCCTCTTAGATACAATGCAGCAGACAAACACTAAGTGCTTTCTTCTGGCTGTGGTGGGAACCCTTACATCTTGCACCAGTACAGAGGGACTGTTAAAAGCATTAGCTCTGTAAACCTGTGAACTTGAATACTAGTTGATAAAACATCTTAAATACTCTAAGAAATTAACTGCCATTCACCACCAAAGGAGCTGTTATTGAGAAATTCCTCCATTCTTCCCTTCATGCCAAGGAGCAGTAACCCTCCATTGCTGGCCAGCTTCTTTCTTACATGAGGCCAAAAGGGAAGACCAGGCTCTTGGGAACCTTCTTGGCTAAACAGACATGCTTTGTGATTTTCCAAAGACATTAGGCAGCAGCAAATACTCAGTGTAATTCCATAGATATGACAAAATGTAGGAAACTGAAATGTGCGTACAACTATCAGAAATACACAAAAAATGCAGTGAGACTGTTACTATGGGAGACGTAACACCAAGACTGCATCAAGAATTTTTAGGGAATATGCGTCAGACACTACTTTGGACCTCATCGGTCCTAGGGGTTTTGGAACAACCAAAATTCTCCATCTTCTTTTTCTCTGTCCACAGAAATTTCAGCAGTATGAATCAGACTTAACAGAATCAAATGCTAAGTCAGTTTAATGAGCAGCTTGGGGTGAGTGTGAGAAGATTTTACCATGAAAACTTGCTCACATTTCGATAGCTAACTTTGAGGCAAAGCTCACATCACATCATTTCCATTCTAAACTTTTCGTTTTCTACTCTAAACTTTTAATCACACTAACACTAATTTAAAATCATTCTCTGCACTTAATTTCAGATTCATAGTATGTCTTGACTCAAAACAGGTAATTGCTCAGTACTTTTCCTATGCATGCCTGAAAGCAAAAAAAAAGAGGACAAAATTCTGGGGAAAAAAAGCTACTGTCTATTAATTTGAAGCAGAACCTGATATAGTCTTTTCTCACTGATACTATGGGAAATCTTTGTGGAACTGTCTAAGCAGCAAGCTGTCCAACTGGATGCAAGTGGAGAGAGCAGGCTTTGGAATAACAAGAAAAGCTGGGTGAGCATAAACATTATCTGGCTCCATCGATTCTGCAGAGCTTCATCAAAAATGCAACCAGAAACAATATTATTCAAAGATCTTTTACTCTCAGATGTATACATGCATCAGAAGCTGATTTGATCCAGCTTACTGATACAACCGTAAAAGCAGCACTCCTCCTCCTTTCCTCCCCCATGCATGTACCCAGTTTTTCTTTACAGCACTTTAAAAACACTTTTTAAAACTAAAAATCTCACTGCATACGGGAGAATTTTTTGGTGTGTGCTTTTTTCTTCGAAAACATAGCTGTCAAATTTCACTACTGTTAAATAAATATTTATAATGCTGAAAATACTGATTACTTTCTAGAGTTCTACAGTAGCTACATGTGATGGAAGTCAGACTCATTGTACATATTTGGTGGTTTAAGTGTCCAAAAAAACCCCAATGTAATCAATATGTATTTTCAAACATTTTTTTCAGATGCTTCTAGAAATTAATTCTGTTACCATACTTCATAATTCATTCTGTACTCAAATTCTGTGTGCAAGCAGTGAAAGCTGAACTATGGAGATTTTCAGGGAGACTGCTGCTGCTCCTGCTTCAGAGCCATTTGTGGATAGCACAAGTTAGAGCTCTAACAGCTGTACATTTCACCAGGGACAACACTCTAGTGGATCATCAGATTAAGGGAGTCTCCTATTAGGGAAAGACAAGGTACAAACACATGTTTTTTGATCACAGTCAGTCCCAGGAACAGACTTGCAGTGAAAGAAGAAGCAAGAGAGTATCAGGAGATTAATTACATTAGTAAAGATTGAAGTGGGTATGTTTCTTGTTTTGTGACAAGACACAAGTATATGCCTCTGAAGACCTTCCTGGATACAGCCATTTCCATACCTGTGTTCTGAATTTTCACATAGACATTTTTTCTTCTTCTAGCTGACACAAAATAGTTACAATTCTAATTCTCTTTAGCTCAATCCTTTAACTATGTACTACTTACCACAGAAATTTCTGCAGGCCAGTTAAACATGCATATGCAAAGCAAAATATAGGAATGATTAGCTCCTTTGCATGGATTACATCTTATTTATCATACTTTCTGATAGATACTTAAGTCATGCCATAGCTACATTGCTTTTGGACACCTTCTCCATATGTACCCTTCTGTGTTTTGAATAAAGCACGCTTACATCTTCTGAACTAGGCTGTCTTATGCAATTAAGCCAAATAATCCGTGGTATGCTGTCAGCTGACAATGTCAGCACAACATGCTAGGCAGGTTATCAGTTGAGATGCAGGAGGTATACTTGAAAAACTACCTCCAAAGAGCTGTATGTTCTCACTGGCAATATTAAAGGTCTATTTACACAAATAACACCTACTTTTTGTCCATCTGACTTAATATACTGTCATGCCTAAGTAGTCCTAAACTAGCATTCTGGATTGTAGACTCTAACTATGGATGCAAACACAATGAAGTACTCAAACAATGGAAAACAGAGGGAGGAAAGGGAGAGCCTGACACCATGCAGCAGTTTATAATTCAGCGTAAGCACATCTGTATATAGACACACAAGCATGTACATAAAAATTAGACAATTATGCAATGACTTTAGTGTATTTATTTCCAAAATTTAAGAACTACAATTTCCATTTATTTGTGCAAATTAAAATACTGATGCCTTCTGATGAGAAGTATTACATTGATAAAGATGGTTACAAATCAGATCCGCATTCATGTGGATCTCATCTGACAAATAATCCAAAATGTGGCTGCCTTGGCGGTGACAGAGAGTAGGAACTGAGTATTACCTCCTGAGTAATACCTGAGTATTACCACGACTATCTTCAGAAGAAGTATTGACACAAATGACATTTCAGTTTTGTCTTGTCATTACAGATTTTCTAATCTCATACTTTCTTTTTTGTGGATTATTTAGGGACTAGGAGTACAGGAGTGCTGCAGTATAACAGGCCTACTTTTTCAAGGTGAAAAAGGCTGCACTGTTATAAAAGCTCCTGGTTAATGCCAAAGATAAGTAACTGGCAGCTGGTTTCAGAAATAAAATAGCTTTTTATCAACTTACGTAAAAAAATGTCTTATTGATAATGTAAACTGAACTTTAAAAGGGAAAAGAAAATTCAGTTTATCCTGTCCCACAATGGCCACATGTAGTTTCTCACAGTAGGATGACACCTATAAACAAATTATAAAATTGAGTAGATTGTTTAAAAGGACACAAATTAAATGTGAAAATGGGGATTTTCTTTTTTACTGATGGACAAGAAAACTGGCCCTTATGAACCAATCAGCTCATTGAAACTTAATATTCTCAATGAAAATAAATGCATCTGTCCCTTTAATCTCTTTAACAGGCAATGATCCAGTTGCATTCCCTAAGTGGCTCAACTCTTATGGATATCCAGAAGTTAGGACAGCTCAGTTTTTCTCCACTGTTAACTATTAGGACCTTACTTCACATATGTACTTTCACTGCACATTACCTTAATACAACAGATGTCAAAATCTTCAAGACAGTCTGGAGGAGGGAGGCATATGGGTCATTTAGAGACAAGGTTGCAGAATAAAATAAGTAGAATGACTAAAATAATACAGATTTTATCTGTACCAGATTGGCAGTTAGCTAAATTAAAATAATACCTTGCTGGTACATTTTTCTATTTAGGAGCAGATCCAACAGTAGGACTTACATAGCTGTAAATTATTTACTTCAATGCTTGTCAGACATGTAGCCTCTGAAGCAGAATCCAAAAACTTGTTATGCACTAAACAAGTCCAGTACTTAATAAGTGTAAATTGCCTCAGAAGAGTAATTCAGAGAGCTAAATATTAGAAAGCTATAATGGAGAAGATAGACTTAGAAAAAAAAAAAGGGACAGCTCTGGGTTCGAGACTTCCTCTCCCAGGAAAATCATGTTACTTAAAGCCAGTAACTTTAAATGAAAAGAAATAAAACATTCTAGGAAACAGGGACTTGAGTTACCTAGGAGTCCTAGCCGCTAAACTAAATAGTCATATTCCCCCATAGGTGCTCTACTTCTGGTGCCAGATCTTGGGAATCAGATACACATGCAAATTAATAGAGCTCATTAAGTTACCTTCTATCAGCTGAACCATGGTAACCAGCCTGGGGTACTCTTCTCCTGTGGCAAATGAGAGATAAACACTGAGTAACTCACACCTGGTTTCTATTCTTCATGCGACTTAGCTATTTGCTTTTCAGGCCACAACAGTCCAGGGCACGCATTCACTGGTGCTTCTGTTAAAAAAACCCCAAACCAACAAACATATACAAACAAAACCAAAGACACTAAGTTTAGGTACTTCGACGGTTAAAGAGGGGTTCCCATTTGTATTCCCATTTATATTTAAATTTCGAATTCAAGTATTTTAAATATCAAGATCCTTTTTAGGAACCCTTGAGCCTTACTGGAGTTTAGCGAGAGTTCACAAGGATGTGAAAGGGAGGTTCATACAGAGGGACCTGAACGGCTGGGAGAGGGAACTCGACACCGC
>VZTH01017552.1:23519-36488 GCA_013397815.1 Aleadryas rufinucha | reverse complement strand
CGGGGCTCAGCCGGGCTCCCCGCGCCCAGACGGCAGCTGGGCTCCGCCGGCAGCCCTGACCCGCCGCCGCGGCGCGGGCGAGGCGGCAGCCCGGGCATGGTGGACTGAGACCCGGCCGCGGCACAGGGCTTCCCTNTTCGAGACTTCCTCTCCCAGGAAAATCATGTTACTTAAAGCCAGTAACTTTAAATGAAAAGAAATAAAACATTCTAGGAAACAGGGACTTGAGTTACCTAGGAGTCCTAGCCGCTAAACTAAATAGTCATATTCCCCCATAGGTGCTCTACTTCTGGTGCCAGATCTTGGGAATCAGATACACATGCAAATTAATAGAGCTCATTAAGTTACCTTCTATCAGCTGAACCATGGTAACCAGCCTGGGGTACTCTTCTCCTGTGGCAAATGAGAGATAAACACTGAGTAACTCACACCTGGTTTCTATTCTTCATGCGACTTAGCTATTTGCTTTTCAGGCCACAACAGTCCAGGGCACGCATTCACTGGTGCTTCTGTTAAAAAAACCCCAAACCAACAAACATATACAAACAAAACCAAAGACACTAAGTTTAGGTACTTCGACGGTTAAAGAGGGGTTCCCATTTGTATTCCCATTTATATTTAAATTTCGAATTCAAGTATTTTAAATATCAAGATCCTTTTTAGGAACCCTTGAGCCTTACTGGAGTTTAGCGAGAGTTCACAAGGATGTGAAAGGGAGGTTCATACAGAGGGACCTGAACGGCTGGGAGAGGGAACTCGACACCGCCCCAACTCCGGGCATGGAGGCAATGGCAAAACTGCCTTTTCCCGGGCCGCGTTCCCCACGCTTCCAGGGCCAGGACATGCCCCGCGACAAAGTCTCTTGCGCCACCAGGTGCAGGGCCGCGGCAAGTTCGCAGACAAAGAATGGGACGCGCCGGTGTCCGTCATGCCAGGACGCTGCTGTCCCCCGCGGGGCGGCGGTGACCGAGGGCTCCCGGCCCCGCCAGCTGCCCCGCCAGGCTGCGGGGACGCGGCCGGAGCGCCCGAGAGCGCCCGTCCTCCGCGGGGCGTTGTCTCCTGCCCCCACGCCGGCCGAGCCCGCGGGCGAAGCTCGATGGANTCCCGCTTCCCGTCTTTCTTTCTGTCCCTATGGAGCAGCTACCCTCGCCGCCCGACCATGCCTAGGAAAGCGGGGAATGGGCAGCTTCCCTTACCCGATGGCTGGGAGGAGGCGAGGGATTACGACGGCAAAGTCTTCTACATCGACCACAACACCAAACAGACCAGCTGGATCGACCCCCGGGACAGGTGGTGCGCGGGCAGGGAGGCGGCGAGGCCCGGGAGGGGGGGGTGGGCGCGGAGCGGTCCCGCCGGGGCAGCCCCGGCGCGGAGGGACGGGCGGGGGGTGCGGCGGAGGGTCCCCTCTAGGAACGGGGAGCGGGGGGGCAGGAGAAGCCCCTGCTTGCAGCCGGGCACACCGTGCCCTCCTTCGCACCGGCACGGGTACAGCCTTTTTTCTAAGCCCGTGGCGTGAGTTGGTGTTGGGGTGGGGAGGGAGAAGCCTGGAGAGTTCCTCCCGGAGCGGCCGGGGGTCGCTGGCATTTGGGGAGTTCCCGACAGGTAGCAAAGTTTGCGAGTCCCTCCCAAACCGGAGGCGCTGGCTCCTCGCCCTCTCTCTCCCCCGGGCGCTGCGGAGCGGGGCCGTCTCCCCCCTCCTGGCTGGCGCAGCATCCCGGGCGCCGGGCCCTCCCGTGTGCCCCCGCTCCCCCGGCCCGCCCGCAGCGGTGTGCGGGGCTGCCGAGGAACGAGCCGGGGCTGCCGGAGGCCTCGTGTGCTCGCTAGGCCTCAGCAAGCCCAAATCCGCTCAGCCCCCGCCGGCCGGAGCCCGGCGTGTTTGCTGCCCCTCCCGGGGCTGAGCTCTGTAAAACTCCCGTGGAAGTGCTTCAGCGAGTGAAGTACCCTGCGCGAAAGCTGTTCGCACCGGAGTCCCCGGGGCAGGTCTGCCGGCTGGACAGGGATGCTAGGTCGGCTTCAATGACTGTTTGTAATAGCTGGATCACGGGCGCACACGATACCTATTGCAAAACGTGTATTTTGTCTGAAGTGGTGCTGAAAAGTAATTAAACCCCAAAACTTTGTGTATATTATGAAATACGATGTTGCAATTGAAAACAGCAGAGTCTTGTTATAAAAAGGACTTTTAAAAGACATTATAAATTTATTAAACAAGCAGCACTGAATTATAAATGAAGGCCTTGGTTTATATTTCTCAGGTGAACTTAGAAAAGGTAGTTGTGATGAAGCTTGCTGGCTGCAAGTTGCAGAGGGGAGTTTTTGACCAGCATCATGTGCTGTGTAAGGCCTACTGCTCAGTCTTACTTGCTATAACAGCAAATTCCAGTAGTGGCAAACTTCATGCTTAAATTCCTCTGTACTTCACAACATGTTGATTACCTTGTAAATATTAGTGAGGTGATAAGGTATACAGGACAATGTTATTTATTACACCTGGCATTCTTGGGTGATTTTTTTTTTTTTTAATGCAGGTAGTATAAATCTTCTGTCTTTACTGTCTCTAGAAATAGTGAATATGAAGTTTTGTTTAGTTTTAGATCTTAAATGTGTGTTTTCAAAGCAGAATAGAAGATAGTATGATTGAGATAAAGCAAAATGTGGTATGGAGTGTACTTGTAATACTGCCTCAATGAGTATGCTACTAATTTAAATTTTTTTAATACATTCTGCAGTCCTGGAAAGTTCAAGAGTTTTCATATTTGATGGTAAATTTTGAGTCTTCACTCTCATTAACAGAATAGACAGTGATGTAACACTTGTGTGTTTCCTGTCCTGTAGGGATAGGATAAATATTGTTTCATTAATGTCTTACAGGTGAAAGGGAAACCAGGTCCTGAGACTTTACTTCCTTGGTTCTCATTACAGATTATAAAGACCTTTTTCAGAAGAGTAGTGTTTGAAATAATTGTTAACCTGTGTCAGTCATGCAAAACAAACAAAAAGGGATTTTGCCCTAGGTACTTAAGAGAATCCATGCTTTAGTATACATGGCTCAGCTGTGAAGCTGAATTGCCTGCACAGAAGAGAGACTGACAAGCCCATTTGATGTGCAACTTGCAGTATTTGTATTTACAATATCTCTATTTGCAGTCTGTATTTATATTGGTGAGCTGTTTTGGAAAAACTAATAAATTAATGAAAGTCTTGTGATTATTTTCCTTTAGATTCAGTTTTATCTTCCACGTGTTTAGAGAATATACATTTGGAAACGATACAGGACATAATTTGGGCTTGCTGTCAGAAAAGTTGAAAAGTGATTTTCCAGCTTTGTCAATACAATAAAATCTGGGTTCATGCTGTTTCTAAAAGTTATATTAAATTGTCAGAATGAAGGTAATGGATTTTAAAGAATGACTGAAAACACGTTGCCTTGTCTAATGATACTTCAGGACTTTTTTTTTCCCAACTATTTTCTCTCATAGACATCATAAAGTTTTCGTGATGTACCTGTGGAATATTATAGTACATAGGCTTCTAAGTTGTTTCATTGGTAAAGCAAGTGAAAAATAGATAAGTTTTTACAGACAGTATTCCTTCTGAGGTTGTTACACTGCATTCCCTGGATGATTACATAGAAAAGTCATGCTTGATATTCTAAAATAATTTTTATCCTCTTTGATTTAGAAGATAAAAAGAAGACTAGTGCTATGAGACATTAGCCATATGCTTGTAATTTGCCAGGTGTATTTGAGCACAGTTAGGAACTTCTTTTTTACTGATTTAAAATATTCACATCTAGAAATAAGAGGACAGTTGAAAATGCCATATTTGAAAGCTTCTTGGAAAATTGTTTGTGGTTGTTGGGTTTTTAAAATATTTTTTCTCATGTTCTTTTCTAGACTGTTCTGATAGTACATGTATTTGTTACTGCTTAAATGGTGCAGGTCTTTTAATATAATTATAGCCTTGTGTACAGCTATGGAAAAAATCTTACATCACCTGCAAGCTTGGGACTCAGTTTTCAGTTTTGCCCACTTTATGTATCTGAGTAATCCCACTGATGTTAGAGAATCTCACACTTTCAAGGGCAGTAGTGACTTAGCTTGTGTTTTAGGCATGTTCTGGACACTCAGGCGTTTTTAATGTTTTGCACTGTTCAACAGTGATTTTTCTGTCCAAACACTTACTGCCCTGTGCTGATTTGTTTTGAAGGCTGGTGGCCCAAAAGAGAGGGCCCTTTAAGATATATAATGAGAAAGAGAAACATAAAGGCAAGAATGTGAGAGTTGTAGTAACATTTTCACTCACTAAATGTATAGATGTGATTTCTTTGTTTATGACTCCCTCAAGCTACAGCAAACAGGACTTGCTCGTCATGATAGTTCTTCTGGAACAGTCTGATTGTAAGAAGAGAAATAGCCCAAAGTGTCAATTGTATCCTGCTACTACTTGATGAAAATATTAAAAGACAGCTATGGACTGAAGAGGGTGAAGCAGATGAAAAGGGGAGAAAGGGTTAGAGGAATGCATACTTCTTTTTTGAAGTTCCCTTGAAACTCTTTCAAGTTCTTGGGATACTGAGTAAGGTATTGCTTTGGGTTTTTTCTTTTCTTTCTGATAATTAATAGGGGTTTGGGATGGCACGGGAATTTGAAAAGGAAAATTTTTCTTTTTTTCTGTCATTCAACACATTTTAAGTAGGCCTCATGTTTGTTATATTCCTTAGTGGAACCAAAAGAGTAGTGCACCAAGGAGGAGTGAAATGGGAGATAGGAATCTCAGTAACCTGAATTTTTCAGCAGCCGGATGATGCTTGGTTTTCTTACCATTAATTCAGGGCTTCTCATGTCTTGGTTTCTACATAATAAATAGTCCAATGCACACTGCTGACCACCACTGACTCAGAACAGATGATTTTTTTTTTATAGCTTGCCTAAAATGAGTTCTACATCACAGATTCTGAAGCTGTGCGTGATCTTCATTTAAATCTTTATCTGCACTCCTGTCCCACTCCTGTCAGCGGTAAGGAATGAGATGCTATGAAAACAAAACTATCCTTTCTGTTCTCACTCTGCTTTCCACTGAGGACTAAAATCTTTTAAAAATACATTTGTACATTTGAAATAGTTCATAGTATACTTCTGGTAAAATGTTTGGAGAGTACTTGCTAACTGTATAACTAAGAAAGTGCTTGAGAAGCATTGGATGTGCAGAAACCAGAGAACTTTATGAATTAAAAGATTGTGGAAGAGTTTGCTTTGTGAATAGGGAATGCAGTTTCCATTGCTGCTTTCATCATTTGGAGAGGTGAAAACACTACAATTTTTAGGATGGGATTCTGTAACTTGTGCTAAATTTGTCCAAATTGGAAAATTTGCGAGGTGTCAGCATTAAATGTTGCTTGCCCTTTTTCCTTAGAAAAGAAGGGCAGTTCATTCCTTACCTTCTCACTGGAACTTACCTTCTGTTGTCCTATGAACAGCAGAGACTGTGAGGACTGAAGATACTGAAGTTATTTGAGCAGGGGGACTTTCATCCTGTCTCTTTCCTGGATACTACTGCAGCTCAGGGGTTCCTGGTAAGAGATTTTCAGTCACAGGAGAAACTGGAGTCATATAAGACACTGGGCTCAGTAAAGGTAGCAAATAAGAGGCAAGCAGAAATGGAATAACGTGGTGAGAGGCATCATCAGCGACTCGAAAATACATTTGGATTGATTCTTTCTTGCATGTAAGAAAGCTGTGCTGTGACAGATGAGTTAAAATTATTAGTGTTAGTTATTACAGTTTGAAAGGGATTGATCTTATTTCTGTTTTAAGTGCTAACCTCAACATTGATGATTTAAGGTACCACTGCAGCAACTACCTGATAAGGCCTTTCTTTAGGCTGCTGCTTGCTAAGAATGAATTTAATGGCAAACCATCAAACCAGGAGAAATGGTTTCTCACATCATTTCCCTTCCCTTGTGTGCTAGTAACTGAGGACGGAGTGAGGGGTTTATGTTTTTGATGGTGTGGAGCTGCTAAATGGTTGTTTCAACATACTTTGACATTCAAGCCTTGATAAGCAATGGTCAACTTGCTCTTTTGAAAAATTAGTAGAGAATCCTTTGATGGCACTCCAAGGTGTACAGCTTGCAATAATCCCGTAGTGAGATACAATTTTTTTTCCCCAGATATCTTTTTTATCTTTTTTTTTTCCCCTGTTTCATCCTGTAGTATCATTGGCTGGTTTTTAACCCAAATTCCACATAATTTCTTCCTGCCTCCTTGTCCGCTCAGGAATGCGCATGCTCCCTGTGAAACTGTCTAGTGTCTCATTCTGATTTCAGTGACAGGTTGAGGACTGCTTTTACTTAATTGATCTATATTTATTCAAAATAAAACCCATGATGCAAGTACTGAATATGCAGCATTCAGTCTGCAACACAGACTAGCTGTGTCTGAAGTTCTGAGATCTTAATTTGTTTATCCAGTGTGAAGTAGAATTCTAATATTGCGGTGCTACTATAGCTATGATAGCATCAGACAGTGTTAAAATAGAAAGTGATTGTGTATGTGGGGTTTTTTACCAGTCTGTCATTTGCATGCAGCCGTGTGTTGTTGATTTTAGCATTAGTGAAAATGGCTGTAGTAATTCTGAGATAACGCTTTTATTCTTTATTTCTCTGGGAGTGATAGAGCTGCACTGTGTCTTTCATCTCAGAGCATGTGAAGTGAACAAGTCAGGAAATGCTGCAGAGTATTTGCTTATGTGTGCAAAGTATGTACTGCTGGTCACAGCCAAGAACTGTGACCTGGTATGTGAAGTGGGATAAGTGGTGTAAAGGCTGTGGTTTATCCAGACCTGTGTCAGTAGTACTTGCCTACCAGAGCTATTTTGATTTAAACCTATCTTGACTTAAAATATAGTGTTACAATAGTTGTCATGCACAACATAAGACTTAATGAGAAGTTGTACACGGGAAGGAAAATAGCAAGAGTCTATATATATATATATCAAATATGAAAAATTATTTATAACTTTAGAGATCTGTACAGATTGCATTGGGAGTACTCGATTTTTTTCCAGTTAAATAACCAGTCTTCAACTGTTTGGTTAAAATTCTGTGCTTTGAACATGATACTCAAGTTTTTCTAATAAGAGAAGAGGATTTCTCTACTTCCACTTACTAATGTTTGCAACATCAAGAGATCAGTTGAATTTTGTGAAAAGGGTTTTGTTTTGGTTTCTTGCTACCTTTTTCTTTTTAGCCTAAAAAGGTGTTATAGGTATTTGTGATTTAACTATTTATATAATATTACACAGATGACTGAAAACTGGACTACTACTTGTGGAAGTAATGGAAAAGATTGAAAATGGACAAACATATTTACATACAGTAATATTTCCATGGTGATACACTTTCAGAAAACCATGAATAGAAATGATGCTAAGATTCCACAACTGTTATGCTGTGATGTTTAAGTTTGTACAAATTTAAGCAACCTGGAAGGAAAGTAGAAAAGTATTTTGGGAGGGTAATGCAGCCTACTGAGTCCAGATTGGCATGGTTCTGCATACGTGTCCTCCTTCTGCCACCAGAACTGACCCCAGGAGATGATTTGGCTAAAATGAACCCCCTTGTTTTTAGGGTTGTTTTCCAGCAGAATCAGTTGTGTTGCTGGCTGGGTAGTAATGCTAGTGTGAGCCAGGAGGTAAGTCCAGAGCTGGGAGCCAAAGGGGAGAATGGTGCTGTAAAAATCAAGATGCAGATCAGTCATAGTTGCCATGGAACTATTGTCTTAGGTATCCCTTTCTTTTGTTGGGTGTCTCCATTGTTTCCTTGTGCATCTTTGTGTTCGTCTTTGCTAGGTGAGCCAGTAGTAAAACTGTCACAGATGTCCTGAACCTAAATATGTTTTCTGTCACCGAGAAACCTTTACAATGTTGCAGGTTTTTACTGTCCTTTTAAATGTTTGTTGCTGTGAAGCTTGTGTTGAAGAGGAATTTTGTCATTGCATGGTTGCAGAATTAGAAGCTGCTTTTTGGGAACGTGCTGCTGTTGACAATATGCTTATGAATAGCTAATTTCTACTGTTTATGAAAGTAGATAAGAAATTCTTCAACTTTGATGCATTTTGTTCCTAATTATTCATAAAATGTGTTTTATGCTCCGGTGCAAAGTGTCTCACCAGAATGATGATGCAGTTCAAGATTTTTAATGTCTTACTGTGTGAAGCAAACTGGAGGCATTTGTCTTCATGCATTTGAGGTCGTCATCTGTATGGACAGATTGACTTGTCCTTCATTTGGAAGGAGCAGCTAGTGGCTGAAAAGGGGATTTATACAGTAGTTACAGTTTTCCTTTTGTGTTTCTTGAGTAATTTGAAGGGATTTGCATTGTGGGTGTAGGGTTTGGGTCTTTTTAAATAGCACATATTCGGTATTGATGAATACTATTGCTCTTCCCAGTGACTTTTTCTTTGCAAAACCATTAATGATGGTGAAGTTCCTACCTGATGAAGTCAGTCTTCGACTCTTGTTTTTAAAAGAGCTTCCTGGGGGAGAGATTCCTTTCCCCCCTTGTTTAAGCGTACTTTTTAAAAGCTAGTTTGCTTTTGGAATTTTTTTGTTGGTTAGGGCTTGTGGGCTAGAGGCAGTCTGTCAGTTTATTCTGTCAACTGAAACAATCATTTGCATCTTCTAGAACAAGATCAATTGCTGTCCTTTGAACTTGGTTACTGTTGGTACTTGAAGAAAGGCAACTTTATCTCATCAACTCAATACATATTGTATTCAAAGTAATTGTGTGGGTATGTAAAGACACATTATCTTAGGACAGCAAACTCGAATTTCTGTATACTCTCACTGTGGGGAATACAATATTTCAAGTTGGACCTGCTTTGATATGTCTGTGCTATTTTTCTCAATTCATGAAATGAAACTTCAATCTTTATTTGAAAAACAAAAAGAACAACCTAGTGGAATGGCTTCCATAATATGCTGATTGATCTGGTAATCATGCTTCCAGCGTCTAGAAATACCAATATTTTTTTACTTTTGGTACAGGGGGAAAGATCTAGAAGATTTAGTATTTTGACTAAACTCTGTGAGGACACTTTTTGTATTAGCAACTTTCTCCTTCTGTTAATGAAGGAATAGTACTTTACATACCTCTTGTTTCTTTCTAAAGTACTTTTGAGTGCTAAACTGTAGTCTTGTCCAGATAAGCTTATTTTAAGGCTTACAGATCTGGCCAGTGAAGAATTCTTACTCTGATTCAATGCCTGGCCCTTCACTCATAAGAGCTTACCTCCCTCATGGAGCTGGGAATGTCTGCCTGGGAATGGGGCTGTTTTTAATCATACGGCAGATGAACTTTTGATAGTCTGCAGATTGTGTACAAGCACACCATACCATATGGCAGAAAATATGCCCAGTGCATGATGTATGTTGCCTGCCTTTTTGCTAAGTGGCAGGCGTATGTCTTAGTAGCATCTTGTCAAGATGGGTTTGACCAAAGCACAGGTGTCCCCTGTCGTATAGCTGCATGGCAGTGTTTTTATTGGGATCACACTGTGGAGGAACAATTCTGGTCTCTTCTGCCTGTCGCTCTCTAGGACGCTTCTGGGCTGGGTATTTCTGTGTTGGTCTCTTAATGCTTCCAGAACAGGAGTTATGATCCACTTCGGCTAAAAAAGTGGGCATTTTAACATTGCTTGCTGTCTGTGATGGACTGCAGAAAATTGTCAGGGAAAGACATTTATTCTCAGTGGGGAAACAATGGGATGGGCTTTTTTCCTTTGTCTAGTACTGTCAATGGTTAAACTGCAGCATAGCCCAGAAATGTCTGTCTCGTGAGAGGCTGAGAGGCCATGATGATCTGAGTACTCTTATTCAAAGCCTAGTCCCTTCATTCTTAATGCACATTTTCTTGATCGTGCAAAACACGTCTGTGCAGACTTACAACTTTTTGCCTCTTCACCAATGTTAACAAAATGTCTCTGTGAAAACTCTTAATTCCTCTCAGAAGTAACCCTGTGCAAAATTTGTTGGTTAAAAAACAGTTTGCGTCAGAGACAGGGATGTGATTCAGATTTATGTGGTACATTTTTGAAATGCTGTTATTAGCCAATTAACTGTATTTTTAAAATGCTGTTAATTAGCAAGTGATTAGTGTCATCTTGTGGTTTGATTCATGTTCATGAGCCATTCTGACTGTAGCCTGACTCTTGCAGAGCCTGACCAAGGGGTTGCTGGTTTTGGCTTCTGTTCCACAAAGTATGCAGCAGAGACCAGTTCTCAGCGGAGAAAGGTTTAGAGTGCAGTAAGGCTGAAACAGCTGGGAGATGAGCTAGAGAGGGAATATTTGGATGTTCTTCTTAGTTTTCAGAAGGCAATGGGAAAAGTAGGACATGTAGTGTTTCTAATGGACTTTGCTTCTGTGGAATAGTCTGTGGCCACTACTGCTTATGAAGCTTCTTTGACTTAGATTTGGTCTTGGTGGGTTCATAAGAGATGCATGTGATACAAAGTTTCCTTGTGAGGTAAGTGACATTTTTGTTTCATAGATTATCCACCACTCAAGTGTACTTCTGTTGTCATATATGTGTTGTTACTTGAGATGTGATTTAAATTTAAAGACATTTTGTCTGTCCTGGGTTGCACTGTGAATACCTAGCTTGAGGTATCTCTGTATACATAATTTCTTGGTAGAACATGAAATAATGTACTTTTTTTTTTTTTTTTTAATGAGAGATGGCAAACATCCCATGAGAAACTCAGGAGACTTCACAAATTTAGGAGCTCAAATTTCATATAGGAAGCATTTTCTCAGTAGAAACATATTAACACATTACTTGTGTTCTTAATTTATTGTTAAAACTGTGACAGAAGTCAGGGTCTACCTAAGGGCTGCATGAGATTTAATCGTGTTTTTGTGTACTCTTGGGAATGTACTCCCGTGTGTACTTAAGCCCACCGTCCATCCAAATCTGATCCCCCTATTCCCAAGACCTATACAGTGTATATTCAGTGTAGTCACATGTTCCAGAAAAGGAAAATCAGGTCTTTTTCAGTTCATTCTGTTAGTGCTGTCTTAACGTGTCTTCATCTTGTCCAGTAATTTGTGATAAATTCTAAATCATGACCTTGCAAATGTTATTTGTGACTATTTTTAATGAGATTTATTATGCTTACATTCCCAGTAATGGAAAATTGTATTGTGTGCAGGTTCTGACCCAAATGGTATTTTGGGTCTTTTGTTGCTTGAGACTTTTACTGTGAAGTGCAAAGACTTGCAAGTAGCCCCCCTTTTTAGTTTGGATGGAATTGTACAGTGGAAATGAGTTCTAGTTTGGAGTGCTATGGACTTCTCTCAGAAAGATTTGCAAAACAAATTACAGTATGAGTTTAAGGCACAAAAAAATTTCATATTAAATTCCAAAATAAACAGCAACAAACTGACAAAACTGGCATTGGAATGTCCATAGGGTTGGAGTAAGATTAAGAAAACAGGATAGTCCTCAGATGATGTGATCTCTGAGGGTCTGACTTGAATTTCACCAATTTCACCCTTCTGAAGTAAGTTACAGTGTTCCCTTTAATTTATGGATTAATTAATTAAATGGTTTGGAATGTAGACATGTGGAGAAACTACAGAAATCAATGTGGTTTTTTCTGTGTTTTTATGTATTAATGTTGCTGGTTAGTGGGAGTTTTGTCAAAGATTTTCCCATTTCCCACATTCTTTTGCAGTTTGCAGCTATGTTTTATGCAGAAGTGGCAGGCTGAGGTGGTGCTTTAGTGGGCTGCAGCATGAGGAAAGGTCATTTGGAATGGAAGTATAAAATATTTAAAATATATTTGGCTTAAGCATCAAGGAGTAAATGGGCATACATACGAGAATGCAGTTCAAGGCAGCAATCTGACAAGGAATAAAGACCTCTTTCTGTCATGTTGCAAGTATTGCAATGTTTGAAATGAACTGCTAACACATTTATGGTCGTTCTAGTAAGTAGTAGAATGCTATGGATGTGAATAATCATCTGAAGCCTCTACAGGACATTCCTGAAATAGTGTTTAAATGACTAGAGACATTATGGGATGCAGGAAAGTATACAAATACCATAAGCGTATTTGTATACCGTACCAGGCTGGCCTGGTCAGTGGTTTACTACTGCAGCAAGTAAGGCTTAATATGCAGGATTACTTAGTACACAGTAAACAGATGTTATGTTCAGGTTTCTGAACTCTGCATATTCTTTTCTGGTTTTCTGGGGTTTTTTTTGTCTCTCTTATTGATAATCCCTAGGCTCTCATTTTATATCTACTCTTGGAGAGAAAGATAGTGAACTGAAGTTAGAGGTTTGTTAAGGGGTTGTTGATTAAGCAGCTGTTAGCAAAAATTAATGATGTCATGGTCTAGAAGGTGAATGAATTGCTGATAGCAAAAGAAATTTTTATGGTGTTATGGATCTTGGTTTTTGGTTCTTGCTTTTCTTGTTTGCTTATGTGGTTGCTGTTCTGGCTCACTTGCTAGCATGACTTACAATGATGTAAAATGAGCCACAGGCTTCTGTGCTGTAGCAGGTTGCTGATTTGCATTCAGGACCTGGCTGGCCTGTTGGCTCATATATGAAAGACATCAAAACTATTTTTCCAGGCAAGACTTTGGCAAGAAAATGAGCTTGGAGGACAAATGTAGAACAGTTAGGGATTTTGAATGCAAAACCCTTAGGACCTCCCAGATTTGATGTTCTTTTTTTCTTTTTTTCTTTTTTTCTTTTTTTCTTTTTTTCTTTTTTTCTTTTTTTCTTTTTTTCTTTTTTTCTTTTTTTCTTTTTTTCTTTTTTTCTTTTTTTCTTTTTTTCTTTTTTTCTTTTTTTCTTTTTTTCTTTTTTCTTTTTTTCTTTTTTCTTTTTTCTTTTTTCTTTTTTCTTTTTTCTTTTTTCTTTTTTCTTTTTTCTTTTTTCTTTTTTTTTCTTTTTT
>VZTH01017552.1:0-22849 GCA_013397815.1 Aleadryas rufinucha | reverse complement strand
TTTTTTTTTTTTCTTTTTCTTCCAGCCAGGTTTTGCTGAAAAATTATAATGTATCTTCTTTCTGATCAAAGTTGTGGTGCCTAATGTGGCTAGTATTTTAAAAAATGTGTAAAGAGTATTTTAAAAAAGAAATAACAACACCAACAAAACAAACTCAAAAAAAAAATGCCCTGAAGTAATGTTTCCATAATCAACATTTATGATTAATCATTTAATGAATTTAATTATATTTCATTTTATTCTGAATTTGGCTGGTGTCCTAGTTAGTTAAGCTGCTTCATCCAGCTGCCTGAAGTTGTTGAAATACTTTTACTGCAGGTGTCTGGTGTTGAGGGATGACAGTATTTAAAGAACCCTTCTTGTGGCAGAACTTATTGAGGTAGTAGGTCATTGCTTATTGAGGTAATAGGTTTCTAACAGATCTTTTGAGAATAAACTCTCAAAAGTAGCTATTTTGTAGTACTGTATGTGAATTTTTTTAAATGGTCAGTATTAGAACTTTGTCTGCCCTCTTTTTACTTAGGTGTGATAAGTACCCCTCTGTTTAAGACTTGCAGAAATGTTTAAAGCTGATGTTGCACAGATGATGAACGCAGTAACAGATACCGTGAAAGGTTTCATGTGGCCTTGATGATGATGTCCTGATGGGTATTTTGATTAAATAATAACTTAGTAAATATTTCATTAAATTATTTGATTAAATAATAACTTAATAACTTTAAACATGAGATGATTGGATACTTGTAAAAAATTTTGAGGGACAAGAAGTTTAAAGGGTCCTGACTTACAAATGGTTGCATCTAAACAGAAGTATGAGCACATACCCTGGAAATCTAGTCCCATGGTCACCTGTAGTCCTGACCATAACAGGTCATAGGTCTCTTTTGGACCAGCTCATCCAGAAGTCAGCATTGAGAGATGGGAGCAGTACTTAAGCAAGTTTCACTTCATTGTAGTGTCTTGTAGCAGCCCAGGAGGTTGGAAGCACTCTGAAACCACACTTTTCACAGTTGAGATGTACCCAAAGAGCATTACCTCTCTATTTCTTCTTGAAATATCTCCTTTGGCTGTGAATCAGCCTGACATCACTTAATGATGAAGGTAAAAAGGAATATTGGGATGGTAAAATCTTTCAAAGTGCCCATTCGTATACTGTGTGATGTTTTGTCTTTTCAAGAATGTCTACACTGAAGTCACAGAATTCTGAGCAAATCAAGGAGCATAAATAAGCTTCCTGCTGCTATGTACAAACTCATCAAGGTCCAAGTGAGGCAATCTAGGGACAAATTTTTTACCCCTAGTGTTAAGACCTTTGGAACTGCTATAGAAATATCCTAAGAATGTACAGGGTAACAGAAATCAGATATTAAGTTGGAAGGCAGGAGAGTGGGCAGAGAATCTATATGATGAATAACAGTTTTTATTTTTAATTTTTTTTTTTTAATCAAAACAGGCAAACACAAAATTTTACAAAATCCATGTTTACTGTTCTATTTCAGAGACACACATTAGTGCATAACTGTATTTCAGTTCTACCTGTTTGCTGGAGATATATTTGATTTTCTTGTGAAAACATTTCTGTGTTTCTTTCACAGAACAAAATGGTTCATAATATAATATGATTGGGGCAGTGTTTGGCTGACAGTTGTCATTTTGGGTGGTCTGATGCACAGATGAATTTGTGAAAGAGAGAAGTCAGACTAGCAGACTGTGAAGTTTTGAATTTGTGAATAAAATTTTGTGTTAGTAAAGGCTGAAGGTGTTTCCCTTTCCATGTTTTGCTTCTCTTTGACACTCCCCTTCAGTCATACTAGAGATCTGTTTGTGCAAATTTGTTGTGAATCAGAGTAGAAGAGTTTAAAAGGAGCAAGAGCAAAGGTGAAAAAAATCCCGTTAAAGATCACACAAGCACAGCAAAAGCTTATAGTACTTCTATGTCAGTGAAAAGTCAGTTTTCCTTTTTTCATAGAATTTATTCTTATTTTGAAAAGATTAATCATCTTAACCCAGTCCCTGCACATTGTGGAGGCTAAGGATAAATTAGGTATAGAATGTGTACCACATGAGAACTGACTTTGGTCTTGCATGCAAATGTTAAAGGAACAGCAGGCAATTGATGCAATATTTTTTTCTTTTTTTTTTCCAACCACAGTTTTAACATGGAAATGGAATTAATGCTGTTCATTGTATTGAAACTGATAGGCCAATATATAATCTGCATCCCAGAAGATCTTTAAAAATATTTGCAGATGGAATTGCAATTATTTACTGCATCAGAAAAAAAATTGTCAGTGTAGCCTGGGATTTGTGGGCAAACACTAGAATAGGTTGCCCTGAATGGTTGTGGGCATGACTCAGAGCACCCTGGTCTGATTTCAGAATTGCCCTGCACTGGGCAGTATGTTGGACCAGACGACCTCCAGATGTTCCTTCCCTTCATTTTTTCCAAGCATATGTTGTTAAATGTGGCTTTATCAGTGTTAGATCATCAAATTAACTAGACATCATATTTTGGAAAAATATACTAGTTTTGGCAAGGTGAAGTGTTGATCTAATCTGTTTAAATGCAAGCAAAGTACTTATTACCCTACCCAACATGAAGTCCTTAATCCCAAACACCTGTGCCTTTAAAGGACAGATTAGATGATAACATAGCTGTGGGACAAGGAGACTAAAATATGATGTATTGGAATGGGAATTATGAGGGTAGTTGGAGGTTTTAAGTGCTGTTTAGCAGTGTAATGAGAGTAATAACCACTGTTCACTTCAGTAGTGTCTAAAAAGATTTAAAACTTCAATTTGCTGTAGCTATCAATTCACAAGCAAAACAATAGAAATTAAATTTCTTTGTCGCTTTAAAAACCAGCTCTGCTCTGTTTGATATCAATATAGATCTCCAACACCATGGAGTTACCATGTACTTACAATAATTTGAATTTTGGAATTTGGTGAGGAAAATATGTATTACACTTAATGATTGGTTTATTAAAGATACCTCTGTATGAGCTACATTATTTGCAATATAATATTAAAGTTACTACTAAATGTACTAGAAACATCTTGTTACATTTTTTTTTTCTTGTTCCTTCAAATGTGACTTTGGAAGGGACAGCATTTTAAAGTTTGTTCCAGAAGGCACTTTGAGAGATGGATGATTGAAAACAACTCTCCTGAATGGCACCTTGCTGTACTTCATAGATCATAACAGCTTTTATTCACCACTGTGATTGTTTTTTAAATTACTACCTGTGGATGAATACTTGAAAGAATTGGCCTGCTGGCTACATATTTGGTTTGATTGAGGGCTATCTTGAAGTTGCCTTTAAATTACATGGGGTTCTTGATGATCATAGCATTTTCTAATCTTTTTTGTACTGCATGGTTTGTTTTGTTTCTTAAATTCTCACAATTTTAGGAAGAATAGTAATTCTATCTTTAATTTATTTTTTGTTTTTAAAAAATGTCATTTCATGCTATGATGTGCAGAAATGCTTCTTTAGCAAATGATAGTTGCTGCTTATTTTGCATCATTCTTTCACTGGAAGTCATAAATTATGTAATGAATAATTATTATACTAATAGCTGCTGATGGAGTAGAAAGTGTTTATAAGCGATGCATTTGACATAGGGATAGCTCCAAGTGACATCCATAACAGTGGTGTACAAAAGCAAAACTGCTTTAATAGTTTATTGAAAATATCAATAAGGCAGTAGCATGCTATGTGGACATTTTATTGAACTGTGACTAATAAGCCAGGCAGAAGAAAAGGGAAAAAATGAATGTCTGAAGACAAACTGACAGTTGAAGTTGGTTAAAATATTTAAATAAACATTTCTTTTTTTTCAGAAGTTGCAGTGTTGGTAAGTCTGTACAAAACATTCCGTTTTTCTGTTTTGATGAAAAATTTGTGTCAGAGGCTCTTTTGGGAGTGTAAAAACTGGGAACATTTTATTGCTTGTTAGCCAGTGTAATGGTCAAGAATGTGGAAAAGTCAGATTCCAATCCCTTTCTTGAGTCAGAATGGCTTGGTGCTGTTGAAAAGTCATCTTCCCTAAATGAATGAGATGGAAGAGGTACCTGAGCATCCCAGTTCTGTTTCCTGAGCTGCCATAACCCAAGGCAACAGGAAAATCCAGTTTTCAGTTTTGAAAATGGACCATTTTGAAAAAGTTGAGGCGGAGGGAAAGCAGACAAATAAACAAAAAGAAACAGTGCTGTAGAAGTTCCTGTGGAATGTAATCATTGTCCCCTAGATAGCATTGAGAGGTATGCCTGTCACTAGAAACATTTAACCAATCAAGGGCTGTCTGTGATCTGCATAAATTCCTCTCAGATTTTCATCAACTGCAGTTCCCAGCTTCAGCTGCCATGTCCTGAGTGCCCTCTGTTCCTAGAAGATGATCTTTTCTCTTATATTCAGAAAATAGCTTGAGCGAATAAGCAGGAGTGTGATGAAAAGAGTGGGTTTTACCCTGTTCAAATACATCACTCCATCTGTGTGAATAGTATGGAATAAATAAAAGGTAGGTAAGGGTGATGGCAGCAGGAGAATGCAACATTTTTCAATGCTCTGAAATCCACAATACGTTTTAGCTTGTTGGCAGCTTAACAACACGACTAGGATTGTTAGTGACTGGCAGAAGGAGCGTGATTTGCGCTGGACGGTTCTTGTTAGTTCTGCTTTTTGGGCCACAATAGCAAAACAGAAGGAAACAAAGACATAAAGGTGAGGGTTGGGGTGTTTAAGTCTTTGTATTGTCTTAGTGGGGAGTTTGTAGGCTACAAAGATCTCCCTTAACCTCAGCTGAGGGATTTCCCTGACCCCTCTCTACCTCATTCTGCACCTAGTGACTGCAAATCATGCTCTGCAAAAAATACACTATCCCACTTTGCTCTTCTGACAGACTTGGCACCCTTTCTGCCTAGCATGGGTATCACAGGAGCAGCATGCCACATGAATCTTCTTGCCTGTGTCCCTGCTGTCCCTGCAGTTATCCATTCTGCAGCACTCTCTCAGTTACAGCCATTTGTAAGTATTTGGGCCGTTTATAAAGGACTTAGGTTATAGCTTAAGCATAGTAAATGTCAGTACAGTAAAGGCCCTTTGGACATCAATTAAGCTTCTTAGTCAGGTTTGTGAAAGGAAGAGATTTTGTCTTCCCAAAGCCCAGTGAAAGAATCAAAAAATGCCATAGCCTGCTTTTTTCAGCTGGCACACTGGATTGCCATGCTCCATCAACCAGACTAATTCTTTGGCTGCCAGCGAGGGTCACCAAGCACTGCTGCTTCCTTGTATATCTCCCAGCAGCTGGCTTTAGAGGGACAACAGGAAGAATAATCTAGGCATGGAAAAACAAGGAGATAACACTCTATTTGTCTCTGTTGCACAAGGCCATGCATTTCTTCTGCAGTTTCTTGTCCAAGAATATGGTGTCATTATCAGAAGTTACATGTGGTGGTGTTTGGGTTTGGGTGGGCTTTTTTTGTATTTATTAGGATTCCAAGTAGAAGGTGTCTGCTGGTATGAATGGATTATTGAAAGCAGCAATCACTCTGAGACAGAATGTATATGTGTAGGTGCAGAAATGCTAATAATTACTGAAATACTGTAATGTTAAAAAAAGATCAGTACTGTTTCTCCTCTGGTACCTGGATACTGCTCTGGTACCATTTGGTAGAGGTCTCTAGTTCTTGTTGCTATTTATGTAAGTTTATGTAAACCAAACCACAAACCTTGTTGCAATCTGTTTATTGCAAATACAAATGATAGAAGTACAATGACTTTAATATAGAAAGCAGTATGGTGAAGGAGAGAAAATGTGATGGGCAAAATGAAATCCTTTTTGTATCTTTGGCATGAAGCAGTGAAGTCAGCAAAAAAGACAGAACTTGGACTCTTTCACCTGGACTTCTAATAAAGAGGAGAGTTTTCCCACTATTCCTTCAAGGGAAAAATCTGATGAAACACAGAAGTTAGGTTGGGTGAGAATGAAATTACCATGTACTGAAAAAGTCAGTGAAGAGCTATGCAGATAACGTTTAAGAAGGAATGCAAATGCTTTATTATATTGCAAACCCTGCCTTGATTCCTTTTTGTTTTTACCTACAAAAGTTCAGTTCTTCATATCATGGCACAGAAAGAGATGTTTGTTGTACTGACAACTCAAAGCATGATTTGACTAACTCATAAGTGTGTTAAAAATATTTTGAACCAAATGTAACAGAATGAAGTTTTCATTAAGTAAGCATGTAGTGCTATTGATAAACTTCTACCTCTTCAAGGACTTGACAGAAGATCAGAACTCTTTTTTTATGGCTGATTCAAATCAATCATTATTCTGTCCAGCAAAATTCCAAGCCCACCTCTGAAAGCTCTTTTGAGAATTATACTTCCCCACCCGAGGTTATATCTGCCAGATCAGGAAATTCCAGCTTCTTCTCTTAAATTTACTAGGAAATCACTAGAGCCTAAAATTCAGAAAACGGATTTTTGCTGGACTGTGAATAATCACGGTCCTCTCTTTCTTCTCTAACTTTTTCACATACTTTCTAAATTAGAACTTTAGCCATGCTGAGTGCCTGCAGATAAGCTAAAAAAGAATTGCATGGACTGTCATGAGCTTGGAAATGTGTCTTCTTGTTAGTCAAACTCCATGCTCGTACACATTCTGACTGAATGTTAATTTTCCTTGTATTTGTTTTCTTTACATAGCATATTGTAGAGCATGGAAATGCATGCAGGCACCCAATGATATTTTCAACAGATTAGAAGTTTGACTCCTATTTAATTACAGTGTGCCTACTTTTAAACTTCCTAGTACTTCTGGAAATTGTTTTAGATGACTGATGTTTATAGGATGAGAGTCAGAAGCCTAGCCTCCAAGTAGATACATTTTATTTTAAAATCTTGAATGATACATGAAGTAATTTCCTAAAGGAACCTAAGGATATTATGTAGAATTGCAGGAAAAATAGTAGCATTAATATTTATGTTAAAGATTTTTCACAAAAGCAACTGATGTAGATTGATTTATGAGAGACAGTAAGAGCCTTCCATTGAGAAATTGAAAGAGAGTACATAAGTAATTGGATAGTAGAGATTTGTATCTGGACTATCTCTTAAGAGCAATCTTCTCTATTCAGTTTAAAAGAATAATAAATGGCAAATGGAGATGTAATGGTTATCTTGGCAAGGAGTGACTGTATTTCCACTGTATGAGCTAATGCTGAGGTTTTTTCATTACTCAAACTGTATAAAAACTTTACATCTAACAAAATACTGAAAGTGATTTTTATGAAGTATTCATTTTAAAATACTGTGTTTGAGAAATTCCAGAATTCTGTGAAATTGCAGCTTCCTAGTTCAGCTGAATTTATTGAAGCATTGCTTATATGGCAGCTTGCCTCTTACAGTACAAAAGATGTGTACAGTGTGGGAGATTACCGTTAAATCAATTGTTTGTGCTTAGGTGCTGTTTTTCTGTGGAAGTGCCTCTGCTCAGTATTTGAGACAGCACTGTAGCTTTTGTGTCACTAGCGATTGTTTTTAAACTCTCTCCTTACAAGCGCCTCATTAAGGAACTAGTTTGGACTAAAAAAAAAGTCAAAATGGGTAATGTAAATGCTCTCAGAGAAGGACAAAATATTTTTTCTATTTTGTTTTGGCAAACATGACAAAAGTCAGGTAATAAAGTATTAATCACATACAAAGTTTGCTTCTAGCCTTGTCCAAGGCAAGGCTGCCTTTGACTTTGGTGTAGATGTTTCCTTGGCTTATTCTGTGAAGTTTTGTATCCTTTACAGGATTGGGCAATTAACTGATTTACATTATTCTAATTTGAAATTCAAGTAGCCAGTAGATCAGGGTATTAGAATAAATAGAATTTTTCCTAATTGCTCAGGCATTTGCATTTCATAATCCAACAGCAACCAGTTAAGATTCATTGTTAGTCCAAAAAAACACTCAACCTACCAAAATCAGCCTCCAAACTTTCACCACATGAAGACTTTACAAAGCAGGTAAGCATTTCTCCAATTCTGCTTGCTTAGTCCTATCTGTCTTGTTTTAATAGCTAAATCATAAGGAGGAGGAGGAGGTGGAATCCTGTATGTTGCAGTACTGTCTGCAATCTCCATCAAGAACCAGAGTTTCAGTGTCTTTTAGGAACTCTGTTGTTTCATGACCAGTTCACATCAATCTGAATTCGAACTGAAAGTGGTTCCACCCTTTTTCTTGTATTGGCATTTTTACTGGTAGTGAACTGGTGAGGCAGCTAAACTGGTTAAAGAAATTAAAAATTCAATTTCTCCTCCTAGTTTTTTCTTTGAACTGACTTACTGGGGAGTCATATAAGTGCCAGAGAAGAGTATGAGCATGTAGCATGGAGGGAAAAGCAGAACTGTGACAGCCAGGTTAGGTCAACTTACATTGTTATGGAATTGCAGTATTTGGTGTGGCATTAGGATGGGGCAAAAATTATTTTTGTCTACTCAAGTTGAAATGATGAAGTTTTATGCTCCAAGAAACAAAGGCAGGATTGAGTACACATCTATTTATGACTGTGCATATGGTTTGGAAGTGTGGCAATAGCAGAGATTTAAAAATTGTATGCAAAAAGCACAGACAACTGCAAGATCAGAGTTACTCTCATACACCTAGTCCATTTGGTTTGTCCCACTACATGCCTATCCTCATGGCGATGTTTTTTTCATTATATTCAACCTAAACTTGTTTCAACTTATGTCTTCTTTCTCTCATGCTTCCATCATGTCAACCCTTGCAAAGAGCCTGACAGTCATCTCAAAAACTTCCTTGTAGGTAGGGACAGGCTGCTGCTGCTGCATTGCTCCGAAGCTGCCTCTTCTCCAGGCTGAACACCCCTCAGTCCCTCAATCTCTTCACTTCAGCTTGGTGCTTGGGTGCTTCAGCTTTCCCTTGGACTTGCACCAGTTAGGTTTGTTGATGTTTTTCTTGTCATAGAAGGTCAGAACTGGGTGCAGTAATTGGGATGCAGTCTAATGAGTGCAAAAGAGAGAAGGTAATCACTTTTCTTGATCTATTGGCCACACACTTGCTGCTAGAGTAGGCTGCCAGCCTTCTCTGCAGCCAGGGCACTGGTTCACTGACAGCTCACTGCCCACCAGGGCCTCAGTGCTGCTCCCCAGCTGGTCAGTCCCAGCCTCTATTGCTGTAAGGGGCATTTGCTTCCTGGATGCAGGACTTTGCATTTGTTGATGCTGAGTCTCTGAAGGTTCCTGTTGGGCCATTCCTGTAGCCTAAGTCCATCTGGATGATGTTCATGTCTTGACTATGTTGATCGTTCCCACCCAGCATGGTGTCATATGCAAGTGTGATGCCTTTTCCAAATCATTAATACAGATGTTAAACAGGACAGGTCCCTCCAATAGTCCACTTTTTACTGGCTTCCAGCTAGAATACAATCTGTTGACCACTAGTCTGAAGAATGTCAAGCCTGATTTGCAGGCTGCTGTTGCAAAACTAGGACAGATGAAGAGAACTGGGACCGTGTTTTTAATCAAAAGTGAAGACTAGCTATGATTTCTTTCTTACAACTCAAGATGGAACTCAAACTTGTTAGTCTCTTGACTAGGTTAGCTTTCCATGGTTAGTAAAATTCAATTTTGACCATATATTATTTGCCAGAAATGGAATTCATGTAAGTCTAAGAAATGTCAACTTGAAGAAATGCTTCTAAAAAACTTTGTGACTATAATTCAACACAAGCAAAAAAAAAAGTTAGGCAGAACCCTAGTGATTCATTATAAAAATGGTCAATAACTAAATAGTTATTAAATAAGAATACATTAAAGGGACTTCAAGTATAGTTTTCTTTATGAGTTGCAATGCTCACAATATTCTCTGTAGTAAGACAGTTTTAAGAGTACTTTCTAATAAGGTCCAGTTTGAAGAATATGCACAAGACCAAAGTATTTTTCTTCTTTTTCTTGGTTTTTTTTTCTTCCTGGGATACATTCTCTTCACTTTCATCTTTGTATATTAACTCTTAGGATTTGTGCATTATATGTTCCTCTCTGTTGCCAAAGAATAATGCTGCTATTTTAGTAGCTATCTTGAGAAGTATCACCTGTTTTGATTGGTTGGTTGTCTTTTTAATCCTTAATGTAAAGGTCAGCAGATTCTATGTGGCCAGAGTCCTTTTTTATAAATTTATTTTAAGGTAGGGTACTGTGTCTGACACAGTTTCTGTCTTTTGGAATTCCAATTTGCAGTTATAACAGCCTTGGGAAAGGAAGAAGTGGCAGATTTAATTCATTCTTCTGCATGTACTAGAAGAAGAGTGAATTTAGATTAGGAACTCTGATAGGAAAACGGTTGTATCTGGAATATTATATTTACTCTCACTGTGACTCTGTTCTTTGTAATTTTTGTAAAATCTGTTTATGAAAGCAGTTATGATTTTGACCTCAACAAAATGTGGTGGCAGCGAGGTCCAGCTATGACTGTACATTGTGCAGAACTTTGTTTTGAGCCTGCTCCTCTCTACTTTCTGCATGTGTTTCTTGTATCACGAGAAACAGAGTAAGTGCTGCCTGTTCCTTTCATATGTTTGGCATTTCCACTCTGTAAGCAGCTACCAAGATGAATGACATTGACCTGTTCAGTTGTGTTACATTTTATACCCTGATTGCCACTGCCCACTTTCCTCTGTGTGTTGGTCTGTTGTTTTACTTTCAACGTGTTGTCACCGTGCAGGAGTACAGGGGCTACCAGAGCTGAATGCAGTATTTAAAAGTAATCACACAACAGTTTTATGTAAATTGAATGGTGGTGTTTTCTGGTTTGTTGTATATTTGTTTCCTCATAACTTGTAAGTAAGCCATTTGGCATTTTGGCTTCTGCTAAATGTTCAGCTGGTTCAAAGAGCCATCCATGAGGAGTTGAATGAGTACTTCAGTGGTGTTGGCAAAAATAATTGATGTCTCTTAGTCCAGTACAGTGGTACAAAATCTCCTCACAGATTTTTGTAGAAAACCTACCTCCTTTTTTAATTTTGAGTTCTAAGTGTTAGCTTAAGCAATTGAATTTGAAAATGTTCAGAATATGTATATATATGTACATTGTGGTATTCTCATCTTCTTTCCCCTTCTCACATATGCTTTCACCTTGGAAGACAGGACTCGTAAAACATGGCTGTTACCTACTCATAAGCATATTTTGAATATTGTTTTGATGTTTTTATACTTATTTGAAGAAATGGTAATTTACTCTGTGCTATTAGCAATCACAAACAGGGATGAGGTTTTAATATGTACTATATTCTCTGAAATAATTATTTAAGCTGGTTTAGAATAATCTTTTTAAGTCAGTGATGCAAACTCCTAATAAAGTTGAAGGGAGTGCATTTTCATGCTTGGGAAAGGTAGGCAGCTCTATTCAAGTCTGGTAAGTAGAGCGTTAGCTCATCTGGAAACTCCAGGTTCCCTTTTACAGTGTCTCAGAGAATTCCTCAGCAAGCTTTGCATGTTACTGCCTTGGAAGTGTTTCCCCTGCTCTAAACAACTTTGTGCCAGTCACACTTGGTAAAGAGGGATGTGTGACAAGGAATTATATGCAGGGGGTAGAGGAAAGGGTTATAAGCATTTGGGGAAAGGGAACCAAAAAGGATAGCTGACCTGAAAGGGGTTTAGTCAGTTTGATGTGAGAAGCAGAAGCTGATTTTTTTTTTTTTTTCCTTCCAATAGAAGGCCATGCTTCAATAAACTGTGCATGTCCTGTATTTCTGTTAGGAACTGCTAGAAAATTTGCTGCCTCCATTACAGGTTTTGGGGTGGTTTTTTCAGGCAATTTCTGGGAGTGGGTGTGTGAGAAGGAAGTTACAGCAAACTTAGGTGTTTCCTGTTGGATAATTGTTACATATTTCCCATTTCTCAAACCTTGCTGCCTTTGGGAATGAATTTGATCTAAAACTTGAAATCAGTTAATATTGTGAATAAAGAAATGTAAAAACAGTAGAGATGCTGAAGGAACTCTGCATTGATTTTGTTTAATATAACACTATTTTCTGAGTATCTTGGAGTATACTAAGAAAGGCAGTTTAATAAAAACACTGCAAACTAGAGTTCTTCATATTAAAATTGTTAGTGGGAGGGATTAAATATAGGCCAGAATATGTATCTGAAATCTTCTTATAATTACAATTTTACATTGCTGTAATCTTACAGTACCCTGACACTTCATTATCTTGCACTTTTAAGTTCAATGTTAGATCTGTATGAAGCAAACATTTGCTGCAGCCCTTACTCGTTAGTTCAGTTTTGTGCAGTTTTACTAATAGGTGTCAGCCCCGACTTCCATTACTCTGCTCTCAAGAATGATTTTTCTAGAGTCTCTCATCTGTGAAAACAGCTGAGATTGAGGGATCTTTTTGAACCATTTGCACCAAGGGTTGGCAGACTTTTTTACGATCTCCTACTAATATTAAAATACAAATATATTGTCCTTTTCTCTTAAGTATTATGCTGCTTGCAGTTTTATAAAATTGATGCTGTGTTTGTTTGTTTTCCGTGTAAAAAATTGTTAAAACATTTTTAAAGATTTCTCCCGCGGCATCTGGAAACAGTTTACCAGAGACCAGAGATCGGCCAAGTGACTGTGTGCGATTTGAGCTCTGAACTAGCTCAGTCTTTTTGCAATAGGAGCTGCATTGTACTGCAAAACACAGAATGTTTAATGAAGTATGCATTGAAAATTGTTACAAGTAGTTGGATGAGAAGCTGGAGTCGAGACATGAAGAACTTAGTATTGAGAATAACAGAGTGGGGTGCTCTCTCCTGTTGGGTGCAGTTTTTAGGTCTGTGACTGAATTACAGAGACATTGGGCACTTAACTCAAGTTCCCTCTTCCCTGCTTCTGGCATGATTGGTATACTTGGCTGAAGTGCTTCACAGCGCTGAAGTTGAATGTTTATGAGGTTATCTGAGATGTTCAGATGGATAGTACTTCTTGAAAGCACTTATCACAGATTTAGGTTTCCTGCTATGGAAACTGGTAACACTCCTGCTGACTTCAGTGGGAGCAGAGTTAGGCAAGGAGAGTCTTTAAATATCCTCTTTATAAATTCAAAGGTCCCTTACAATGCAAGGGTTTGTTTGCAGGAGAAGTGGAGTTGACAGAACAAAATTTTCAAAATCATTTTCTGTAGCTGATGAGGTGAGTAGTGGGATGATTTGGACTAGTGTGTGTAGGAAATTACAGAAAGGAGGAAAGGGAAAAGTTAGGGATCGGGAAATATCCCGATGATGTTAATAATGTTAATAATATAATAATGTTAATAATAATAACATCCCGATATGTTAATAATAGCTGATGTTAAATATGATAATTTTCTGGGTTTTGACTGTGTTTTTTCTTTGAATTACATTTCTCTTTCTCATATTTAATTATCACAATACAAAAATGTCCTAAATTTAACCCTAACGATATGCCATAAAGTCTGCTTTTGATACTTTGTGCCTGACAGCCAAGCTGACAAATCATCAAAATTAACAGAATAAATGTTTTAATCCTCTATCATAAGTGTATCTGTTTTGATTAATTTCTAATAAAGTATTCCAGTCTATGGACATTTTCTGCCTGTAGTTTGTTGTATTGTATTTCTGTCAAACAGTAAGCTTTTGGGTACAGATGTTGCTCCTATTTGCATGTGGAAATTATGACAGAGTTTGTGCCATTTTTGAATTTCATGAACCAATGCTTGACTGGATTTGTTGTGGCTTGTTTGTTTTTGGTTTGGCTTTTTTTTTTCCTTTTCTTACCTTGAGTATTCTTAAGAGTACATCTTCCTACTGTAGAAGAATATCTGCTAGTAAATATATAAAATGAAGAGCAGAGTGGTACAAGATAGGTAAAGGGAAACGTTTCGAAGTCAAGTTTGCGCACAGAGATTGTGGGATCGGGAACACTTAAAACTACTGGAAAAATAGCATGGTGTTTATGGAATTAAATTAAAACTAATAGCTAAGTTTCCTAACAGTGCTGTCAGTTGATGACAACGTTTTCCCTCTACCAACAGTGTATGGTCATGTATGTATAAATAACCTACAGCAGCACTGCACATAATAGCCTTTTCATAATGTCACTGCATTTGAGGTTTCCGGGGAAAGGCACAAAGGTCGTATCATTGGTTTATGGCTGTGGAATTATCCCTGTGCTAGGGTATGGTTATCAGACATTCCTCACATTCCAGGTGTCTAATATTATAGTGCTTACATGCCAGTGCAGGACCAACTGCTGCATCAAAGAAAAACACCGGGAAAAACATTCATGGTATTACCCATTTCCACTTCTCTCTGGCCCCCTTCCCCCCTAACCTTTCAAAATGTCATCTTTGCATTGAACTTGGCGATGTTAAACAGATAAATTAATTGCAAATAGTGATTTGGTTGGGGGTTTTGCCCTACAGAAACAAATAGCTGGTATGCTGAACTGGAAGATATTCGTTCTCCTTTTCACTTCTAGTACCTTCAATGATATAATGATGTGGCAAAATATATAGCTGTGTTCAGTGTGGGGTTTTTTCTTCACTGATGGCAATTGTTAAGTGGAAAGCCCAAACAGTTTATCATAATCAAAAGGAAAAGGAAACAAAAAACCAAGCCAGCAGGCAGTTTGACCTGGTCCTGCGACCAGTGGGTGTGGGTCCCTTCCTTCCCAAATGCATTCTTCCCCTTCTGGGTCTCAGCTATTCAGTTCATGTGTCTTTTCACAGAAGCACCTGTGAGGGGACAGAGTGAGCTGACATTGAGCTAATGCCACTGCTTTGTAGCTGGGAGGAGGCAGTTATGCTCGGCTTCCTTGCTGGTAGCACATTTTTATGGCAGTCATTAACATGCACACAGCATCTCATGGCAAGCTGGGAGGCAGCACACTCCCTCTGCATTCACCTCCCCCTATCTGCTGCCTGCTGGACTGAAAGCTTAAGTTGTGTGTTCTCTGCTTCCTTCCTTTTGAATGTGTGTGTGTGAGAAGGACATCAGTTGCCTATTTTGTGTGGGTTTTTTCTGTGGAGGAAGCAGGCAAGATCTTTGGATGAACTGAAGATTTTCATCCTTAGCTTCTCTGTATTGCATAAAGCCTAGGGAGTTTGGGGATGTGTACAACTTTTGAGCATTGAGAACAAGTCTTTTAAAATAAAGAAATAAAAAGAGTATTAATTTTTGTTAATATATTGCAAGCACTTTATTTCTGATGTTTTTACATTACACTTGCAAAACTGCTAAATGAAGTAGGAAGGTGTCTTTTGGAAAACTCTGTGTGTTCTACGTTCTAAGATTGTAAAAAAAAAATTGTTCTAGTTTCATTTTTCCCCCCCACCGCTACAATTATTGATTGGTTTTCTGATTTTTAGTTTGGTTCACTACTGCAGATTTTACTGGCCCCTCTAAGGCAAAAAATCACATCCCAAATAGGGTCACAGAGTGGCCTGGGTTGGAAGATCATCCAGTTCCAGCTCCCTTGCCATGGATTGTGACATCTTTCTATAGACCAGCTTGCTCAGATCTCCATTCAGCCTGGCCTTGAACACTTGCAGGCATGAGGCATCCACTATTTCCCTAAGCAACCTGTTCCAATGCCTCACTACCCTCACAGTAAAGAGTTTTTCTCTTGGTATCTAATCAAAACCTACTTTCTTTCACTTTGAGTGTATGTCCTTTATTTGTCTAAAGGGGTAGCATTCATTCTGTAGGGGTTTTGTTGTTCAAGTATTTTTGCTATCAGGTTTTGCTTTTGAATACCTGTGCTGGTTTTAAAATAAGTGGACACTAAAGCTTTGCAGTTATATTTTTGTTTCAAAGAACTTGTTGCTCTCTATGTACAATACAACTTTTATAGTAAAAATTCATGGCTGTTTTGACTTAAACTGGTTATGTTTGTAATAGATGTTGGAAACTAAGAACTTTTGTCAAGATTCCTGGGTTTTCCTATGTTGTACAAATTCAGTAAGTTGTGTATAAATATTGTGAATTTAAGACTTTTTGTTGTAGTGCGGTTGCAGTAAGGTTTGGTGATTTGTTTTCATCCTTGCCCTGGCAGTTTAATGTTTAACTAAATCAAGAAGAGCTGTAAAACATTTGAGGAATGGCATACAGCTTGCTACTGTAGTCGGTGCTTGTCTCCAAACCCCATCCTTGTTGGGGTGCTGACTTGTTACTTCTAAGCAGGACTTGCTGAACGTGTTGAACAGTTTGTGCTGTACTACAGCAGAGGAGTCTCTGACTTGGTCTGCAGTAAGGCAGCAATCAGAACTGATGATGGGCTGATATTGCCACTTTGCATGGTAGTGGTAGTGCAGCTGTCTCTCTGGAAGGCTGACTGGAAACTGAGACACTGTTCAGCACACTGCCCTTTTCAGCAAAGCATTTCAAAAACACCTTGAATACCTTGCCTAAATTACAGAGAAGAAACCACTTATTCGGTACTCTGAAAAGGTTTTTAAAAATCCCGAACCCTATGAGGACAGAAAAAGATTAGATTTTAGTTTCTACTTCATCCCTGTGTGCTTCCTGAATGCAACATTGTATTTACCTGGGTTGCTGGCTAGCTAGACAAGAGTCTTTTAATGTAAAGTGTATTTTTCAAAGTCTTAGATATTCTCTGAAACATCATCGAATGTGGTTTAGTCCTATCTACATGAACCCACAGCTCACTTGTAAATGGGAGTTATAGTAAATCACTGTCAGTACGAGTTCAGTACTGGAAGCCAAGTTTTTCAGCTTGTTAAATAGTTGAGAGCCTGTTTTCCCAGTAGTACATACCCAAATGATGTCCCTCCATTCTGTGTTGCTATGAGATAGAGAAATGATGTATGTCTCTTAGTATAATTCTCCATCTGCATGTTTGTACATTTTTCTTTACCAAGGAAACTCTATAAAACCAGGAAACATATTTCTTTAAGGCCTGCTGTTTGTCATCGTATTCAAGGGCTCAAAAAAACCACAGGACAGAAATTGCAAGCTATGCAAAGTGGTATTATACCTGTATGTTTTTTTTTAGAAAACTAGTGTCAGTGCTTATTTCAAGTCTCCATTCTTATACAAATTTGAGTGTTTTACCTGTCTTTGTATTACCAGGAGCAAAGTTATCTAAAATCTGGAAAACAAGTGAAAATTCATTAAATGTAGCCAGGAAATGCTTGCTGCTGGAGTTAATAAATCTTTGTCTCCAGTATGTGTATAACACTGCAGTGAGTTCAGTCTCTGCAATTAGTTTTTGAGTATCCAGTGGTGCAAAAAGGTGAAGGTGCAGTACTGTTGACAGCTACATATCCATGCTAGGCAGGAGTGTGGCTGTGAACATTTGACTATAAACCTATACTGTTGCACGCATGTGTGTGCAGTAGAAAGCAAACATGTTAGTGGTGCACATGTTAGTGGCTACAGGCATACATTTAGTGCTATTAAGAAATTTAATGTTATTGAGAACATTTCATCATTAAGGAATGGGTTACATTTAGTTTGAGCTGTTAGTAATGCTGTTTTGGCATAGAAAAGGTAGCATGCATGTTTGCTGTCTTTTGAGCATGGGCATTTGTTGGCATTTGGTTGCACACATCTTGTGAACAAGGTAAACATGCATGACCTTACCATATTTGTTTATTTTACACCACTACTTCAAGCTGGGATTGCAACCATGCTACTCCTTGTTTGATCTGTTCTGCTCTGGTGTTGATGTCCACTTAGTTACTCTTTCAAAATAATACCTGTAATAAAGTGGCAGTATATCTTAATAATACCCTTATTAAAAGAGAATGTACCTAAACAATTCAAAGTTTGTACATAATGTCTTGGCCTGATATCTGAATGGGAGGCACTACTGTGTTAAGAACATGGTGTTTAGCAGCAGAAATCCTGTTGACAGACTCATGAATGAGCTTTTCCAAGAGAGAGATTTTGTGTGGAATTTGCTAGTTCATAATTTATAGAATTGAATGAACAAAGGATATGGCAAAAAGGTGTTTTGTGGGCCAATTCTGCTCCTTTCGACCTGTAAACAGCCCGGTTACCACTTTTTAAAGTTAGGAAAGAGACAGCAATATAATTAATACAAAGTAAATGCATTTTGTTAGCGCTTCAGCCACTATGATTTGTAGAAGAGAAAATTGTGTTCCCTATGCAGTATAATTTTCATGCTGTTAGTGCCTCAGACGTAGGAAGAAGCAATGCCTGTCTTTAACTCTGACCTGCAACATGGAACAACAGCTGGGTCATTTTTGCCATTCTGTGTGCACTCTGCTGCCTGCCACAGAATTCATCCTCCTTAAATTTAGTTATGCTTGCACACGCTAAGGGTTCTTGCATTCAGAATCCTGTACTTGCTAGGGAGAGAGGGGAGCCTTCAGGTATGAAATAGATGTGCTGGATCTGCCTCTCTAGGGAACCTAAAGGAGTAATTCAGGTTAGGTAACTGACTTTTTGAAATTAATGAGATTAATTGCACCCCTGAGTTTTATGTAAGAAATTCATCTTGAGTGCCTGAAGTGAGTAAAATCCATGTTTGTAAGCGTATCTAGTGTGAGATTAGAATCCATGTTTATACACCCTTTGAAGTAATAATGCGTGTAGCATTAGAAATTGGATAAGAATTGAATTGATTTTGATATCCAGCTTGAGCACTAAATTCAGGAAGTTTGGTGAAGAATTTAGAACATTTTTCTTCTCCCATTTGTACATTCTTTTCATTGATGAGTTGATTTAAATTTTTACATTTGCTTGTCTCGAGCTATGGATCAAAATAAGAATTAAATACTTTTCACTCATCCTTTTGCAAAATAAAAAATTAGTTGATGCTGATTTTATGTTACTATTCTGTGTAATTGTGCTAACTGAAAGTGCTTGAAGTAAACCTTTTGTAAACTGTTGTATTGGTGGATATTACTGTGGGTAAACCATCTGTACACCCTTCTGTAATGGTGTAAGGATTCCAGATAAATGTACATGCAGTTCTTCCATCACTGGATTTCTTCTCTTACATTTTATTAGATGCTCATTCCTGCACATCTGAATAGCAACTTATGTTTTGTCTTCTCATTTCCTAGAGTTTGTAGAAGAGGTATATTTTTCAGAGCAATTTCTCACAAGAAAAAGTGCTAGCAAGTACTGCGTTGTAAGAGAAAATAATTAATGTGTAATATACATCATTATAAATGAGAAATGAATGGATGTGAAATTAATCTGTACAACATTTCATGTAAGTGTCACACAAAATCTTGCTACACAGCAAAACACATGAGTTCATTCTGGGTATTTGGAGAAAGTTCTCAGATGCGTATTGAAGTTGCTATGGAAGTTGAGCATTGACCCTAGTTGTAATTGAATTCCAAACTACAAATCTTGACTGTAGGTCAAGTACCACACAGCAAAGGAGGTATTGTTGGAAGCAAATTTTGAAAGACGTTAAGATGAACCTGTTCATAATTCTCAGGTATTTGTGTACCTCTTACAAACCTGTGTTTTCTTCCTTTCTAACTGAGGAAAAGTAATTTCAGGTTTGTGTGGGGTAGGGTTATTTTTCATATCTGTGTCTCTTTCCCCTTCATTCCGCCCCTGCCATTTTCTGAGATCTGCCTACTGTAACCTTTCTTCCCCACACCCCTCTACCACATACATTATAAGTCACAGTAAATCATTGATGCAGTTGATGCAAATTATTCTATATAAGCAAATCATGTCGATAGCTGTACTCACACAGGCTTTGGAGTGTGGATAAAATCAGAAGTATGCTAATGAGATCAGTGATGCTGGTGCCAGCTGAGGTTAGAAGAGGTTGAAGACCAAAGTCCAGAGTTTTCTGTTGATAGAGTACTAATTGTAATATGGATAACTTATGTTTCAATATTACAGTTTATTTAATCCTGAATGGATTTTGGAGAAAAAAAGGAGTCAGAGAAGGAATGCAGCAGAATGCAGCATTTCTCTTGCATAGAACTGTGTTCAAAGTAGTGTGTATATATACATATATGTGCATACACATTTTTAAGAACATGCCTCTTGATACTCTCAGATCACAGAAACGTGAAATATCATGGGCTGTCTGTACCTTGACAGAAAAAGTTTTACTAGTATATGTAATAAATTTCTCATTTTTTGTGGACCCTGATCTTGGAAAGAAACCTGTCTTTTATATATTTCTGTGGTCTGGGGACCTCAAAATGTGGTTTACATCAAATAAGAAAGTTGTCCAAATGAAGCAGTATTTCTGCGCTGACAATCCATCAGTCTGTAGTTACACTTCCATTTTCCAGTATCTTCAGCCTCATTTTTTTAGAGCATGGTGGTGGTAACACCAAGCTTGTGGGTTCTGTCCCCATGTGGGCTATTCACTTAAGAGCTGGATCAATGATCCTTGTTGGGTCCCTTCCAACTCAGAATATGCTGTGGTTCTGTGATTCATTATTAACTTTAGATGCATATACAGACTTATTTTTACAGGGATGGCTGTAGATGCAAGAACAACTGTTAATAATGACACATATATTATTGCAGAATCTGCATTTAAGAGCTTAGCTAGCTAACTCTGTATCTTGAAAACTTTAAAGAAAAATGTGGATTTAATATGATAATGCAGCTTTTCAGTTTGTAAACTGTATTTGTCTCCTAGGTCTTCCTGAGCACCTGTGAAGTGATTGACATAATCATACATTGTTTACATAATGGAATTGCAGAATGCTTCCTGGTTTTCCTTAAAATAGCCAATTCTCCTTACGCACACCTGCCTCTTGCTCACTAAGGTTAAAAAAAAAAAAGGTGCCCCTATGTGAGAATGCTTGAGCTTAATGATATGCATTAAAAAAAATCCAAGCCTTTTTTTAACTAATTGAACTTCACTGGATACTAAATGTGGACTTTGAAGTCATCCCTTTTAGAGTATTGGCATTCTTTTAGGAACATGTAAATGTATGGCTGCAATCTGAAACAGTGTTATGAACTACCTCAGACTATCAGTGCCCAAGAGATGCAGCATTTAATCCTTTATTGTGGTGCAATAAACCTCATTTTTCTTGGTTCACAGTTAGTGAATGTAACGGTAGTCCATCTATCATAGGTTACTATGTCCCCGATAATGATCTTCGCACAGACAAGATTCCTTCAGTTCTTGTTCCTAGATATTATTTCCTGTCCTACATCTCGTAACTCTCTGCTTTCAACTTTTGTCTTGCAAATTTTCTCTTGCTTCATGTTGTGTTAATTTCATCCATTTGTCTTATGTATTTTGCAAGTAAATAGTGGTTATGTTGAGACAGTTCTGAGGGCCATAAGCAATCAGGTATCACCTTGTGCTGATTGCTGTTCAATTGTAAAATGATGCATCAGGCTCAAAAATTGTGTGCTATTAAAAGACTGTGGAACAAAAAAGGGGCTCATGGGAATGTTACCCTCTTAAGTAATTGTGATCTTATTATGTACAAACCTTCTCATGTTTTAAAAATCTATTCTGGAACAGTTCTGACATAGTTCAGATCTTAAGGATGCGATGTCCAAGCACGATCCAGCAGAACAGGATTCATAAGACAATTTGTCCTGTACTGCCTGTCTTTTTGGACCTTTGTCTCCCTCTTCTTCTCTTTTTGTTTAAGGTCCAGTGTTGGTCATTCAAGTACTTTTCCACAGTTTTTTAATGTCTCTTTAATTTATGGAGTGTCTGGGATGAGAGAATGGCTGTTATTCATTCCTGTGGTGTCTGGTTTCGGACGGGTGAGAACACCTGGACAGAACATTTGCATGATCAGAGTCAACTGCAGTCTAACCTAGAGAATGTGCTATTTATAGTAAGAAGTGAGTATTTGATTAAAAATAAAATTGGTGTAGAGTGCAGATAAAAAGTCAGGGTAGTACTGGGGTTATATTCCTCCTGTAGAGGTGATCTAAAAATCACATGTCATGACTGTTCCTAGCTCTGGTGTGTAACTTTGGTGAAAGTGTTGAATGTTTATTAAAAACCATCTGGCTGGGTTTATAGGAGTTTGAGTTCATGTGATGATTCCTCTGTTGCTATGTGGCATTTCAAAATATTTTTTCTATTTGAACTACATTAATTGAGTTTTGAGTTAATATTATAATATTAAGGCTAAGGATGACACTGAACTTTAATTTTTATTCAGTTTGTTTCATGAACATCTACACTTGCAATCAGGTTTGAGAGAGGGCTTTCTTCACAGGTAGGTGTGCCCTTGTAGCTGGCACATCTTGTTCCCATGACTAACCAGACTCGCCAAAGGACTGTTGCTTTTACATGACTGATGCTTCCTCTGAGCATTAGTAGCCTGGGAACTCCTTGACATAGATGCCCTGTGTTCACTCTGCTGCATGCTGCCTGCCTGAAACTGTGCTTGTGTTTATCCTAGATTTAAAAGGCTTCTCCTGCTTCCCTAAGAGCCATCCCTTTCTCTCTAGCAATTACTATTTACAATGAAACAGTGATCTTTGAAGTGGGGCTGGTAATTATAAGTAGGCAGCATTGGGGCAGGTGTGCTTGGTATGGCAGTGCCGGGCAGCTGCAACCTGCAGGCCAGCTGTTGGCCTGCTGAGCTGCACAGCTGGATCCTGGCCACGGCAGCACTGCTTCTGCTGCCCAGAGAGGAGGAGCAGGGTGGTGGGTCAGAGCTGGGGTTTCTGGAGAGTCCTTGGAGCAGCCTGACTCAGAGCTGTACCAGTGTCTGGATTTAAAAATGTACAGTAGCAGTGTGAGAGGATCAAAAGGATAGACTTGGCTTGCTACAGACTTCCTCTGTCCCTGGAAATCACTGGCGAGTTGACAGCCTGCTTGTGCTGCTTATAATCCATATTTTTGTGTTGTATCCTGTGGGGTAG
>VZTH01017551.1:326298-529842 GCA_013397815.1 Aleadryas rufinucha | reverse complement strand
ATGAGAGCACTGGGGCTGAAATGAGAGCACTGGGGCTGAAATCCAGGCTCTGATTTCATTCCCACCCATCCTGCAGAGGCACAGCACGGAGGAGGAAGGGTCAGGGCAGCTCTGCTGTGTCAGTCCTCCCCCGGAAAGCAGCCACTCCTCCTAACAATGGCAATAATACCAATAACAACCGTGAGCATTCCGGGTGCGTATCAGGAGCACATGAAATGGGCTGTGGAGTACAAATCATTTATCCTCACTCACCAGAATATTAATTCATGTTTAAGACAGGGATGTATTGTCTTTGATTCCTGGTGGTTTTTGGCCTGTGCTGCTCTTATTCTCCTTCCATCACATCTGAATTCTCCCTTTCCCCCCCCCCCCAATTTAATACCTAATGTTTTATTTCTCCTTGCAGCTCTGGATTTCTCCTGTGTGTCATCCTTTTTGGGTTTTTTTTTTCTTTTTCTTTCATTATTTTGGACTCTTCAGTGCTGTTTTCTTTCCTCCCACCTTTTTTTCCCCCTCAGTCAGGAAATCCAGCAAAGCATTTAAGCTTGTGATGAAGTGTTTCCCTCAAGAGCAACAGATTCAAATCCTCATTTCCTGAAGGACACTGGCAGTGTAAAGGAACCTGCCTCAGCCCTTCCCTTGGGAATCCTGCTTTTCTCCCTCACTTTCTCAACTGCTGTAGTTTTAAGGCAGCTGAGGTATAAATAATTAATATTTCCAGAGGTGAGGATGAGCAGTGGAGCCTCAACAGCCCAGTGAGGCACAGCGTGGCTGATTCAGAGTTTAAAATACCCCCCAAAAATGCGCAACAATTTGCTGAACACCACCAGCAGCCCTTTCCAGGAATCTTTCTTTGTCTGCCAGGGAATGGGAAATGGCAGATAAACAGCATTGTACTGAATTTCCAGGCCACTGTCCCAAGAACTACACACCAGGCTGCTGGAAACAATGCTTTGTTCCACCCAGTTTGCTCATTAGAAGATGAATGGTTGAAGAGAAACGTGTCAGCAAGGAAAAGAGACACCAGCGTGCAGTGACACGTTCCTGAATTTATCCTAAATACCCTTCAGCTCTTCAGAGCAGCACACCTCTGCCTTTTCAGTGTTTACAGCTGGTTTTTTCCAGCTGTAAGGCCCAGGCTGCCCTCAAAGCCAGCAGGGGCTGCAGGGATGTGCAGCCTGGAGCCCTGCAATTCCACGGGCTCCCACTTTCTTTCCCATCAAGGCTTTTGCATTCAGAACACCCCAATGAAATGGAATGGAATCTTTATTTTGCTGCTGGCCCCCAGCAGGGCCCCTGGCAGTACATGGAGGTGCAGTGGAAGAGCCAGAGGCTGTTTGTGGGGATGGATTTGTGTGAGAGGTTTGGGGAGGAGAGAAGATGGGAAAACACCAGTAACTCCATGGGTTGGCTACTCCAGGTACTGCTCTGGGGAACTGGGAACTCCAAACCCAGCACACCTGGAGGATTAGGGAAACATCCTCATGGCAGCAATCACTGGGAACACACAGAGGCTCTCACTGGGACAGGGACAGGAGGGTTTTCTGTCTGCTGTCACACGGGCACTGTTTGTGATCCTATTTCCAATCCTTCCCGTGGCTGAAGCAGCAGGATGGAAGTGCAGGGATTCCCAGGGAAGGAGAGGGATGGAAGTGCAGGGATTCCCAGGGAAGGAGATGGATGGAAGTGCAGGAATTCCCAGGGAAGCAGTGGGATGGAAGTGCAGGGATTCCCAGGGAATAAGGAGGATAGAAGTGCAGGAATTCCCAGAGAAGCAGCAGGATGGAAGTGCAGGGATTCCCAGAGAAGCAGCAGGATGGAAGTGCAGGGATTCCCAGGGAAGCAGCAGGATGGAAGTGCAGGGATTCCCAGGGAAGCAGGATGGAAGTGCAGGGATTCCCAGAGAAGCAGGATGGAAGTGCAGGGATTCCCAGGGAAGCAGATTCCCAGTGAACTGTCAGTTCCCAGTCAGACACACCCGTGTAAGGTTGGGTGTGACTTCACACATCCACTGACGTGTTCACTTTCAACACCTTGGCAAAGTGACTGAAAAAAGAGGAAGAGGCAGCAAAGCAAAGCTGACAGTCAAGTTTCAGCTCAGCATTGCTCCCAAGTTCCTCATATATTTGGTACTGGGAGCGTTTCCCAGCATTGCTGGGAAATTTGAAATAGAAAATTTGAAAAAAAATTAAAATTTAAAATAAAAAACCCCTCTTTTAAGAGGGCAGGAAGATGTCTGCAGCAGCTGTGTTCATGCACGGGGAGCTCACAGCCCTGCAGCCAGGCTGGGGACTTCCCTGAAGTGTTGATTCTTCCTCAGGAGAAATTTCTTCCTGGAAAGGTTTGACAGGGGCTGCCCAGGGAGGTTTGGAGTGCCCATCCCTGGAGGTGGCCGAGGAATGGCTGGAGGCGGCACTCAGTGCTCTGGGCTGGGGACAAGGTGGGGTTCAGTCACAGGCTGGACTTGCTGACCTTGGAGCTCTTTTCCAACCTCACCAACGCTGGGATTCTGGGCTTTGAGCAGCGGGATGTGGGATTGATGATCAGTGGGAGAGGTCAGCAGGCTGCTGGGCTGGAGCTCCTCTTTGTAAGGTGTCAATAAAACACCTGACAGAACTGTGTGGGAGCTGTGTTCTGCTGAGCTTTGGTGGCTCTCTGGGAAATAAAACCTCTCCTGGTGTTCCATTCGATCCCATCGTGTGTTTAACCCGGAATTACAGAGGCAGCAGCACCCAGCATCTGATGCCTTGCAGTCGTTTACAAGTGCAAGCAGAAAAAGAGAGACTTTTTCAAAGACCTCGGAGGGGAAAGGAAGAAAATAAAAGAAGAAAAAGCACCTGTGAGTCCTTGAGGAAATGGAACATAAAACACCAGGTGTGAGCTCCTGCCACAGCACCAAACTCGGGATTAAACTGCAATTCCAGCTGTGTTTGCTGCGGGCTCCCAGCCCCGCTCTGGCACAGCCAGGGCAGCGATCCCCGGCCCAGGGACCCCGGGGGAGGATTCCTGCTCGGCTTCCAGAGGCACTCGGGAGAGATTCTCCCACCCAGAGGGGAGAGGGAGCCCCGCAGGAGCTCTCCTGCCACTGGGAAGGGAAACAGAGATCCTTAAAACAGCCCTAAAGAGGGAAAAGCAATTACAATGTGTGAAAGTGCTGATAGAGAGCCAGTTAGTGTTCAATGGCTCATCCCAGAGATCTCCGAGGATATCTCCCATCCACACACCTCAGGATTTATTCCATTTCTTTCGTTATCCTGATTCATTCTGAATTCAGTGCCAGCCTTGGCACCATGGGGAACTTCCAACGTTTTGACTCCTCGGATCATCAACCTGCCTTGGAAACGAGACAGGTTCCTTGCCACAGGTTTTGGTTTTATTTAGTGGAGGCCAGAAATAAAAAAGAAGAGGGAGGAATTGGGACACTTCCCTTGCTCCTGTGGCTTTGGAAAATCAGTTACCAAGAGATGGCCTTTTTGGGGGAGGTTCAGCTGATATTACAATGTTCAATTAAGCTCACTGAAAGAAGATTAAGAGACAATTTAATCACAGTTTGTGAGTACCTACACAGGGAGAACATTTGATACAAGAGGATCCTTTAACAGGCAAAGGCATTGAGTTACCTGTTGAATTCAGCAAAATTAAATTAGAAATAAAATTATTAATTTTTTTTAAGCAGGGCACTTTACCATTGTGACAAGTGATCAAGACAGTCAGGAAATCCTGGCTTTAAATCAGGATGAGGTGAGCTGATGTGCTGCATTCCCAGAGCTGCTCAGGTTTAGGGCCAGGAAGTGATGACCTGGGTGCTGACTGTAGCTCATGGAATCCCAGAATGGTTTGGGTTGGGAGGGACCCCAAAAATCATCCCATTCCACCCCCTGCCATGGCAGGGACACCTTCCACTGTCCCAGGGTGTCCCTTGGAAAGGTGGGACCCGAATCCAGGCTCACTCTGGAGTGCCTGGGGGAACCGGCAGTGGCTGGAGGGGAGGTTTGCTGGGTATCACACAGAAATTGAATTATTCTGCCAGAAAGATGACACTTTCTAACCCTGCAAATTCAAGGATTATCCTGACCAGAAACAATGACTGCAAGGAAATTAAAGAGAAAGTGCAAGGCTCTTTCAGTCAAGGTCTGAAATCCTGACCAGATTCCCATCCTGAGCTGTAAGAACAGGAGATTCCTTTTCCAAGCAGTGCAAACCACTGGGAGCCATCAATCTCCCAGAAGGGAACTTCTTTTTCCCCTGATTTACATGTTATCTGCAGTGCACTGTCTCCCCATGCCCAGTTCTGGCAGTGAGGTGCAGCAGTGATGTAAACATCAATATTTTAATGTCAGTGAAGAATACAAAACGAAATTGAATTCCAGTAAGTATAAAGGAAACCCAGCAATGGCTCTCCTATTGAATCCTCTGCAGATTCCAGATAATGGATTATTCAGAGACTTCCAGCTCATAAAAAGGTGCCCTTTATTCCTGGAATTTGATGCAGTTCTCCCTTAAACTGTGATTATTTTCTGATTCCATTACCAAGTGGATTTTGACACAGTGGTACAATTTCCTTATCTCTCACTTAAAAGTCGCTGCACTGGGCTGTGTAAATGAAAGCAGCAGCGTTTTCCATGTGGATCTTTTCCCATCTGTGTGATGTTTATTAAAAAGAATAAATCTGAGGGACACTTCCCAGCACAGCAGAATGGGAAATGCAGCTGTTCCCTGCAGGTGCTTCCAGCTGATAAACAAACCCCACTGCCTGGCCACACGCAGCAAGGCATTTTCACATGCAGGAAAATCATCTGGAACTCCAACCACCAAGCTGGAAACACGGCAGAGGTGAGGAATATCTGCAATAGCTGCAAACTGACCCCAGTTCAGACAGAAACCATCACCTGGCTGGTCCAGCACCTCCCTGACCACTCATTCCCCCAAAATCCAGTGTGCACACAAACTTCCTCGTGATGGGGGCTTCCTGGGGATGGAAACCATCAGCTCAGGGGGTTTGGGGTTGTTGTGTTCAACACAAGCATCTCTCTTGGTTTGGCTCTTCCTTGGGAATCTCAGCTATGGAAGCGTGGTGCAATTCAGAAATGCAATCCAGGGATCCCCTGCTGGCTGCTGAAATCTCTGCTCCTGGATAGAAGGGAGAATTGTCTCTCACAGATCGAGAAGTTTCCAACAGTTCCCCTCATTTCTGAACAGGTTTTGTTTCTATGGCATTTTTTAAGATATAAAATAAGGGTCCAGATTGATTTCCCACTTGGCAGCACGGAAAAATCACCCAAAGGCTTTTAATTTATTTTTTTTAAATGAGTTTTAAAAGCCCAGGCTGCCTACAGTCCAGCCCATTATTCTTGCAGGATAATCCTGCACTAAAAGGGGGGTGACTCGATGTTCTCACTGGCCTTTCCCCTCCCTTGGCTTGTTTGACCCTTGGCCACTCATGTGGAGAGGGGCTTTGGACAAACTGGACTTTGAGGGCTCCATTTCCATTTGGGAAATGCTCACTAATTTAAGATGGCTTAATTAATATTGCAGACCTTTGATAGGCTCAGCTGTGAGACCCTCCAGAAGAAGTGGCTGTGAAGCAGATAAAACCATTGGTATTCCTTTCTAGTGAATTCCCAGCCCTGAGCAGTGGGATTGGGCTGCCTTGCTGCCTCCAAGGCTGCAATCCTCTGCCATCCTGATGACCTGTTAGTGTTACTTGGAGGAAAAAAGCACAATTAGGGCAAGTTTAGCTTGGGATGAGCTCCTGTTTAATACCAGAGCTTACCAGAAGCTGCTCACTTTGCAGGACTGCAGCACGAGATAATTGACCTTAACACAGCTCCGTGCCTTTGCCTTTGATTTGGGCCACACAACTGAATTTGTGGGCAATTACAGAGGGAGCATGAAGACATAATTAAAGGTTAGGAAGAGGTGGACACAAAAGGAATAGCTCTGGAATTAAAGTGCACTAACTCGCTCTGGCTGTGGGGACACAAACAAGCTCTCAGCTCTGCAGGGTTCAAAGGAGAACTCTGGGGTTACCTGAGCAGGTAACCCCAGCTCTCAGAGATCTCAGGACAGCAGAGACACGACATTCACATCTCACTGAGTGGATGAAAGAAGCATTTTTGGTGTTCTTTACATTAGAAATCACACTTTCAGATAGAGAAAATTGATTTTTGTGCTTTGAACCATCAAGTAGCCAAGACACAGAATTCCAGCCAGGCTCAACATGGCTCACAGACTTTTTGATCCTCAGGGAAAAGCCCCCAGTGGTGGTACATCCATGGACAGCCCTCTAGATAAGGAGGATGCATCATTCAGAGTTAAAATTAATGAGGTGAGATTTAGGAGGTCAGAGCTATATTTGATTTCATATTGTCATGTCCTCTTCAAGGGAGTTCCAGCACAACCTTAGATAGGTCACTTCTCCCACTCATTATTTCAATTCCCTACCCAGAAAGCGGTAATAATTACATTTATACACCTCCAAGGAGTGCCACAAACCTCGTTTAGTAATGCACATTTGGAGATCTTCATATGGAACTTAGTATTTAGAAAGTGTTGTGAGAAATCCTTCCCAAAAAGGGTTGGTTTTCAGGGCTTTGTGATCCAGCATAACCTAAAAAAACCCAGCCCTGAAAGAACCCAATGTGCAACACTGAAATGGCTGATTTCCCTAAGGATAAATAGAGAATTCCTGAGCCTACAGCTGCCTGGGATGTGCAGAAGTTCTGCATTCAGGAGGGATGGATATGTACCTGCTCTGGGATCATTGCTCTGGGATGATGAGAACGCAGAGAAAGCAATGCAGCACCCAAAGGATTAAAAGCAAGGAGGAAAAGTCCACTGCAAAAGCAGCAGCCCAGCAAATGTGTGTCAAAAGTGAATTATGGGAACAGCCAAAAGTGAATGATGGAAACAGAATTATGGAAAAAGTGAATTATGGAAGGGCAGCTCCACAGAAACATCTGGGTAACAACGACCACGCCGGAGTGCAATGGCAGTAACAATGCCCAGAACTATTTCCACCAAGATATAGTGTTAAAAGAGAGTCATTTCAGTTCTCTCTTTGCATCTGTAAGTGGGAGTTGAATTGATGATAAATACAACCAGAGCAATGAAAAGATTTTGCACTGCATTTTATCACCTGCCCTCTCCTCCTGGCTGGCAGTGGCGTGGGGATATTCCTTACAACTGAACTGCAGCTGATCCTGTGCCCGGTGATCCGTGCTTTGTACAGAGAAACCAGGAGGCTGGGGAGGAACAAAAAGCCTCTCAGGTCACTGGGCGATTCCCAGCAAGGTTGTAGGGACCTGTGTCGGTTCGTATTTCACTGGAATGCGATTTCCCTGCTGGGATCTCGGAGCACTTTGCGAACACTGAGGCTGAGAGGCACACGGGGTTGTGGGGGAATGGCCAGGGATGAGCCCTGCTGCTGCTCCAAAGGCAGAGAGGGGCTGAGGGGCCTTTGTGAGGGGGCAGCACTTGGGATCAGAGAGGGTAAACATGAGAGGAGAGAGGGTAGGCATGATATCAGAGAGAGCTGGCATGATACCAGAGGGGATGGACATGATATCAGAGGAGATGGACATGATATCAGAGAGGGGAGATGTGATATGAGAGAGGGTGGATGTGATATCAGAGCGTATGGACACGATATCAATGAGGGTGGACATGATATCAGAGAGGGCTGACATGATATCAGAGAGGGACATGATATCAGAGGAGATGGACATGATATCAGCAAGGGTAGATGTGATATCAGAGAGGGTAGATGTGGTATCAGAGAGGGTGGATGTGATATCAGAGAGGGTGGATGTGGTATCAGAGAGGGGAGACCTTACCAGGCCTCGGTGAGAGGTCTGTGTGCAGCTGGCCAGCAGGAGAGGCTGACTCAGGCCAGGAACAGGCACTGCTGTGCAGGAGCTGTGTCACCTCCATCTGAGGGACTGTGGAAGAGCAGCAGCCTCAGCCTCACAGGGTATTTTAGGCACAGGGGGATGATTATTTTCTGGACGCTGCTGGGAGCTGGGTGAAGGGCAGCAGGGACTACCCAGGCTTCCCTAACCCTTCTCTGGGAGGTGTGAGTGGTGCACACCCTCCATCCAGCCCTTCCATCACCTCACCCACTGGGTGAAGTGTAGGAACACTCTGCTCTGTGTATGGGGCACTCAGGGCCTCTGGCTCTTCTCAGGAAATCCCATATTCCTCCTCCTCCTGCTGGCTCCATCACAGAAATCCCTGCAAGTCAAGTGACCTCACCCTGTGCTTTCCCACTGGCATTTGGAACCTGAGACTCCCAAAATACCCCTGCTCATCTTGCCTTTGGCCACTGCTCTCTCTCTCTCCCAAGGCTCTCATAAGCCCACGAGTGTGTTTTAAACCCAAATCCTAACCAGGCAGCCAAACAAGCTGAGATTCAGCTCATGTTCAGGCAGGCAGCCTCTCTATCAGCATCCTGCCAAATGCCAACTGTTATTTGCCTCCTCCAAGGCTCTGCTCCTCTACCTGCCCGTTGTGATTGGATTAGGATCCCTCACTCCAGAGCAGAGCCATTTGCTGCTATTCCTTCAGCAATTCAATTTTGCCCGATGTTATGGGCAGCAGCCTGCCTGGAGAAGTGAGTCAGGGCATTATTTTACTTTTACCAGTCTGCTTTAAACAAATATTAGAGAGCAGTGCTCCCCTGGGTACCGTTACAGCAAACAGCAATTTTCAAGCAAGCTCCAGAGCAGATTGCTCCTGAGATGCTTCTGCACTTGTAGGATGTCTATTATGCACTTGTGGCACTTGTGAGAGGGGTGATGATGGGGGAGATTTCACTGGCCTTACACAGGAACAGCAGTGCACCGAGCTAATAAACCCTGCACTTCCTCAGAGTGTGCACGGACTGTGCCACACAACTTCATTTTCCATTTCCTTTTGGAGTGCTCGTGGTACAGCCCCCTCTGCACAAAGGAGGGGGCACGGTGGCAGGACACAGGATGTTTGCTGTCCCTTCCTGTGACAAACCTGGCCCCCGAGCCCTCTGTCCCCACGAGGACAGCCCGAGGAGCAGCAGCATCCCCCTGCTCCAGGCAGCGTTCCTCAGCCCTTCTTCCCCCAGATTTCCTCATCTCCCTTTCACTCCCCACCTGCCTTTTCAGCTTCTCTGCCCTGCTTGGCTCTTGCCATGGAAATTGTGAGGATTTCCATCCAAATCACACCCTTCCATGCCCCTTTCCCCTCTCACATCCCCAGAACACTTTCCTCCCTTGGGTCCTGCTGGGGTGGCAGGGTCTGTCTGCCCGGTTCAGTGGGGTCCTGCTGGGACAGACTCCCTGCAGCAGCTCCAAGAGGGGCAATTCTCCCTCAAAACTCCAGGCAGGCAAGGAAACACCGTGATTGCACATCTGTTCCTCCCATCACTGAGCAAAGGGTAGGTGTTTATTAGGCTTCCAAACCTGTAGCTGAGCTCTCCTACATCAAGGGTACAGCTCAGCTGTACCAGCACAGCTNGCTGAGCTCTCCTACATCAAGGGTCTCCCCAGCACAGCCCAAAGGAAAAGGGGTTAAAAAATGACTCTATAAGGAGACCCTCACACAAGTTAAACGTGTTTGTTCCTAATCAGCTGCTAAGCTGGGTGAAAGACTGAGCTGGGAGAGAATTCCAAGCATTTCTGCTGTGTCTTTCCGGAGTGAGAGCCCACAGAGTGGCCACGAGTTCTCCCAGTTTTTGGCTGAGGGGGTTTGGCAATGCTGGGCTGGAGTTCGGAGCTGGGTGCTCTGGGTGCAGAACCATCCCCACATTCCAGGGTCCTGCTCTTCCCCCCTGCTTGGAAGCTCGGTCTGGGGGGCACTGGCATTCCAGGAGGGATGAGAGCATTCCTGAGAGCGTGGGGAAGGGAATAAGCGTTTGGAAGAGCCCCCAAATCAGGATCAGGGCAGCCAGCAAAACCCGAGCTGCTGCCTCAGATGTACTTCATTGGTATTCTGGAGGCAGCTGGGCTAGAGACTGCACAAAATTATTTTCAAACAGGAATTACAATTGGAAAGGCAAAATGAGAGAGATGGAGAGAGTTTTGGGGGCATTTGTCAGCTGAGAGCCTCAAGGTTGTATTCGAGCTGATGACAGAGTAAACACGAGAAAAGCTGAAACAAATGGTGCTCCGCGGATCAAAGCAACGAGATCCTGCCACAGATACTTAGCACTAAAAGGCTTTTCATTGTGGGGAAAGGGAGTGATTCCAACGTGAATCCGCGATGAATGGAAAAACAAAACTCTCTGCGAGGCTGGCAAGGGAGTGCGGGCTGGGATAAACCCTGCCTGCCCCTCCCTCGCCGGATTTCTGCAGCAGAGCAGCGGTGCCTTGCTGCAGCCCCATTCCCTCCATGGCTGCTGTCGGCCCCACAGACACGGGGCTCCATCCTGCCAAATTTGTCAGCCTTGACCTGCGAGTCTGATCTCGGGGAAATTCTATTCATTGCTGAATAAATAATGCATGGGCAGCCATGCATTTTTCATGCTAAGACTTTTAAAGGCCACTGTAGTGATGCATGTAAATTCAATTTCCCCCCCCAACACCCCCCAACCCCTTTCTCTGCACACTCAAGTGCTAAATAATTATTAACATCTGACTCAGGCACGGTGAGGGCTGCACCAGCCACAGACCCCACTGCTGCTCCGACACTGCTGCCTCCTCTCCACCCTCCAGAAAGTCGAGGAGAGAGAATTCCAGGCGACAGCAGAGCAATGAGGTTCTTTTCCTCCTCCTCCCCTGCTGGTTTGGGGTTTTTTTTTGGGGGGGGGGTTTGTGGCTTTTTTTTGTTGTTGTTGTTGTTTGGTTTGGGTTGGGTTTTTTTGTGGTTTTTGGGGGGTTTTTTGTTGTTGTTTTTTTTGGTTGTTGTTTGTTTGTTTGTTTGTTTTTAATTTCTTCTTTTTTTTTCTTTTTTGTTTTTTTTTTAATAAAGCCCTACAAAACCACGTGCATGAAGTGGAGCAGAACAAAGGGAGCAGCTCATGGATTTAACATTCTTCTGGAAGCACATGAATCCCTCCCAGAGGAGCAAAGCTGGTGCCTTTATTTGCAGCTGGTGGCCAGCGTGTGCCAGGGACCTGAGCTGGCCACGGGGCTCTGAGTGACCGAAGGGCTGAGGCAGGAGGGGGGGAAGCAAACACTGCTCAAAAGGGCTCAGGAAACCCTTAAGAAAGCAAATCTGGCGTGGTGGAGGTCCCAGTGGGAATGTGAAACCCCTCCAGGTGAATTCCCTTCGTGCTGGGGGTGAGGTGAGGACAGGAGCTCTGTGGGGCTCTGCGCTGACACCCAGCAGAGCTCTGCAGAGCCCCTCACAGGGGCTGGGATGAAGGAACCTCTGGGGTTTCTCCCAGCTCCAGGTGGTGTTGGTGATGTAGAAAGGGTCAGGAAAAGCCCCTCTGGGCCACTCAGGCAGCTCTGGTCTCTTTTTCTGGGAGGGGCTGAGGCAGAGAGCCTTGAAATCTTCACTGGCTGAACCAAACTGCCAGGCCAGCCTTGCAGGGACTCTCCAGATTGCTGGAGCAGTAAATACGGGAAAGGCAAAGCCCTGAAATGCATCTCAGTCTCCATCCCCTGGGAACCAAGGTGCAGATTTACCCAGGGATGTGCTGCAGCAGAATGGAACAGCCAGCAGGTGCAAGGGGATGCAGAGAGGACAACACTCGGTGTCGATGCTGGCACAAAGAGTAAAAGATAAAACACCTGAATTTTGGGCACTTCCAGACCTGTTGGCAGGAGCAAAGTGCTAATACAGGCACTGCAGTTGTGTCTGTACTTGAATAATTTCCCCTATAAAGGTTTAAAGCTGATGATTTATGCCTGAATTACCCTGAATTTGCACAGCAACATTTTGGGCTACCAACTCCCCAGTCTGGCAAGAACAAGGTCATTTTTCCTCACCAAAACTCTATTTCTGCACACAGCCAGAGAGATTCCTCAGATGCTTAAATGAGAGCTCATGCTTAAATGCTTTGCTGCCCTGGGACCTGGTTTTACCATTATATGCTTAACTTGATGACATTTCAGACCTGAAATCTGATGTGAAATCAGGGTGAAACAGACTGAAGGGTTGTTTGCTTCGGTGCTTTTTTGGGCTCTTCTTATGAAATATGTGAGGCCATCCCACAGGTCAGAAGAGGTGAGTTTGCTTGTTCAGAAGGTTGCTCACAAGTGGAGGGCACAGGAGTGGATATTTCTGTGGAGAACTGCAGCGTTTTTATTCACCAGTGGCAGAGAGAGGGAGGTGAGGAGGCAGGAGAGAAAGGAAGAGGAGTGCTGAGTGTCTGTGTCACTCATTTGTCCCAGGGGATGTCACCTGCCCACAGGGACCTGCTCTGCTGTAGTAACAGTGATGTGGAGAAAAGAAATTCATCCAGATGCAATTTATGCTTCTCTCTGAAGCAGCAGCCTGCACGGAGAGCTTTGGGCTGAAGCCACTCACAAAGCACACGCACACACAAACATAAACCCATTGCAAATTCTCCTCTCTGGGCTGAAAAGCGTTTTGGAATACGGATGAGAGCTGCCTGCAAACACATCCTGAGAACTTGGAGGGAAACCTGAGACAAATTATGGAAATGAAATGCCCATCTTTGCAGATCAATGCCAGGGAGTCCCTGGTGGGGAGTATATGGATCATTTAAGAGACTTCTCATCCTGTTCACTGGGATTCAGCTGCGAAGTGCCCTGGCTGATGGGGAGGGTTATTAATAGCACTGGCATTAGGGAATCAGCCACCTGTACCTTGTCCATGGACTCCTCTTGGCCTTTTTATTTTAGACTCATTCATAGGTAATGGATTTGCATTTAAATGAGTGTAAAACTGGTCACAGTAAGGACAGGAGGGAAGAAAGCCCCTTATTGATCCTGGTAGTGAAGCTTCCCCTCAGCCAGGCTGTTTTAATTGACAGCAAGCATGATAAATGGCCCAATCTGCCTAGAAAAGGGATCAAACTCCTTGGTGTGGAATCCTGGGCCATGCCATGGTTTGTGCTGCTTTGCCCACGTCCCTCCCTCCCTCCCGGAGCAGATTTGGGCTGTGGTTTGTGCAGTGCAAGGGAAGGGCTCTGTTATCACCAGCTCTGCTCTCCTGGGTGCAGATCCACACCCTGGGACAAAGGTGCCTCCTTGGAACCTTTGCTAATGTGCCAAAATCCCTCCCCTGGGGCCGGGCTTTGCTCTCCTGCGAGGGGGAGCTCGGGCTCATTTCGGTAACTGCGTCCAGCACAGCTGCCAGTGCTGGTAATGAAGAGGCTGAGGAGAGGGGTGGAGAAGCTGTTAAATAAATCACAGCCATGCTTTGCATTTTGAGAGGTGCTCCTCACGTCTGGCTCACAGAATGGCTCAGGAACTGATCGAGATCTCACTGTTCCTCCTCAAAAAATGGCAAAAGAGAGAGACTTTGGAAGATCTGCCTGCAGGTGAGGGTCAGAGGAGAAGCTCCAGCCTTCCTCCCCTGCCCAGCCTGAGGGGGAGGGCAGGCTGGAAGAGCAGAGCATGTGGAAGAAGGGCCAGCAGTGGTTCGAGGGGCAGGCAGGGGCTGAAAGAGCTGCCCCATCAAGGATGAAGCACCACTGAAGCTTCCAGCAAAAGCCCCATGGGGTTTTTTCCATCCTGCAAGGACCACAGATTGCAGGAGGTTCCCTCTGGTCATCACTGGATCTTTGCTCTGTGTGTGTGAGGGATGGGGTTAGAGACAAAGTGACAGCACACAGGGACTGTGACAAGATGCTGTGACAACACAGGCACTTTTCTGTGGGTGTAACCCTCTCCTCCCCAGTGCTGACACCTTTCAGGTCTTGCTTCCCACCCCTCGAGTGCCAGTGGTACACCAGCACCCCGACATCCGTGAGAACAAGCTGAAATCCCCCTGTTCCACAGAAAACTGGCAGCAGGATGGAGCCAGAAATGCAGCAGCAGCCCTGGGTAAATCCTGACTGTTGGGCAGGATGGATGGAGAGCTCTGCCCATCCTGCTGCCACTGCCCCCACCCCCAGGAAAATCAATCCTGCTCTCCTTTCTGTCTGGACCAGCCTCAAATAGCTGCACCCTGTTGCTAGGCTACCTGGCTGCCTTCCACACATCCCAGAGCTGCTGGAAACCTCGCAGCAAATTGCAGCTCACATGGTGGGTTATTTTTATCTTTTTGGGAAGAGGGGGGATGAATGGACAGTGGAAGGGAGGAAGGAAGGAAGATATTCCAGTGCTTGGATCCTCTGGTTGTTGGGTTATGGCCAGAAAGGCCTGGAAAAGCTTGGGAATATGAACGTGTGTGTTTCTGCTTCCTTAAACAGGTAGAAGATATGTGGGATCATAATGAAATGTCTGTCTGGCTAATGAATATCAAGTGTCACCTTTTGTGCTATTTTGGATCCTCCATAATTTGTCTTGTGTTCTGCCAGAGCCAGAAAAGAGCTGGGAACAGCTTCACAAAAGGCACTGGTGCTCCAGCAGCCCCGTGAAGGGCTGGCAAGTGTGGGATAAAGAGCTCCTGGCATTTGCACAGCCACGAGATCCTCACGTGTGGCTTGGGTTCAGGTGATCTCACCAGGGAGAAGGCAAGAAAACGGGATGGAAAAGTGAAAAATGCTTGCAGAGGAATGATTCCCATCCCCCCTGGGTACACAAGATTTTAGTCCCTTGTCCTGAGGCACCTGTGTCACCCAGCCCTGGGGGTTCCTGGCTTCCTGCACCCAGCAGGTGTGAGAGGAAATCCATGAGCAGCACTTTTCCTGCTCCAAGCCCCATCCATGCCCCTGCTAACTCACAACACCGTGTTTTCCCCTCTGCTTTTACCCACAGCTGGTGAACTGGGGCAGGCAGAGCCTGGCTGAGGAAAACCGTGGCTGGATCCCACCATGGGCCATGTCCCCTTGAATTAAAAAGACCTACAGAACAAATCACCTCATTTCTTCTGTGTTGCTGCCAGGACTGAGGGTTTCTGTACAGACCAGCTATAAATTCCAAGAAAATGGAGTTGCTTTATGGTTTTCCCTGTCCCTTTTCTTCCCATAAAAAGTGCTGCCATCATATGAGGTGAGAAACCCACTGCAGCTCTGGTCACCCTCACAGCTCTGTGCTGGGTTACAAAAAAGCCTTTTTGACCCTGTTTTCAGAAAGAAAAAGGCTTTAAAAGTGGTGTTTTAAATCCCCACTCTTCTCCTGCTTTGCATTAAGTGAGGTCCTCAGCTGGGAGGCGGATGCAGAGCTCCAGGTGACCTCTCCCTGGTTATCCAGGGGTCAAGAGGGACTGGGAAGGAGCCACTGGGAAATGGCCATTCCCAGGCAGCAAAATGCCACTCACAGTTCCTGAGGTGCTGTTCAAAGGGGGAAAAAAGAAGGGATCCCCCCCCTCCACTGCTTAGGATCCATTTGAACCTCCCCCTCCAGAAACCTTTCCCAGCGCTGTGGCAGAGCCGTTCCTCACTCTCAGCCAGGGATGGATTCTCCCTGCAATCACCAATTGGAAATGAAATAAATCCCAGCCACAAAACTGAGCCCAGACCAGGTTTCCTGCCCCCGTTCCCTCTGTTCTCCTGAACACCAAGCAGCCTCCCAGGGCCGGGCCCTGGCACTCCCCACGGGAGGGGTTTTGTTGGCAGCCGCAATCGGGGGCTCCATCAGGCACAGGGAGATTATTTCTATTTTCTCAGCAGCTGTTTGAAGGGAAATAATCCTGGAAGAGCCTAATGAATTAGTGTTCTGAGAGTTATCTGAACTAATGAGAAGGAGTGGAAATAGGCTGAGGAAAAGGGGCTGCTTTTCAAAGCAATGCAGTGCCTTTATTGGCTCTCTTCTGCTTTGGATGTTCAAAGCCTCTTTTTTTCCTTTTTTTCCCCCCTACAGCAATTTATTTCCTGAGTGATTGAAGAACAAAAACAATTACAAACTGTACCATTTTCTTTTTTTCCCCTCTGAGCTTTCTCCTTTTCACTTAGTGAGGTGCTCAAACTTCCTTCCCATCTTCCCTTCCCCCTTCTGCAAGACCAGAATAATTAGGGACCAGACACAAAACCTAACCAGAGTAGCAGAAGTCTGGGCTGTGCAGGGTTAGGTACTGAGCCACAGCATGTTAGTGAAATTTAAATAAAAATGGGAAAGGAAGGGGGAAAAAAAAAAAGGAAAACATCTTTCTGGTGCTTCTGAGATCAAAGGAGCAACCCTTGAAATTTGATGGTTGGGAACTTCTGAGAAAGGTGGTTGTTAAACCATTCCTGACTTCTGTGGCTGTTTTATCAGGAGGCAGACAGTGACATTGTTTGAACTAGATACTGACTTTTTCCCCACAGAGGTTGTGTGATGATTTCTGAGCGTGTTCCCCGAGGCTCAGGGTTTGCTGGGAGAGATCAGGAGCAGGGGAGATGCTCCCACTTCAAAGAGATTGCACCGAGGCAGCCCAGGAATGGGAGCTCCCTGCGCTGCCCATGGGCACAGGCCTTTGCACAGCTGTGGAGCTCACACAGTTCTCACTCCTTTTTCTCTCTCTTTGCCTCCCCACCTTCTCCAGGGCTCACAACACAAACTTGGCTTCCCTGGAAAACACAGCCCTCCCTCCTGCTCAAGCTTTTTCCTCCTCAACACCAGAATTATTTCATAGGAAGGTGTTCAGCGTTTGTTTCTCTGCACATTTACACTGAGAAAGCAGGAAAGGGTTGGTGCAGATATTGAGGGAAGGGTTTGAGTAAAAGCAGCCCTGGGTCTGAAGCACCTCCCTGAGCAGCTGGGACCGACACTGTTGGACACAGCTCTTCTTCTGGCACCGACTGTGAAGGCTGGAAAGTGTCCCCACCATCTGCCACCCTGTCCCCACTGCCCTTTGGCTGGGGCTGAGCTGCTGGTGTGGTCACTGCTTAATGACCTTCAATTAAAACACATTCATTTAGCCAGGATCTGCTATTTAAATGAGCTCATCTTTGCTGGAGTGGCCTAAAGAGCAGCCAGAGGAGCCCAGGCAGGCAGAGGTGGGCTGTGACCTGCTGCTGGGACAGGGTTTGTGGCCCAGCAGCAGCCCAGTGGTTGTAGAGCTGTCACTCACACGTCCCCCCTCCCAGAATATCCCGTTATTTGCACTAATTATAATTTTATAATTATATATATCCTGTAATTTGCACTAGTAACTATTTAATTGTTCTTTTTAGACAGTCTACACACGACTCCTGCCCCAGACACTCTCCAGCTCACTCACAGAACCCCAGGGTGGGTCAGGCTGGAGGGGAGCACAGAGGGTCACTGGTGTCACCTCCCTGCTCCAGCAGGGCCATCCCAGAGCCCAGGGCACAGCAGTGTGTGCACACAGCTCTGCAATATCCCCAGGGAGGAGCCCCCACAGCCTCTCTGGGCTCTGTTCCAGTGCTCAGTCACTGCACAGTGGGGTTTTTCCTCATGAGCTCTGCGTGTTCAGGCTGAATTTCCCTGTCCCACAGCTCTGATCCGTGTCCCTGCTCCAGCCCAGGAGCTGCACACGTGGCACCACCGAGGAGCACCCTGAGACCAGCCTTGGTTTAGTTCCACACACAGAAAGGAGCAAAGGGACCACAGCAGCATCCCTGTGGATTTGGGCAGGGAATTTCCGAGGGAATGGGGTCAGTGGAACAGCACAAGAGCTCTCCCCTGGCTGGGGGAGCAGCAGGGCCTGGTTTGGCTGTGCCTGTGCCCCGGGGTGCCACAGCCCCCCTCCTGCCCAGAGGTCCTGGAAGGCACCCAGAGCCGGCTCAGGGAGGGCTTTCCTGGCATGGCACAGGCTGGCAGGTGGTGCAGAACTGATCTGCTCAGCAGCACCCCCTTCACTCCAGCGCTGGAGCTGTGCTGGGATGGGACAGGCACCACCTGGAGCTGCGGGATGAGCTCAGGGGGGTCGTGGCCAAACACTGGGAAATGGAGAATCCCAGGCAGCTGCTGGGGGTGGAAGAGCTTTGTGAGGTCCAGCTCTTCTCCAGGGCACAAAAACCCCTGAATTACACCTCATCTGCCTCCTTCACCTGACCTAATGATTAATAAAGTCTTTATCTTTTATCTGGGTAAATTCTAGCAAGGAAAAAAATCTCAGCAAGCAACCACATGGAAAAGGATTTGGCAAGGCCTCCTTTGAATCCTTATTCTCTGTTCCTGCTTTACTTCACTGAGGAAAGAAAGTCTCATATGCCAGAAATGCAAAAATAATACATAAATAGCAGGAAGCAGCTTAAATAGTTACAAATAGGAGCGAGGCTGCTTGATGAAGGTTCATCAGTCAAAATGTGTAAAGAAAATGCGGAGCAAAAGAAAGGGAGAAAAGTTGGAATGTAAATTCAAAGTTTAAAATTCTCGCCTCATTTACAGATGGGGAATTGTAATGGTGGGGGAATTTGTTTAGAAATGGATTAATGTTGTGTTCCCTGTCTCACTAAAATTATAGTTTCAAAATTACATGAAATATTCATGGAGGATGGGGAGGGAACTGACATCACCTTGGCTTTGCTGCTCAAATGAAACAAACCGAGGTGAGGAAGGTGGGGAGTGACTGAAGAGCTTTTTTCATTTCAGGAGAGTATGAGAAAAGAAAATTTCCCTTTCCTGTATTCAACGATTAAAATGATAATGGCTACACAAGAACCTAGACAGAGAAATTTCCAACCCCTCTGAAATTCTCTGCAGCTTGCAATTACACACAGGCAAATTTATCACGGGTGCCAGATGGCACAGCGAGCATATTGGCAGGGATTTTTGAAAGAAAGGAGGAAAAATAGCTGGCCTGTTCCGTGCCTAGCTTTCCTTCCCTTCTCCCTCCCACCCCCAATAACCTGTTCCTATTTTCTCTCTCGATGTAAATTTTCCTTCCTCTGTGTAAACCAGTAATTTGGAGAAAGAAACAATCACATTATTTGGGGTTAAGCCTTCATCTGAGATACCCACGGGTTCCCTGCGATGCAAATGGGTGAAATCACGGAGTTCAAAGGCTTTTCTTGCGAGCAGCCCTGTTATTTTCACTGGGGTGAGGGTGAGAACAGACCCTTGCTCTGCAGTCAGTGAGGTGAGCACACAGGTTCTGGTGTCAAAAACTGAATGCACAGAAGACAATTCTTTGTGCTGACATTTGCAAAAAAACCCCCTAAATCCCAAATCAACAGATGATGTTGACTGCAGACCCCCTCAAATGCCTAATCCAGGTTCTTGGGAGGGTTAGGATCCCATTTTAAGTGCCCAGCCACCAGCTGCTTCTCTTGTGTCACTTGTGCTCAGGTTTTCAAACCATCCCCATCCCCTCCAGGAGCGCTGTGACAAGCAATCTGCTCCCTGTCTCCAAGGAGGCAACATTCCTTCGGCATCCTGGCCCAGATGGGCGATGTCAATCAGCTTTGGAAGAGCTGCTGGTGCCCGGGCAGCGCCGAGCTGTGCGTCTCAGAACGAGGAGCGAAGCCGTGGCTCCAGGAGGGAGCTGGGCTGTCGTGAACGAGGTGAGGAATCCATGCCAGATCTCACTGTGCCTCACAGAGTCACAGAATCAGCTCTTTCTATTGACAGAATCTTCGATTCTCCGAGGTAATTTGAATTACTGCTTTTTGTTTCTCTGGGAGTTAATTGCCTGGCTGCAGCTGGAGCCACGGAGCCTGCTCTGTCTGTTTATCTGGGTGTCTACCCTGCCATCCACCTGCTTCATCCCACTCCACTGCTCCCATCCCATCATTTGGGGGTTGCTTTCAGAGCTGGGTGTCAGGTGCAGCATTTCCACATCTTTTTTTTTCTGAGCAGCGTTGACAATTCTCACTCTCAGGATATTACAGGTTGAAAGCTTTTGTCTTCCTGTGTGCACACATTCTGTGCTTAAATGAACATCTAGAGGCAGAAAGGAGGCAGGAAGGGAATGATGCAGTTATTCCAGCTGGCTTTAATCTCAGCCCCTGCACACAGCACTGTTCAAAGGAAGAGCACCAACCCTGCATCACTTCAGATTTTTCATTCCTGAGTGGGTGGGTGGCTCTGGATTGATCAGGAGTAAAGAGGAGACTGCACAGGCGAGAAAAGGCTGCTGCTGGTGATGCCTCAAGTGGCTACCTGGAAACAGAGACTGGACAGGAGTAAGGGAATAAAGGTGATATTTATTTGAAAGGCCTTCAAAGGTACACCCTGGGGAGCCCAGAGGCTGCTGCCAAAATGGACCCCGAGATGGACAAGTCACGAGTTCTTCACACTGTTATAGGTTTGGTCCATTTGCATATCAGCATAAATTCGCCAATTAAAACTTTAGCTACTGATGGGAGTTCTCTAAGCTCAGCCCCCCTTCTCCAAGATGTTGGTTTACACCTTTTGTGCTCAGGACAGTCTGGGTGGCCTTGGAAAGCAAACCCAGAGAGGCTTTGTTATGTCTATCTTGGCATGAGGGAACAGCAACTGACTATAAAACATTTCAGAGTTTCACACTAAGCAATACAGGATCTGAAAAATATAAAAGCTAAAAGCCAAGGCATCACTGGTGTTCAGAGATGTCCACAAGAGCCCTCGTTCCTCAGCAAGCCCTGGGCTGTGTCCACCCTCCCTTTTGGCCACGTCTCGTTGGCGTGGGGCACTCAGGGGTTCCCATCACTCCTGACTCCTGCACTCCCCCAGTTTTCACCCCTCACAGGAGGGTTTCCTCCAGGAGCAGCAAATGGAAGCTGAATTCACAGGTCTGAATGTTCAAGGTGGTGACTGGACACAGACCTGACTCAGGCCCTGGTGGGGGGAGCAGGGCTGCTGCTCCTCAGGAGTGTGCAAAGCCAGATGAAGAGTGATCACTCAGGAAATGAAATGCCTCTTTTGCTCTTTTTGCTCATCTTTTGCTCCTCACCACGTCAGCTCTAAACCCCCTTGTCAGCACCCTGCCCTGTGTGTGGGGCTGGGGGAGCCCTGGGGATGTACAACGTGCTGTGCCACAAAAACAGGGCAAGGTAACAACACATGGGGCTGCTTGGACACTGCAAATTTCCCTGCCCTGCCTTCCTTGGCTTTGGTTTGAATCAAAGCATTGCTGAGCACTGGGGAGGCCCTGCTCTGCTCCCTGCCTTGCAGCTTGTTGATATTTCATAGTGCAGCTCTGGGTTTAACTCCTGCCACTGTCAGTGCCTCGGGTTTCCACGTGTGTGGGAGACCCTTGGAGAAAAGGAGAGCAAGAGAGGGAAAAAAATAACAATGCCACAAATAATTGTCCTGGCATTCTGGAGAAGAGAGGCAGAGGCTTGTGCCTGGGAAACAGCTTGTCATTTGTCTTTAGTGCAGCATGATTGCAAACAGATTTCCTGCAGACCCTGGCCACATACTGCACTCATTAAATAAGCCGTGTTCCTGTTGCTTGTTGCGCTCCTCCCCCCGGCTGCCACGCTCTGTCCCCTCCTGGGAGCTTTGGCCGTGGCATCCCCGAGCTCCCAGGGTGTTGCTGGGGGTGATGCCTCAGACAGGCTCAGACAGAACCCAAGGAAAGCTGCCAGGCTGCACTGCGCTGTCGGGAGGGGCTGAGGGTGATAAGGGATGATAAAGGCTCCCAGGTCCCGTAGGGATGCAGATGAGGCTGGAGGTTCCTCCCTGTCCTGCTGCCTTCTCTGTCCAAACAGCCCTGGTAGATTTGTCCCTGGTAGATTTGTCCCTGGTATTAAAGGCTGTGAGACCTCTCAGGCTGTTAAGATTTACATGCTTCTGATCCCGCATCCCTGATTTTGCTCCTAAACAAACTCTGCCCTGGTTCACTCCGGGGTGCCAGGGCTGAACTGCACCCACCTGGCAGGGGAGCAGCAGCCCCAGCCTGGGGGGTGAGTTAGAGCCGAAGGCAGCTCTGAGAAGTCCCAAAAGAGGGGCTACAGCCCCCCCTACCATCCAGCTCCATCTGTGCCTGTCTCAGAACGCGAGCAGACGCACGAACAGAGCTGTGAACGAAACCACAGCGTCCCAGACAAGGCTTCAGCACCCCCCTTCCACTCTCCCTCGCTGCCCACAGAGAGAGCGTTGTCTCCAGGGCTGGGTGCTCGCCCACATCTGGCCTTGCCTTCCCCCCGTTGTGTTCCCAGTGTCCTACAGCTGGGTCAGTGTCCCAGGAGAGCAAAAGTACCCACCCAGGCTCCCTCCACGTGGGGACAGTGACATTTCAGGGCAGGACGTGGCAGGTTAGGATGGGACTGAGCGTTATGGGGTGCAGAGGAGGGAGCTGCAGCCCTGGCTGGGGCAATGCTGCAGCTCTGGCACGTCAGGGAGCCCAAAGCGACCGTGCTCCTGATGCCACTGCCACAGCTCCTGCCCTGCATGAGGCTGGGAGAGTCTCAGGGCATGGTTGGCTCCTGAAGCAAAATTTCTGTTGAAATTCCAATCAATCTTTTCACTCTGAAGCCTCTGTCGGAATTTCAATAAATCACTTCACTCTGAAGCCAAGGACACCACCAGAAATTGATACCAAAAATTGATACCCATTTCTGGAGTACCTGGGAAAGGCCTGATTGCTAAAAAAACATCCTCTTGAGCAAACTTCTGAAAGCTGGGCTCTGCCAAGCCGCCCTTGGCAATGTAAGTGCCTCCAAATCACCATTCCCTGCTGAAAATTGCCCTCTCAGTGCAGCCCAGGGTATTTAAATGGGAGAAAACCAACTGAAGCAGCAGCTCCACAGCCCAGAACTGCAACACCAACCGTGTCACTTCAGAGAGGGAATGTCTGAGGAAAGGGTTAATTCTGTTTTCATGCCTTTTAAAAATAATTATTTGTTGTCACCGTGAAGAGTGACTGATAATAATAATTACAGCTCAAGAGCACTGTTCACTTGCTTCCCATCAGAGGGGCTGAGTGCAAATCAGCCAGTCCAGGTTCGTTTGAGAGCGCTCATAATTATGTTCCTGCCATCACATTCCCTCTTTCCTTACAGAAAAGGGGGAAAATGCCTCCTGAAGTATCAGAGGGAGTTTTGCCCAACAATAGAAGCTTGTTCTTGAGTGATGGTTGAAACCCGGGGGGGAGGGGGGAGAATGAAGCAAACAAGGGCAGGATTTATCCCGCAGCATCCATGCATTGGGATTTCTCTCTTTAATTTTTTTCCTTGTTGCCTTATAATGTTTTAAAGAGAGCCATAAAATGGTGCTTAGTTTAATGCTGTGCAGAGCTCAGCTAAATCATTTCCCTGATTGTGTCACCTTTTCATTCAGTGGCTGCAGAGTCTTTGAGACACAAAGAGGTTTTTTCACCATTATGCCTCACATAGAACATGGAGATTGCTCTTAAGTGAGTCTCAAATATAATTATAATTACAAATATAATAATAACTACAACAAAAAACAGGCTACAGAGATGCTGATTAGGGAGCTGAACCCTGCAAACATAAATAGATAACTGAAGTGAATGGGAAGAGGGCACAAGAAGATGTCCATGAACAAGGACAAGGAGGTGTTTTGGTTGAGAGCTCCATGGTGAGATAGTGGCAGTGTCAGCTTTAATGGAAAAAGCCTATGGAATGTGTTCTTTACTGATATTAAAAACAGAAAAAAGAGAGAAAATTCCTCCCTGTGTGGGTGGGGAGGCCCTGGCACAGAGAAGCTGTGGCTGCCCCATCCCTGGCAGTGTCCAAGGCCAGGTTGGATGGGGCTTGGAGCAGCCTGGGACAGTGGAAGGTGCCCCTGCCTGTGGTGAGGGGGGGCACTGGATGAGCTTTAAGGTCCCTTCCAACCCAACAGTTCTGGGATTCAATGTAAAGAAAACACCAAAGCCCGTGAAATTACCTGTTTTGGGGTGTTTTATTTTGTCCACTTGAAGTCTCAGCCTATTTCTAACAAGATTTGTTCAAAAAGGGTCAGCAATCTGAATATCAAACCCTTGGAAAACGCACGGATATCCTCCAGCCTGAGCTTCCTCCAGGAAGCCGGTGCAAGAGTGGGTGGTTTTATGGTAATCACATGAAGCAGGGCTCATCTGGAGGAGAGAATTTTGCGGAATGCCCCGTGGCCATGCAGACAATGAGGGAGAGTCTGCACTGACAATGGAAAGCACTTTCCCTAATGGGAAACATCCTCATCATTCATCCCGTGCCCTGCTGTGTGCTGCCGGGCTGGTGAAATGCAGGGCGGATCCAAGACCCCCGTCCAAGTTTCCTAATTGCTCTTAATGTTTTCCTCCTTGGTGGGCACAGGAAGCTTGTGTAATGAGGGGCAACGGGGGAATGGCACCAGGATCGTGCCCGAGGGCACCGGGGGAAGGGAAATTGGGGATGCCAGGCACTGCAGCCCCCCAGCCACGGCTCTCTGAACGCTTGGCACAGGATCTGCCACAGTCCCAACCAATGCAATTAGGGTGAACACAGAACAGGGAGGAATCAAGCATGAAAAGGGGATCTGGTTTCTCAGTAAAAATCTGAAACTGAAGCCATCCACTGCACCCCTTTCAGAGCTGGGCTGGTTTGGCCACAGAATGTCTTGGGTTGGAAGGGACCTGAAAGATCACCTTGCTCCATCCCTCTGCAGGGACAGCTTCCACCAGCCCAGGCTGCTCAGGGTTGGGGCATCCACACCATAATCCATTGCAACAGAGTGAATTTCTGTCCTTTGCCCCGACACTGCCCTGTGGCCATGGAAGAATTTCTTATTTTCAATAATAATCATATAATAATCATCTTTGAAAGGCTCCTCACACACCACAGGCCGAGCACCCATATGGTGCAACACCAAATTCTCACCAGCAACTTCTGTTCGAGGCAAATTTGTCCTTGTCACCAACCAAGGGATGTTCTTAGTTTGGCATGTTGGAGTCTGGCTGGACAAGCCAGGCACTCTCAGTGAATATTCCCTTCTGGCAGATTTGTCTGGGAACCCAAAGCTGTTTGCAGCCATCAGGGTGCATTTACACTATCAGAAAAGTGTGGATCCAAGTCTCTTTTGCAGATCAGACTCCAGTGGGGATGATAAACCACCCTGTCCATGCTAAGAGGTCTGTACAGCTCAAATTTTGGAGCTCTACAGCCAAATCACACCCAGTGAAATCATATTTTAGCATGAAACCCAGCACTCATTCACTTGGCAGATGATCAGGGCAGGAGCTGCCACTGCTGAGCACCTTCCTGCAGGAAGGGGAGGAAAAGGGCACAGGAATTTATAGTTATGGCAAAAACCAAAGGCACACATCCTGCCCAAAGCTACCTGGGTTTTGTTGTGGCCCTGGGAAAACATAACTCAGCCAGAAAGACAGCCAGGAGACAAATCAAACAGGGAATGCTCTTGCCTTTCCCCAGCACTCATCTCTGCACTGGTGGGCAAATTCCGAGCAAGGAACTGTTTTACCTCCGTCACTTCGCATCCGTCTGATCCAGTGGAATAAATGCTGTTGTTCCCTTTTCGGAATATGCATTAGTTGATGTTTAAGCACCAGGCCAGCAGCCCCCAAGGGTGTACTAGAAAGAACCAACCAACCAATTTCCCAGCAAATAATTTATTCCACAAACATTGCTCCCCTCCCCAGCTCCTGGATCGGTTCTGGGCGGTTCGCAAGGTTCTTAGATTTATTTGTTATTCGGAATTGCTGATAAATTTCTTCCATGAATAATGAAATTGGGCCGGAGATTGTTCACCAGCAGCCTTTTGTGAGCAGTTGTAATTCACTGTGCAAAATTCCTGTTGTGATTTGATGTGTTAGCTGTGTTTGGTGACATTGTCTCCGAGTGGATGAATTATGTGGCTCACCAGGGAGCGTGGCAGGTATTGGGATTGTAAAAGTCTTGATTGGCCATTCCGAGGCAAAGTGGGGGATATAATCTAAGTGTGGATGTTTGTTAGTGGCAGGGCTGATTCTCCATCCACTTACCCTGACATAATTGGGAGATTGCTTCCCTGATATCAGCAGAAAGGCTGACTGTAAAACAGGCAAAAGAGGCATTACAGGCAGTGCTGCTGAAATAATGGTCCCTGGGGGCTCCCCAGCCAGCAGCTGGCTGCAGGTAAAAATGACAGGATGAGAACACTCCTTTAACCATTGTTTCCTATCATTGATATGGGATTTTTCCCGATGGAACTGGTGCACTTGTGAGTAACAGAAAGGGTTCCTGAGGCTGCTGGAGCTGCTGTTTGCTTGGAGTGGTACAGCAGTAACTGAGTGTTTTGTTCCAATGGCAGAGTTAACTCCGGGTGAGCAGGGAGAACAAACACTGGGTTAAACCATTCCCTGCCTGAAAATCCCTCCTCAAACCCAGAGCTGGGCTTCTTCGTGTCCCTCTCCCCTCTGCTATTTTCTGACTCTCTCCCAGCCTGTCATTCCCCATCCTCGTCCTCTCCAGAGCTGTGGCTCTGCCTCTGGGGACAGGCAGCAGAAATGCCAGGGATCAGCATCCTGCCTGCCCTGCACGAGGGCTCCAGGGGATCCAGGGGAAAGCTGAGCCCCTCACGGGTCCTGTTTTAAGGACAACACTCTTTAACCTCTTCAGTGAGATCAAAGCCAAGCTCCCCAAACTGGGGATGCAACAGCTCTGCCTCCCTCCTCCTGTTGCTCCAACAAAACCACTCTGAGGAGAGGGTGGTGGGAACGTGGAATCTCCAGGCTGTTCCCACAGCAGAGCCCGTGCATCCCTCCCTCCTCCTTTGTGTGTGCAGGAGGTGTTCCTTTTCCTGAAACAATTTGATTCAATCGACTTTTTAAACGGCATTTATTTAATTTGTCACAAGGGTCTAGGGCAGCCCAAGGTGAGAGGACGATAAAACACAGCCCTGCTTCCAAATCCAACAAACTCAATTCCCGTGCCGGGAATATCGAGCGCCGAGGCTCTGAGAGCAGGGACACACACACACGAACAACTAAAGCTCCATCACAACCCCCCAGATGTCACCTGCTGCCCCCACGGTGTTCACATCACCAGGAACCTCCACTGTGAACACACCATTCCCAGCTCTCTTCCCTAATTCCGGATTTTGGGAGAGGAGGCAGCGCCGGGGCTCATCTGAATGCTGAGTGCCGTGCACCAGCCATGTTCCCTCCTCCAGTGCATCCCCCCTCTGCATGTTTAGGATCCCTCCCTCTCCAACTCAGAGGTACCAAAGCATTTGCTGTGTTTTTTTGTCTCAGGCAGCAATGTGAATTTTTAAAAAAACACCTTTACAAATGAGAAAAAAAATCCAAGCGGACTTTCCCCAAAACCGATGTGGGGGAGGGAGATGCTGCTCTTAATTTGACAAATCTTTCCCCATTTTGGGGTGGGATTTTTATTTTTTTTTTGTTTCGTTTCCCTCCCTTGCTAATGAAATTCCTAAAGATAAGATGGGTTGTTGTTGCCATGGAAACCTGGCGCTGGCAGAAGCTAAGACTGCAGATTTATTCATGCGGCTCGTTAGTCAAACTTGATGCAATAACACGGAATTAATATTTCGGTCTCATCGAGATCTTGCAGCGTTTGCCTCTCTGCAGAAGCTGGGAGCAGGAGGAAGTGCCAAACTCTGCACTGCTGGGCTGAGTCCCTCGCTCCTCTCCGGGCATCACACCAAGGCAGCTCTGTTTTGTGCACACAAAGTCCCTTTGCTGCTGCTGGCCATGGCAGGAGCAGCCTGAACGTGGCTGCAGGAAACGTGGCCTGCTCCGCTCCCCAAAGTCCCCAGGATGGAACTGGCAGGGAACTGATCCTGCCACTCAGTGGACAAAGGGTCTTCACCCCCTGGTAACTCACACAGGGCTTTTTGTGCTCTCATTAACGTGCATTTTGCAACTCCTTGGGATGAGTAAGGATAGCCAATATTTATTGGATAAATAAGCATTGATCCTCCTGGGGACGGCAGATTGAGGTGCTGTGCCCATGGCAACTCCAGCTCCATCCCACGGAGCAGAAGAGGGGGAGAAATGTAAGATCATTCCTTAAATCTGAGGGCAGGTTACTCCTGTCTGCATTTGCCCTCCTTGAGCTTTGCTTTTTGCTGATCATAAGAATCATAAGATATGGAAATTGTGTCTCTGTAGGGTTCCTCTTCAAACATCACTCCTGTCTGCTTCCACACAGCTCTAACAAACACCACGGATGTTTGTGACACCACAAATAGGGTTCTAACTATAAAAGGGGAAATGGGCAGCAGCAGCAAAGTCCTAAGGGGTTAGAAATAGGAAATCTCTTGGCTGTGAAGTGTGGTGTTGGAGCTTAGGTGACTTATGGTTCTTGGGCACAAAGTCCAAGGGACACCCTGAGCCTCAAGCCACACTTTTATTGTCTCCCAGACAGGAATGAACCAAACAGCACAAATCTGTGACCAGAACTGCTCAGCAGGGAGTGAGAAATCCTGAACCACTACAGCTCAACACAGACTTGCTTGGCCACCTCAGAGAGTTGAGCCTTTGGAGGATGAAGGCTCTTCCACTACCCACATCCCATAGCATAGAAGAAATCAGTGTTTTCAAAAGTTCTCCATTTTAAGCTTGATGATCTCAAATTTATTTTTTTAAATTTGATGAAATGTAACTTTTTTAGGTTCCTCCCAGGCCCCTTTGTGCACTTTAAAACACAGCACACCAGGCAGCTAAAAAACACACGGACACAGAGAAGGGAAGAGCAGGGTTTGGTCACAGAGAAGAAGGGAAGAGCAGGGTTTGGTCACAGAGAAGGGAAGAGCAGGGTTTGGTCACAGTGGAGAAGGGAAGAGCAGGGTTTGGTCACAGAGGAGAAGGGAAGAGCAGGGTTTGGTCACAGAGAAGAAGGGAAGAGCAGGGTTTGGTCACAGAGAAGGGAAGAGCAGGGTTTGGTCACAGAGAAGAAGGGAAGAGCACAATTTGCCCACTACTCTGATTTAACTCATGGTTTTCAACCAGGATAAAACCCAGCCAAAGCCTACTCTTACCCCAAACCCACCCAAACACAAGTTTTCTGCAGGTCTCTCAACAATTTAATGAGTTCTGGAGGGAACCAAGGGTGGTGAGGGCCATGCCAAGGAAATGCTGCTCCCTGTGCGTGCCTGGCCCTGCTTACACCCATTTGTTGCACCGAAATAGATGGCTTTGCCCTTTGCAAAAGGCAAACTGCAGCCAGAGTCTGCCTGATGGATCCCTGCTGTAAGGATGGAAAAGGGCACGCTGAAGGCACTGGATGAACTGGCTTTGAATCATAAAAGGTGAAGGACATTAATGCTCCTTTGGGATTTGAACTCCAGAGGATTACACTGATAGAAGCGGACCTGTATTTTAATAAAAAATATACTTATTTCTGACACAGGATTAACAGTTTAAGCCCCTCACCAGCCTCTCCCTGTTATCATTCCTCTCAAGGAAGCTGCTTTTTCTCTCTGCTTTTTTTTTAAGGATGCAGAACCAACTGGGAGAGGGTTTTTTTATGGAGAACTCAAAGCAAGGAGGTGCTCCTCCTTCCATCACCCTCTTCAAAGATTGTCAGTGCCATCTGAGAGGGCTCAGCACCCACCACCCCTCTCCCAGCCCTTCAGTACAAATCCCCCTCCTTCACAGCAATTGATATGTCAGAGAATTCAAATCTGAAATCAATAAACCTCTGAAAGCAAAGTCTGTTATTTATAATTGCTTGGCCCTCACGTTACTCAGGATACTTCAGGATTAGGCAAACTAGGCAAGATTTTCTGCTTCTCTATTCCACTGGAGTTCCTAGAGGTGCAAATCTGTGCAGCATCTGCCCTGTAATCATTAGTAAAATAAATTAGAATGCTTGAAGGAGCAGCCTGATTAGGAAGTAAAGTGATCACTAGCAACTATTGTCAGTGTTGTGTGCTTTGTTCCACTTACAAGGCTAATTACTGTAACAAAGTGGATCATTTTAAATGGAAATTCTGGATGGCTGTCAATGCAAATGTTCATGATTTTTTCCTGGATGCATCACAACCGCATATGGGGAAACAAAGGACAATGGAAATGATCAAAACACAACTAAATTGAAGAAACTATTCAATAGACTTTTGTTAGAGCTCATTAAAAATGTGCATTTATCCTCATTCCTTCGGAGTGCTTTGTCTGAGGGCCCCTATCAGACTCCACCATCTCCGCATCTCTTTGCAAAACAATGTCCACAAACGAGCCTGTTGCACTTTCCCACTTCAGCCAGAGGAACCCAGTCCCCCTCCCAGGGGACTCTGTGACCTCCTGTTGCTCCCAGTGCCAAGGACTGAGCAGAAATTCCAGTTCAGTCACACCCTAAACTCGGAACACAGGGGGACACATTGAGCAAAGCTCCTCGGGGCTGAATTGGGACTGGAGGAAACTCTGGGATTAGCACATCCAAGAGTTTGGCACCTTGAGCCCAAAGCCCTGGAATCACCACCTGAGGCTGGGCAAGGTCCTGCTCCTCTTTCCATGGACTGAGCTCGGTGATGTGACAACTGGGAGTGTCAGGAGTCTGCAGGATCCAGCCAAATGTGGCTTTGTTTTCCTGGTTCATAAATGGGTTTTGAGGCAGGGAGGAATTCTAAGAAAGAGGAATAAGGAGTAATACAGCTTCCAAGAAATTCTGAGCCTGTTAATCTTGAGTGGTTGTCAGTATTTTGTGGTCCTCACCCATCCACTCTAAAACCTGGGGGTGTTTTCCATGGGGAATGTGCTCAGAGAAAACTCATTTCCATTTGACTGAATCCCTCCTGGCCTACTCACTCATTTTTAGAGGGGAAATGGGAGAGGAAAGCTGTACATTTAGACAATGCATGAGAAAGCTGTGAAATCATTCCCTGCCAAGGCAAAATCAGATTCCGGCGTTCTTCTCTCTCTCCTCCGTGTTTACTCCTGATTTGAGCTGTTTACTCGTAGGAAAAGCACCCTGGAAAAACTGCACGAGTGTTACTCTGCATGGGGAGTTTTGGCCAGCTTGGACTGACAGCTGTTTATTCCTTCAGTGAATTCACCTATCTGGGGACAACAGCAGGCACAGCAAAGCCACCACCCTGGGCCAGTTCTCATCTAGGAGGGGTTCAAAGCTCACAGATCAGGCACAACGCCCACATTGCCACAGCTGATTTCTCTGGAGTTTAAAATAACACCATACCTTTAAAATAACACCATACCTTCCCTTTCATGATTTTTTGAACGGATAGATCTGTTTTTTTGACAGATTGCAATCAGTCTCACCACTGTCTGCCCCAAAAAAAGCCTTCGTCTGTGCAAGAGATGCACCCAGTGCTGTCAGAGCTGGGAAAGCGGCATCCAGGGGGCCTGATCTGAAACCAAGCAGCAAAAATGCAAACATATTTCTTGCAGAGGGTATGTGCAGAAATCTCAGCTCTTTAGATGGTCCACACAGGGTTCAATCCATCCTCACTGCATCAGAGGTGCTGCAAAGGCTCACACCAATTGTGCCTGCACAGCAGCTCTGCTCAGAACCTATCGGCCTTGGTGTGTTTTAGGACGTGCCAGCTTGCCTTGTCCCTGTATAATTGGATAGAAGTGAAACAAAAGAGCTGATTTGGGCTGTTTCATCCCAGGTAGTTCTGTCTTTATAAAGGAGGAGAGGAAGGAGGAGAACACATTAAACTTTATGTTAAATGCTCAGTGTCAGACACTTTCCAGGCCACCAGAGGAGCGGTGTCGATGGTGTTTCACTGGTCTGAGCGTGATGTCAGGCCCGTAAATGAGGAGCAGTTATTGTGATCCCTGTCATGGTGTGCTGAAAAAGCAGTGTAAGTGGGATGAGAGTCAGCCTGGCCGTGCCAGCAGAAAACAAATGTTTGTAATAAATTGCAGCTTCGACTGGTGTGGCTCTCAGTGATGGCACAAAATGAATGTGACTTCTCCAGCGCGGGCAGCAGTGGGGAGCAAACAAATCAAGGGCGTGAAGGGCGATCACTGAAATGCCTGATTGGCTTTGCAGGGCTTTTTGACATCTGTGTAAATCCACTGACTTCAATAGAGTTACCTAAGGCAGCTGAGGGTGGGAGAAGAAAACATCTCTGCTTTGAAAACCAGTAAATTGAAATTATTAGGGAAGAAAGAGTAAAATAGATGAATCCAAGAGAAGTCAAGCTCCTTGTCTTTCCTAGAGGAGCTGAATAAGGCACTGGTTTCAGGTGTGTCTCCCTTCTACACCACCAGACTTCCTGGGGTGAATTAGCTCTGATTTTAGCAAATGAGTGGTTTCTAAAGAGACCAAGGGCAAAGAAACCTTGGGAGTGTTAAATCTGGAGGGGGGGAAAAGATCAATATGCCTATGTCCAAAGCAAAATATTTGCCCTTCTCAATAAAATATTAGTCTGCCTCAATTTTCCCTGGGTGAAACTCAAGTAGTCACAGGGACACTGAGAAAAATGCTTTTTTAAAATTCATTTTGTGGGACCACGTTGGGCTGAGTGCATGTTCTGCTGGGCTCTGCCTAATTGAACCAACAGAGACAAGCTCTAGCCCAAACCCATCAAAAACAGGGGTTTGGGTGACATTTTATTCCTGTTCATCATTTACAGCTCAGAACAGTGAGCTAACACAGCACAGAGACTTCCCTCATATCTTCTGGTCCTCAAGAACTGGGAGGTGCAAGACACCCAAGGCCTACAGACTTTGTGCAGAGTTAGTACATCTATTCTGATGGTATTTTTAAAAAGAGCAAGAGTTGCTGTGAATTGCTGCTGCTCCTTGGCCATCCCTTTCACAATCCTGCAGACATCACAGCAGGAAACTCAGGAGTTTAAAATCACAGAGAGCTCAGGAAGAAGCACCAGTGAGCAGAAAAACAAAATCACTGCCGGACACAAATCCCTCTTTCCCTGCCAGCGCCGTGACCATGGCAGTGGATAATTCCAAGTCCCCGTGACCTCAAGCAGATCCCTCTGGGATTCAGGGGTGTGTTGGTGCTCTGGGTAATTAGCTGACATATTTTAGCAGTGCTGCAAGCAGCATGCCCTCCTCGTGGTGCTGACCTGGTTGTTTTATCCCAGCCTGTTGTGCCGTGACCCACGAGGATGTCACTCGGAAACAAAAAGGTCACAAATCCTCCCCTGCCATCACCAAGGAGACGTGGACAGTGAGTGCTCTTATGGAACTGAGTGGGGTGGGTGGCTCTGCACTCCTGACAACGCTATCAGCAGGGCTGGGGAGGAGAAGGGGTGGGCAGGTGAGCCCTGGGGTGAGGACCCGCCACCGCCTCGCTTCATCTTCAGCCTTCACCTCCCTTCCAGCCAGCACGGGGCAGGCGGGGGCTCAGCGGCCACAGAAAGCTAATTATTCTGGAAGGCACCTTTCTAATCATCTGGCATGAAGCCTGTGATGCATGTTGAGGGTAATTATCACTTACTCCCTGTCCTTAAATGTCTCTCACAAACGCCGTCAGAGGAAGGAGAAGGCGCTGAGGATCCCCGGCACGAAAACGCGCTGGGAAAAGAAGCGGCCATTTCCACGTCTGTCAGAGCGGAGCCTGAGAATGCATTCTGTTTGTGCAGGGATATTTTTAGTCTTTGGAATTATGCAAATTGTTCTCCTAAATTACACACAGCCCTGTGATAGCAGCTAGTGGCAGTTGCAGCTGTCAGTGTCATATGGTGGTGAGCGCCCAGCGAGTCATGGGAGCGAGCGTGGAAATGGTTCTGAGCATCAGGAAAAGGTTCTGAGCATCAGGAAAAGGTTCTGAGCATCAGGAAAAGGTTCCGAACCTTAGGAAAGGGTTCTGAGCTGCAGGAAATGGTGCTGAGAGTCAGGAAAAGGTTCTGAGCATCAGGAAAAGGTTCCGAACCTTAGGAAAGGGTTCTGAGCTGCAGGAAATGGTGCTGAGAGTCAGGAAAAGGTTCTGAGCATCAGGAAAAGGTTCCGAACCTTAGGAAAGGGTTCTGAGCTGCAGGAAATGGTGCTGAGAGTCAGGAAAAGGTTCTGAGCCTCAGGAAAGGGTTCTGAGCCCCAGGACATGGTTCTGAGCATCAGGAAATGGTTCTGAACCTCAGGAAAGGGTTCTGAGCATCAGGAAAAGGTTCTGAACCTTAGGAAAGGGTTCTGAGCTGCAGGAAAGGGTTCTGAGTGTCAGGAAATGGTTCTGAGCTGCAGGAAATGGTTCTGAGAGTCAGGAAAAGGTTCTGAGCCTCAGGAAATGGTTCTGAGAGTCAGGAAATGGTTCTCAGCAACAGAAAATTATTCTGAGCATCACCACAGCTCCAAATATCTGCTCATGGATGGGCAAATCACACATGGAGCTGATGGGTCCCATATAGGAAGGGAGACAGCACTGAAAAGGGGTCTCTCCACTGATATCTGTCCATGGGACCTCTCACTGCTGGTGTTATTCCACGTGCTGCTTCTCTGTGGCTCTGGGGGGGTTTGGATGCCATTACCAACACAAACCACATCGAACAGTTTTATTATCAAGGTCAACAGCGCCATTAAAATACTTCCAGGCATCAATCCTCCACTCCTAATGGAAAGCAACACAAAATAAATAAGCTGACTGTTTAAGCAGCTGGTGGAGAGGCAGGAGAAGGACTGGACAGGATGGCAGCATTGTCTCATCTGTTTGGTTTTCAGGAGGCAAATCTTTGGAGGGTATAAATCAGCCTGTCCTTTGGGCAGTACAACAGAAACAGAAGCATCAGAGGAAATGGGACAATTTTGCTGAACAATTTGTCTGGAGTGGCTTTTTCCAGGGGCTGCTGGGGGCTGCACTCCTGAAGGAATTGCCTCCCAATCTGGTGTCCTGGTACGTGGCTGTAACACATTGCTGGGACTCTGCCTTGCTCTAGAGCTGGAAACGGGGGTGTGGGGCAGTGGTTCCTCATTACTGCCCTGCCCAAATTCCCCCTGAAAGGCTTTGGCTGAGCCCAGAGCCAGTATTGAAGAGCTGATGATGAAGGGGGAAGTTTGTTTGCAATCAGCCAAACTTCCCTGGCTGTTTTATCCCCGTGGCAATCACTCCATTTTCTGCCTATAAAACCTTCTCTATCACTGACCTCTATTAAAGAAAACCACAATGAAAGAAAGAACAGAGGCAAGCCCTGATAAAAGATTAGCATTAGAGGTGGTTCTTGGTGGAGGTTTAATTCCACTGAGCTCAGGTTTATCAATGAGTAGCAGGAGTTGGAGCACCAAAGATCTGGAGAAGCCTTTGACACCCCAGGAGCTCGACAGGACTGCTGGCTGAAGAGACTGTGGCATCTGAACATCCCTTACTCACGGTTTTATCTGATCACAACCCTTTGTACAGGTTTTACTCATGCTGTTACGCAGCTCTGAGCCATGAGCAATGAAAATCAACTACCTTTGCTTTTTTCTTTCTCTTTACAAGAAGAAAACCAGAAAAACCAGCAGCCCAAACCAGACAATGGAAGAGAAAAGGATGTAAATCAACAGGAAATATTTTAGGGCTGCAGAGAGAGTGTTGTAGATGGGTAAATGGGGCTGGAGGGTCAGCAGCAGCAGATGTTGGGAATGAATGGGATGGCAAACAATGGCTCGGGAGGGATGGGCAGGTTGTCGTGATAAGTCTTGAGGAGAGTTTCCTAAATTCTCTTTACAGTGTAAACATTTTGTTCAGGCGTTGCTAAAAAGATTTAAGAGAACTGTGTAAAAATGTTCTCTGCTCTATAAAATGCTGCTGCTTTGCCTTTCTTGTCTGGAGAGCAAAATAAACGAGAGCTACAAAAATACTGTTGCAACCAGCAGCACGCACATCATTTTTCAATTGCTGAAACAACTGAGCTGAGTATTTCTCTTCTTTGAGATGGAAAGAAATTACAGGGAGGGGGAGACAACACTTTGGAGGGTCCTGAAGTGCTGTGACAAAGGGTGTCACTTGGGATCTCCTCGCCTCCTTCCGTGGCTTAATTGTATGAAGATGCATCATGTGGTTGCAAAGCTCATTAGCAAAATTAATTCACTGTGCTCTATTCATTTGTTACAATCCTGACATGAAGCCACAGAGCATTTTGCATCTGGAGCTATTTGGAAACAAAGCCTCTCTCCAAATACTTTCTTTGGTTGGTTTTAGCAGAGTATAAATCGGATGTGAGTGGAAACCACAGATTCTCTCTGTGGTGGGATCTCCCCTTCACAGAGAACAGATAAATGTACAAATAGCGAAAGAATGAAGAGCAAAAGGGCAAATGAGAGGCCTCACTAACGCAGGCTCACAGAGATACCTGGCTTTGCTGTGGTAACTGATTTACAGAGAGACGTGAGACCATCCTCTCTTAGGAGGGGAACACAAGTGGGAAGCCCTGACTTCCCAAATCCAGGTGTTTTGTGACCACAGGCAATCCCACAGATGTTCATAAACTCCTAAAACAAAAACCGTGGTGCCTTTCTGGAAGGATGTTGGCCGAAATCACAGATGGATCCAGGTTTTCTCTTGTCAGCACCAGGACACGTCTGTGAGCTGACAAAACCACGTGGTCACCACACCTTGTGGGACTCAAAGATTCACCCAATGAAACTGAGCAAACAATGGAAACTCTGGGGAGAACAACAGAGTTCAGCTATTGATGAGAGAGATAACAGGAATGAGGGTGGAGATGAATAAACCCTCTCCTGCCATGCTAAGCAGAAATCCAGGCACAGCAATTCACAGGACTCCTCTTCTCAATCAAAGTTGCTCTTTTTTTTTGTTTACAGTCTAAGATTTTGGTCAAATGTTTCACTGCCAGGGTACCTTTTCATTTGGAGCCAATCAAACCTGTAACAAAAGCAAGCTCTGAGCTCTACATGGACATTGCTCCAGGATGGCCTCTCCTACACTGAGAGTCTCAATTGAGACCCATTGCTCATTGAGGTCTCGCCCTGGGAAATGCAACACGACTTTTGCTCCAAAGCCGTTAATGGGTTCTTGTGCAAGACACTCCTCCTGCCCTCAATTAGCTCTTTGTGTGGGCATTTATTCATCTACAGGCATGAAACCATGGCCAGACCCCCGGATAACATCAATGAGTCCAACTCCCTTTTTACCCAGCCCAGATCTCGGAGCTGCAGATACCAAACTCCCAACTCGTGGGAGGTTCCCAACCCTTGGCTGTCATTCTCCTGCTTCGTACAGTTTTGTGATTTAATTGCTTTTTCAGGCATTTGTGTTTAAGGGATATTTCTTTTTTCCTTCTAACAACTCCAGTTGCTCTGGGAAGAGTCAGTTGTCATGACTCCCTGCTTTTAAGGCTTCTGCTGCCACGTTGCCTGACAATAAGAGGAACAGAGGACCAAAGCAGACAGGGGAAAAGAAGCTTAATTATAGCCCAGACTGCCTCTCTCTCTAAGGTGAAGGGAATGTAAATTATAATTCCTGGATACAAAATCAAATAGAATTACTTATCTCTTGAAATCCCCACTGATCTGGCCGCTGCAGTTAAGCAACCAACCTGCTGCCTCATTATTCCAGTGACATACTGCTGCAGGAGAAACTCCCAGGCACAGCAATAAACCAGCAAAAACACAGGAGATGGCTCGAGATTTCCCTCCTCTCCCTTTCCCAGGTAGCTTTCCATATTTCTGTTTTAAATTAAATATCTGCCACCTTTCCCCTGAATTTTGAATGAGTTTGTTTTAGGGAGAAATATGACCAAGTGACCCTTGGAACAGCAGAGAGTGGGGAAATTTAAATGTGGCCAGAGTGCAGCAGGGAAAGCCTGAATTAGGATTTCTGCTTCCTTGAACAGGTTATTTTCTGGAGAGAACTGGTGGCTTCCAGTTCTCCTGTTGTCTTTTAGACATAGAATCCTCTCTAATTTTGATGCTGCATGGAGAGAGATGGTCAATACTGCACATGGTTTGCTCGCATGATGGAATAAATCCATGGCTTATCCAAGCCTCTCACTGCAGGAGGAATTTATGAAGCTGGAGGAACAGAGAGGTGCTCATGGCAAGAAGACCACACACTCCTGATTTCTCTTTAAGCCAGCTGGGCACAGGAAAAACGGAAAGGATTAGGACAGAGAAAGAAAAATGCAATTGAGGGGAGATACAAGGGGTCTGGGGAAGATGAACAGGAACCAAATCTACCAAAACCCCACGTCTTTGCCCTTCTAATGCTTGGTGGGGGTGCCAGCTGTGGTGGGACCCAAGGCAAAGGCTGCCACCAGGGCAGCTCGGTGTGAGGGAGAAAATCCCATTTGCCAGAGCTCTGAGAGAAAGCCCTCTGCAGGGGAGCTGTGATTTCGACCTCATTGAATGCATTAGCAAGTGGTTGGAAAGCTCGGAGGAGGGCACACGCTTCGTGTTTCGTGACATTTCTATTGCGGGGCTGGGAACGAGGCACCGGAGGATTCCGTGGATCATAAACTGTAAACATGAAATACAGCAGGGGAGCTGCAGCCTCGAAACACGAGCCAACCCTCCCTGGGAGCGTTCAGTCGCTTTTTTCGAAGCCACAAAAAAGTAAAATCCCTTCAGCCTCGGGTTACAAATGCGTGGAGAGATGGGGGAGGGAGCACCGGGGTTATTCCCAACCTCGCCTACGGGTGCAGGTGAGTCCCCACTCCCCTGCTGCCATCTCCCCTCCACCCCATGCAGAATGTTAAATAATAGTATTAAATAAACCACCCCACAGCCCACAGCCAGCCCCACACCTTGAGGGAACCCCCCAGCACTGCTCTGCACCCCCAAACCCTGTTTGCTGGTTCAGTGATGTGTGTGATCGAGCCCAGGGTGTTCACTCTGTAGATCTCCATGTGCTCAGCACTGCAGCTCTTTCTATGGGAGCAGATCCAGGGATTTAGGAGAAAACAAGCTTTCTCCTTTCACCCTCTGCAGGATATGCTTTGGAGGCAAGGAAGAAATGATAAGATCTTGGGAAAAAAAGGTGTGAGGTAACTGTGAGCTCCTCCCCACCCCAGAGTGCGAAGGATTTTCTGCGTGAGACTCCTGACACACCTGCAAAAGGAGGATTTGCTGCCCTTACTCCTGCTGGGAAGATGCTGTGAATGGTGTGATGCCTCTGGTTGGCCTGTGAGGTACACACACACACAGAGCTGAGAGTTAAACAGGTTAAAAACCTGACCGTGGCCACCTGTCTGCACCTCTGCCCACCCCGAGACTTGAGGCAGGGAGTGATCAAACACACCACACGTGCTCATATGGACACGGATCCCTGGTCACACTCAAATACACGTGCACTTTTCCAAAGCAAAATGACTGGAGAAAGTAACAGTGATAAATATCTAGCCATGGTCTGTGTTTCTCCCTGATTTCTTGCCTCCTCCTTGATTGCATAATTCACTTTCCCAGTGGCATTAACTGTTCCTCAGGCATCACCTTGGCAGTTTAAACATGAGGTAGGTCTAATGTATTCTGCAAAGAAGCTGTTCTGCAGAGCAGCCTCACAGGGAAAGGTTTCATAGAACCAAACCCCCTATTTTTTTTCCCTCCTATCAGTCTCAGCCCTTTTATTTCCAGTTCGTACCTCAAAGAAAACTAGAGAATTAAATCAATTAACTCCCAGTAATGAGGATTATCACTTGATCTGTTTGACAAAACTCTACCCATACAAATGAGTCTCTGCACCAAACCTTCTTGGCCACAGCTTGGATTGTTGCAGCAGAGCTTGAGGCACAAAAATACCCATCAGAGGGACAGAGAGACTAAATATATCCCTCAGGACAGCCTGGCCATGTAAACCATCCACTCAGCTCAGGAAATCACACAGCATCCACAAATTCCCTCGCAGAGGATCAGAGTGAAGGAAGGAGACAGCCCAAAGTACTGATGTTGTGTAACAACAAATGTTTCTATGGAGACTTTCCAGCCATGCTCAAAGGAAGGCAGAAATGCTGTTTCTTTCCTGCTGCTGAGCAAATTGTGGATGGAGTCTGGGGGGGCTGGCACCTCTTGTGCTATCTCAGAGATGGAGCAGCCATGGTAACACAGTTGGTGCTTCCGAGGGGAAAGGAGCTGGCATGGAACACCGTGCACCACCTCCCCGAGGCAGGCAGGAAATCAGCCATGGCAATGCAGAGCAGGCTCTGTCAGAGGAGTTTGGGGACCTGGCAGGGAGAAGATTGAATTCTGGGTGTAATTCACTCTCACCACGCCACAAATACAGGTCAAAATGAGTGTCACTGGGAGCTCACCTCCTTTCGTACATCCTGCCTTTACTAGGAGCAAAACTCCCCCGTTTGATGCATCCGTGGTGGTGGGTGGGTAAAAACCTCCTCAATGGCTCAAAATTCTTATTCACAGCTCCCCAAACAAAGCAAATGAGCAATGAAAGCACGGTTATTACAAATCCAACATGTTTGCAGGAGATCTTCCTCCCTACAGAGTGGTCACCTTGCACTGGACACAAACCATGACGTGGCTTCTCGCTCCCTCTGGCCTTTGGGTTGAGGCAGCTCTGGTCATTTTGTGTTCAAGTGGGGGCACAACCAACATGTTCCACCTTATAAAAGGGGAGGGCAGACTGGAAAAGCAATACAAAACCGTCCAGAAAGCAGAGATGTTTTCCCTGAGATCTCCCTTTGGAAGCTGGAGTCAGTCCCACCCCAGGGCATTACAACACAACTGGAAGTGCAGAGGCTCCAAAATCTCCAGGATCCTCCGGATGCTGCTGGAAAAGGGGAGAGAGAAAGGAGGCCCAGGCAGAGGGGTGTGAACCTCCTGTGGATGGAGACTAAAACACACCAAAGCAGTGCAAAGGGCTGCAAGAGCCCTTTGGGAAAGGGTTCACACACACGAGGCTGACAGGGCTGAAACAGAGAGGGACAACTCGGCCTCACACAGAGCAAAAGACCCTAAAATCCCTGTCAGGCACATTCACACACTCCTATACCCACTGCCACCTTTCAAGAGCTTGGCTTTCACAGGTAGGTTTCAGTGCACTTACTTGTGTGGAGCTGGGCAAGCTAGGACACAGAAAACCCCGCTGGGTATCAAACTCCAGGTTTTAAAGAAGCACAGCCTTAAAACCAAATCAGCCTTCATTCAAATATACCAGAAAAAGCATTTTCAGAGGGGCTCCTGACCCACAATTTGCTGCTCCTGAGGCTCCTGGGAATAACACATCAGCAGTTCAGTGTATTTTTCTATTCTGCCTCGGTGGCAGAAGCGAGAGCGCCTACTCAGCCAATTCCTTGTGCTTTCCATGCTGCTGGAGCACTTCATCTTCACGACAACTGTGGTTTCTCCCTGTGCCATCATACGTTTATGTACATTAACCTTGTGCTAAATTCCAAAGGCTGCAAGCAGCCACCTAAATCATGCTAATTAAGACAAATTACTGGGATGCTCTGAAGAACGCTGGGAAATGCATTTTGCTGCACGGCACAATAATGAGAACAAAGCTCGGTTCCACGACGCTGGTGAGTGTGCTTGTTTCCAGCCCTTTATTTCCTCTGGTCTTTTCTGGTTTCCAAAAATCTCTTCCTCGCCCTTCAAGGATAAAATTTAAATTAATTCCCCCAGCAAGAGCTCGAGGAAAGTTCATCCTCGCTGGAAGCTGTTGTTCAGGAAAAGTCAATGGAACAAATCCATCCCCAGGTACAACACCTGAGCTCTGCAGAGCTACACCAGGATGAGCACAGCCCAGCTTGGAGAGATGAATTCTCCTTAATTTCCTGACCTCTCTGCTTCCCTGGCACCATGAGTAGGCTCCAAACAGGCAGGAGCAGCCCACTGGGAATGAAGACAAACCCCCACTGCCAGATTTGTTTCAGCAGCTTCTTCGTGGCCTCTCCCTGAGGGAATTGGGTGGTGGGAAGAAGGCAAGAATTCAGGAATGGTGCAACACCAGAACAGCAGTGCCCTGCTGTTCTGTTTCCATTGCTTCAGGGATTTATAAAAAATTAACTCGAAATTTGCATGTGCAAATGTCCCCGGTAACGAGGCGGCAACAGCGGGACCTGAGAAATGGAACCCACACCAATTCCATCTCTTCATGCTGCCAAGGAAAAGGAAAAAACTTCCCATTCCCAGACTATCTGAGCAGTCCATCGCTCTAAAAACCTTAAATGAGGGGGAAAGAGCAGCATGAAGGGGGAATGCACCTAAGCTTTACAGATGGAATTATAAACAGGACAGCAGAGAGGAAATAAAGGGTCCCTGCATGCAGTAGAAATTAATTTTCTCCTAGAAAAGACCCCTCTAATTATACTTCTATGCCACCTTTTTCTCTCTGCCACATAATCAAACCTGAAGCTGCTGCTCTGGAAGTGAACTCCTTTTCTCAAATGCTGGGAGAAACATCTCCAAATTATCATCAGAAAGAAGATAATGGATGCTCACTGCTCCCTGAAAGTAATTTTTGAGTTTTCTTTTCCCAAGCAGGAGCTAAACAGCGTCTAGTGATGTTCATTAAGCAGTCAGCATCCTCCTCTGAAGAGCTGACGTCAGTTTGCAGCCTAGGACCTGCAATTATCATCCCTTGCCATTGAAATGGATGCTGCCTAGTTACAGCACGCTGGGAAGTCTGAAAGGATCTGGCTGACACCAGCTGCCCTCCCTCAAAAATTTTAAAGTGGGAGGTAAAAAATGAAAACTAGACAAATCTACTCATTTTTGACCTTGGAAAAAATGTACTGGTTCGTGTGTCCCCCCCCTCCCAGCCCTCGCTGTGTTTATCCCTTCTTTGTCTGCAGGAAGGCACGTGAGTGATGCAGTCAATTTAAACTCAGTTTGGATGAGCATCTGAACTTCTGGATCTAAACTCCAGACCTCAGGAGTGTTCCAAAGCCCTGCTCATCAATACTCAGTGGGAAAGCAAAGCTTTTCCTCTGTCAGGAAAATCCCCACCAAAACTCTTTGCTGTCATTGGCGCTGTCAGGATGGGAGCAGAATTCCAGGAGCAGTCTGGGGGTGAATTGGCAAAAAAGGCTGTGAAGGTGACCATGAAAACTCATTTTCCCAAGTTTTCTGCCATTAAAGCCAGGAGCTTTAATCACAGCTGGATAAAATCACAGGTTTAATGTCACCCTCCTTGTGCATGTGGTGCCTGGCCTGTTAAACAAGCAAATTGCCCCAGACCAGGTTGTAGGATGGAGCATTGAAAGATGACAAAATAAATTGGTTTATAGCTGCTGGGGGTGGGGGCTTGGCATGAACATTGAATCAGAGGCTCGTGCTGACTTTTACCTTCCACCTTGCATGAGCTCACCCATCCTTCTTTGGTGACACTTCCCACTAAGGACTCCCATTTGCTTGATGAATATCTCAACTCCATCAGACATTCCTGCTCTTGTTGTTTTCTAACCATCTCACTAACATTTTGTTGCTATTAACTTCAATAAATTACAGCCTGGTATTTGCATTTGTAGCACTGAGCCATCCATCACTACGCTTATTTTTTCACTTGTTTTTTTGAGAGAACCACAATTTTCCCCCTGCTGCAAGGACCTCATTCCCCACTTATTCTGCATTTTGCACTGTTAGGAAGGCATGAATTTAAACCAAAGCATTGCTTAGGGCAGGTGGGGCTGTGTCCTTTTCTTCCTCTGCTTTCTCTTCCAGCAAACCCCACAAACATCATTAAGAGCATCAGAAAATGCTGGAAATTTCGGAGGCAGAAATTAAGAGAACAGTTCCAAAGTTGTTTATCTGCCTAAACCTGCATGATTTCTTGGGAGGATGATCAAAGATACCTGAGCAATGGAGGTGCCAAAAGATATCTAATGTTTAAAAATCCCTCTGGACATCTTATGGATAGCCCACAGTTTGATATATCGTGTCAGACACATCCCCCCTGTGTTTCAGACTCAGTAGAGATGACATGAATCACTTAATTCTCCATCGAAATGCAGGATCTGCTGGGTGGGAGGCAGGATATGGATTTTCTTTCACAGCATTTCATGAAAAGAAATAAAGAAGAACTCCATAAAGCCCTGAAATTACAGGTGGGATGCAAGGATGCAGGATGAGGCTGGCCAGGACAATTTATTGCTGGAAATGGTGCTCTGGGGGGATGGCTTTGCTTTGACAGGACCTTGGCTTCACGAGCGAGCCCTGGGACAGAGACAGGAGGATGGAAGGAGATGCTGGTTTTCTGGCACTGGGAGAACCAGGGCAGTTTTTGCACCCAGATCAGGCTGAGAACTGAAATTAGTGACGCTGGGGATGATTCATCCTCTCACATCCTGTGGATCATCAGGAGGTGGCTTCACTGAACACAGTGACAAAGGTCTGTGATGGGAGCACTGCAAGAACCAGGCCTGAAACCTCCTCCCCTGCACACCCAACCCCGGCAAGAAATTCCATCTTAGGGCACCACACTGCTGAAAACCATCAGGAAGAGCGATTTTATTTCCTGGCAGGTTATTTTTAGCCAGGATCATTTCCGTGACCTGCTCCACAGCACATCCCTGAGCGAGGCTGTGCTGCCAAAATCCTGGTGACGGAGACAGGGGGATGGCAAGGGTTGTGCTGGGCTGCTTCCTCATTTTGTGCAGAGCCATTTGTGTGTCCTCCCCTCACCACGGGTCACTCCCGCTCTGCTCGGACTGACCCGACGCTGTGGAAGCAGCGGGGAGGTGCCAGCCAGGCTGTGTGCACTCAGGTGTTCGGGCTGCTGCTCTGCAGCTGGGCTGGGCACATGACGAAGCTTCCCGGGATGATTTATGCTGTCTCCGGCGCACTCTGTGGAGACAGGATGTGTAATAGACTGCGGGGAGCTTGAGCTCAGTGTTTTGTAAAGAGATCGCCTGTGTCACAATCTGTATTGTGCCTGAGCGCTGCGAAAGCCGCTGAGGATCACTCAGGGAGCTGGGGAGTGCTGTGCCTGTCAGCTCCCGAGGAGCGGGGGCAGGGAGTGGATCCAACCTCTGACTCAGGTCAACAGCCCGAAAGGATGAATTGGGCTGAGCTGGTGCTGAGCAGCCTCTGACAGAGCAGCTCTGACAGAGCAGCCGAGCTGAAGGGACCATCCTGGGGGAGGCAGAGGCGTTCAGGCTGCTGCTTGGCTCCGGTGTGCCTTGCCCAGCTCCCCGTGTGACACAGCCCCATCTCAGGCTGCATTACACACAGCCGGCCCCCGAGGGGGATGCAGCAGTGATGGGTGGTGTCACCTCAGCCCAGGGACAGCCCTGGAGGGCGGTGCTGCCTGCCTCGATTTACCCCAGCCGCAGACAGAGACGAGATTTACGGATCCCTTTCTGTGCCAGACCCTTCTGTTCCACCCCAGAAGTTTGCTGGGATGCTCTGCGAGGGAGAAAGCTGAGCCCTGGGTGCTCTTTCCATCCACATCCCTGGGAATTGCCATGAATCCCTTCCAAGGGGACGTGAAGCCCAAGCACAAGGGGCTGACTGCAAATCCAAACAAGAGCCTCAAATTCTCGTCATGCAAAACCCTCAAATGAAACAATCAAGGTTTTCATCCCAACACCAGCACCCACAGATGCCAGCAGAGCATCTGGCCAGTGAGGACCAGCCTGTTCATCCTGCCAGGGGCTTTCTGCAGGCACAACGAGACTCAGTGAAAAGGGCAGGGCCAGGAGGGCCCGAGGGTGCCCCCAAGTCACATTTCCTACCCCAGGGAGGTCCCTCCATGCCTCTTACACACAAACAACCTTCCAAGTATTGTCCTAAAACCCCAGATTTTAGAGCTTCTCCTCTCCTTTGTCACCAGAGTTCACAAAAATGCTGAAGCTGTTGTAATAGTTCAATTGCTGTTCCTCCCTCTCTGTTTATCCTTTAATTTACAGCTTCCTCCACTTGCATTCTTATTTCAATCTTTTTTATCCCTCCAGCGTCAGAATGTTTTCCAGCTTTTGTATCTTTTCTTTTTATTTGATCACCATCTTCCTGTTCTATATTTGTGCTTGCAAACAGACACCTGCGTGCACACCCACACTGCCTGACTCAATCTTTGTTTTGTTTTCTGGGTTCATTTTGCACTTTCATTTGTCTCTCACCCTTCTTCAGTCCCTCTTCATTTTTCCTTTTTATTGCTGGAGACTTATTTCATTGCTCATTTAATCTGTGGCTCCTGTCTCTGGTATCTCAGACCTTCCTGTGTCCCAAAAGCTTCTTTATCTCCACAGATTTCCCTTTATTCCTTCTTTGCCCCTCTCTGTGATCCAAGTACAGCAATTTCTCTGCCTCGCTGTCTTCATTTTGTGAGGACACACCACACTGATGCCCCTCTTGCCTGTCCCAACAACACAGCAGAAATTCCATGAAAGTAATCATGGAATGTCCTGAGCTGGAAGGGACCCACAAGGATCATTGATCCAGCTCCTGGCCCTGCACAGACACCCCAACAATCCCACCCTGGGCATCCCTGGCAGCGCTGTCCAAACGCTCCTGGAGCTCTGGCAGCCTCGGGGCCGTGCCCATTCCCTGGGGAGCCTGGGCAGTGCCCAGCACCCTCTGGGGGAAGAACCTTTCCTGAGATCCCCTCTAAATACATCCAAGCAATCATTCTGCTGGTACTGGCGGTGATTTCTGTGCCTTTCTGCGCTGCTCAGCACCAGGATGGAGGAAGACAGGACACCAAGCTGTGAAACTTGCACTTCCATCACCCTCATTTCCAGGAGTCCTCGCAGGATAAAAGAGCAGCTGATATTAAAATGTCCCATTCACTTCCACTTGCCATTCAGCTGCATAGCAACCACAGACTACCTTTGGCAGACTTACTGAACTATTTTTAGTTCAATTACTTGTTCCCCTGACTCAGACTGCCGGGTCTGAGCTTACCTTTCATGCAATATGTGCAAATGAATCTCGTTGCTTGCACTCGTCCTGACCCATGCAGCTCATTACCAGGAGATTATTTTAGGGACTGAGACACAAACTTCTATATTTGCCCCTCCTGTCTGACAGATTTTCAGGCTAATTTTGTTCCCATCTAGCTTTCATAGCCCAAAGTTTTATCATATTCATATCCTTGTCATCTACTTGGGTGACAGAGCTACCTGCAGGTGGATTCACCAGCTTGAGGAATGGCTCCTAGCAGGGAAAGCTAACAATGATGTGCTAGCACAGTAAATCTGTAAAATCCAAGAGGGGAAGGCAGCAGGAGGCTTGTTTGTCATCTTTTGGGGCTGAAAAATAAAGCTTTCCTCAAGGCCTGCTGCAGGAACCCCAAGTGTGGGTAAGGGGCGTGTGGGAGCAAAGCTACAGCAGCCTCTGAACGCTGCCCAGAGCAGGATCTGCTCCTTGTGCTGGGTCAGACACTGAGGAGAGGACACAGATTTAAGTTTCAATTATCCCCCATGTCCTCATTTCACCGAGTGGAAGGGCATTTCAGACCTGGCAGCACAGACCCAGGCTCCTCCCCAGGTTTATTTGCAGAACAACTGTTTGCTCTCACCTCACTGACGGCCCCCTGGTTAATGTCAGACTGCAGTGGGATGAGATGAGAACACAGACCTGTGATAAAGCCAAGCCTCAAAGACATTTCCGCATGATTTTGACTTGTGAGGAATCTGCATGGATATTCCAGCATGCAACCACGTGGAGGGAACCCAAACCTGGTTTGGAAGCACTGGTGTGCCAATATTAATCCTTAGCTCACGGGAATGGCTTCCATTCAAGAGTCCTCCCAATGCTGAGGTGTGCATCTCCTCTAAGGAAAAACACCCTGGGCTGCTCAGCTCTCCTTCAAAAGTCAAGCATCCACCCCAAACAATCATCATGGAATCACAGAATGGTTTGGGTTGGAAGGGGCCATAAAAATAATCTCATTCCACCCGTTGCCCTGAGCAGGGACACCTTCCACATCCCAGGTTGCTCAGAGCTCCACCAGCCTGGCTCCCTTCAGGTACTGGGTAATTGCCATTTTTAATGACAACTAAATGGGTGATAACTAATAGGGTGATATCTATGAAAGTGTATTCATTGTTTCAACCTCCATTTTGGTGTCAGCTCTTAGGATTCTCCACCCCTGTGCCTGGTTAGCTGTTCTTCTCCTGGTTATCTTCTTTATCAGCAATACCCTTAATAAATCCTGTTCTCTCTTTTTCCCTGCTCGGTGGATTGAATTATGGGTTTGCCTCTTTAGTGCTGTCCCTTCCCATTTGTACTATTCTTTTATATTGAATCCTTCAGAAATCCCCATTTCTCCTTCCAAGTTTAACAGCTGATGAAATGAGGATTTAGTTAATGTAGACCCTTCCTGTCTGAGGGGACACCAAACTCCAGCCTCTCTTTTGAGCCAGGCTGTGCTCCACAGCTGCCCTTACCAGCTGCTGGTTTAAGCCACTAAACTGGAATAATCTCCCTGATGCTGGAACTTCCCATCTCCTTGCTTTTCTCCTCAGGAGCTCACTGAACCAAGAAGGTGTTTAGCTCTACTGGGAGAAAATCATTTTGTCCACCTGTTTGCAGAGCAGAAATGATCTGAGCAGGGAGAAAACTCTGCCTGAAACCTGGTGTGAATAAATGCTGAGCTGGAAGCAGCAGGAAGAGGGAGAAGGGTGAGGACACAAAGAAATGGGGATGCTCAGACACAAATGGGGACTGGAGAAATCCCTAAGCTGCTTTTTCTTAGGAGAAGTAAAAAAAATTACAACTTTAGAAGTTTTATGATACGTCTGCATTTTTAGCTGACTGCAGTTTTTAAAACCAGCCTTACAGTGGGCTTTGTTTACTTAAATTCAGCCAAATCTTTCCCTGGCAGGAGCAAAACTTGAGGCATTGGGTGGGTATTTGTAATGCAGCTGCTTTGTGTGGGCAGCACCTGGGGAAAAGGCGTCTTTTCCAGGCCATGAGTGGGTGGAAGGAACAGGGACTGAGAGGCAAAGCCTGGTCGTGGTTCTGCCACTGCCCTGCTGGAAGCTGAGCCTTGGGCTCCCTCCCCTTCCTTTCTAGGAGAAGAAATCACCTTTTCCTGTGCCTGCATCGCAGCCATTCCAAAGCATTACCAAAATCTGTGTAATTCAAAGGAAACTCTCCCTGGATCCTTTCTCCCAGCTTTCAGGAATGTCAAAGTGAGTGTCTCCTGCTTTTTACGGTGTTATCCAAACCAAGCACCTCTGGAAGGCCATTGCCCCTTTTATCTCCACTGAGCACCGAGAGAAGCTCCATCACAATGGGGGATGAATTATCCGGTGGCTGAAACGGGGTGGGAGAAACCTCAGCGGGAGAGGGAACAGAGCTCAGCTGGAGGAAGGAGCATGCAGAGCCAAAGCTGGATGCTGTTCCTCGTGGATATTGTTAAATCAGGCATTTTGACTCCGTGGTTGGATTTACTCACAGATGCAGGGGTTTATGTGTATACAAGTATATTTATGTAGTACACCATTTAAATTTTAACTAGGTGCTGTTTACAAAAACAGTGGTGCAAGGAATTTTTCTTTGCTTGGGGTTATGCTTTTGCAGAGTGGCCTTTGATTACCCCATGATTACTTTTATGATCTAATATTTAACAGTCTGTTACATCAACATTGCATATGGAAAGAAAAGTGCAGATTTTGATAACAAATCCAGTTTTATCAGGTATCCTTCCTCAGTATCCCCACTCTTTTCAAGATGGTTTTCCTTTTGGGAAAGTGCTGAGGAAGGCCAGTTTTCTGGTCAAAAGAATCCTCTCTTTTCATCTCTAAATCACTAAATATCCTTGATTAAAAAAAAAAAAATAATGCTGATGACTGATAATGGCTGACAGTGACTGCTTAACTGCAATAACAAAAATAGTCCAGAACCATTCAGATTGGAGCTGCTGGTAATGTCACATTGCAACTAAAAGGGAAAAATAAATCTGTTCCTGGAAGAAAATCTATTCTTTTCTCTGTTCCAGGAAAGAATGATTTCTGGGGTTTTTTAGCAGGAAGACTCAGAGCATTTTGCAGCTCCCAAGCATTTTATCAGCCTGGGAAACCAAGCAGTGGATCAGAGGAGGGGAGTGACCCACGTCTCTCCCAGGACTGACTCAACTGTCCTGAAAGCCACAAGCTCCCCAGATGAGGGCACTGAATTTGTCATTAATGTTTGCCCAACACGACTTTAACCAGCAGAGCTCTGCAGAATTAGACTCCAGAGCCAGAGCACAGATGAGCTTTGGGAACTCTCATTCATTGTTACCTGCAGGAAACCTGACCCCTCTCAGTGGCTGGGACGGATTCCCCACGGGGGTGATGAGGAGAGGGAAGCACTCCCCGAGGGTTACTCACCCCTGGACACCAACTGGAGCCTGGAAAAGACCCCTTTTACCCCGGGTGCTGCCCACACAAAGCAGCTGCATTACAAATACCCACCCAATGCCTCAAGTTTTGCTCCTGCCAGGGAAAGATTTGGCTGAATTTAAGTAAACAAAGCCCACTGTAAGGCTGGTTTTAAAAACTGCAGTCAGCTAAAAATGCAGACGTATCATAAAACTTCAGAAGTGGTGAATTTTTTTTATTTCTCCTAAGAAAAAGCAGCTTAGGGATTTCTCCAGACCCCATTTGTGTCTGAGCATCCTCACACTCACGGCTGTCTTCTCAAATCTAGCCCTTAAGCTTTCCAAGTGCTCTTATTTTTATCCCAGAAATAAGAGAAAGAGGGAGATTTACCGGGTTAAACCTTTAATTCCTAGATAAAAGTCTTCTTTCCCCCTTTCTTTCTTAACCCTTAATTCTTTCTTTCCATTATTCTCTCATTCTGCTCCCCAGCCCAAGCAGAGACATTTAAATGCTGCCTGTTTGCTTTGTGCAACGAGCAGCTTTGGGCACTTCACCTTTGCTTTGTTTTCCAGGAGCCGTGGCATTTGTTTTCAACAGAGCTTTCTGCAGGCATCAGAAATGGGTGTGAATCGTGTCCTGACAAATCGCTGCTCCTTTCCTTTCAGGCTGGGAAAGGTCTGGGCCAGCAGTGCTGCTCCCAGAGATGGCCTGGAGCTGGATGGGGAAGCCTCTCCCAGTTCCCACCTGCATCCTCCAGCTCTGACTCAGCTCACAGCCACCCTTTGCCCCTCTTTCAGAGAAGGCACAGAATAAATTGCCAACAGCTCAGTGGAAAATGATTTTTTTGAGGCAGCCAATTGGTCCAAATCCACCCTTACATTTGCTACCTCCAGCTGTAAAGCTGTTTGCACTCAGTGATGCCCAATAACACTTTGCCATGGCTTATTCAGGCAGATTTTTAGTGATTGGGGTTATTTAAAAGTGATTCCAGACAGGAATTAATGATTTCCAGTAGCCAGAATGCTGCTGCCCATAGCTGGACTGAGCCATGTGGCCTTTCTGCCTCCTCCCTCCCATTCCTGGGGTGAATGGGGCTACACAGACTTCAGATAAAAGATAAGGATCAAGTGCAAACAAAAAGAGCCTAAAGGCTGGGAAAACCTGATCTTGAGCAGAAGATTAATGTGAAGAAAGAAAAAAAAAAATATTACAGGCTTTAAATATTGAAGAGAGCAGCAATGACAAAGGAAGGGTGCATTTGTATTTGTGCTGGCTAGGAGAAGAATTAGCTCAGATTCCTGCAGGATGTTGTGGGTCAGGCTTTAGGAAAAGCTTTCATTGGTAGTAAAGCTGCAGAGAAGACTTCCAGCAGAGGCTGTGGAGGATTCTGTGCTGAACGACCTTCAGCAACAGGCAACAGCACTCTGCCTGTGCAGAGCTACAGCTAATCCTGCCCTGAGACAGAAGGATGGATTATGTCATAATTTCAGAGTCTTCCCAGCCCTGTGTGATTATCAGATTCAACAATGCAAATTTTAGGTGAATACATGTTTCCATTACCCCTGCTCTCCCCTCCTCCACGTTCCCCCAGGCTTTTCCATCTTACAGATCTCTTAATCTTTTTTTATCCCTGACCTTTCCTCTTCCTGCTAAAAATTCTCTGCCCAAACTGCCTGATTGCTGTCCTGTTCCTCCTAGACAAAAATTTGCCTCCTTTAACACGGTTCAGGTCTCAATTGCAGCTCAAGACCCTACAATCAGTCCCAGAAACTCCTCCCCTGGCTGCAGGCAGAGTAAATCCTGGCAGAACCTCACGATGGACCCTGTGCACAGCCAAGGAAAGGCTCCATCTCTCCGAGCTTTCCTCCCACATGGACACCCACACAGAGCTGCTTTTAACACTGGGAGAGAGGAAAAGCATCCAGCAGCTGAAGCCCTGGCAAAGCTGCTCTTATTCCCTGTGGGTATCCGAGGACCCCTTCCCTTCCTGCACACCCCGCTGTGATTAACTGACCTCGCCCTGCTGCCTGTCAGCTGCGAGATGGGATTTAGATAATGTTATGTGGCTGAATGGCAGAAATCGAGCTTGAAGCCCAGACAACATTGCTTTTGCTCATGTGTTTGTGCAAATCTCCCTGCTGTAGCCTGGAAGCAATCTCAGCCTGCCTCACAGTGCAAAGATGATACACATTTAATCTTGTAGCTTATTACATTTTCACGAGATATAGTGCTCTTGCTATCAACAGATGCTGGTAAAGTCGGGGGCAGTTTAATATATTTTCCTCCTTAAGTGTTTATCTCCCTTTATTATGTGTCCCAGCAGGTCAGATTCATTTTCCTGAGCTCTTTCCAGGCTCAGTGTGAAGGCACTTCACATTTTTGCCTCCTACCTGTGACCACACCACTTCCTCAGATATCCTGAGCACCGAGGCTGCCTGGGCTGCACACAGAATACCCAATTCCCATCCCAAAATCCCCCCTTTTTTAGTTTACTGTCCACACTTTGGAGTTCAATTCCTTGCCATTGTCCTTTTTTGTCAGCTGTGCCCAGCTCTTGTTCAACACCACGCCTGGAACCACTCAGTGAGACATTCCACGTTGTCTTTGCCTCCTGACATCTCACAGCAGGTAAAAATCCTCTTCCTCACTGATCTGCCAATGGGCATGGTTAAATCTCCCAGATAAAAATTAAAAGGAAGTGTGGATGTCCTCCCAAACTGATTGCTTCTGCAAACAGCACATTTATTGTTGTACAGGCATTTCCGATTCAAGCCCATCAGTATCCACAGAAAGGATCATCCTGGATCAAGCCTGGGATGTGAAGGTTCACAGCCTTGCAGATTTGACATGCTCAGATACCCACAAACAATTTTAAGGCATGTTTTCCCCTTTCTTCCTGGTAATGTGTTCAGATGCTGCGTGCTCAGTGTGTATTTCAGAGGAGCTCGGACATATTGGGCTGCATCTGCTGGTTTATTTTTAGGAAGATGAGCTCCCAAAGATTTGCTTAGGAACAGCACACCAAGAATTATGTGAACTTTGCAAAGAGCAGAATATTTCAAGTTCTGTGCCTGTGAACCCCGACAGCGCTCGTTCAAACGAGTTACTCCTTGTAAAACTCATTCTGACCCCTTCTCCCTGAAGGCTGACATCCCAAAGTCATCCCAGTGGTGTGACAGGTCTGTCTTAAACCAGTGTGAGCCTCCAGGAAACACAGAATTAAGGCTGGAACCAACTTTTCTTCCCATCTTGCCTGTGCCAGGGCAGGGATGGTGTTTGCAGCCAGCAGAAGAAGGCAGGGGCTGTGTTCTGAGTGCCTCTGAATGCAAACATGGACATCACCAAAGGACAGCCCAGGGTAAACAGAGCTCTCAACCACTTCTCTGTCAGCAGCTTCACAGCCAGCACAAGAGCTGATGGCATTTTCACAGCAGCTTCCCTGTCCCACCACCGCAGGAGCTGCAGGCCTGACTCAGCTCTGATCCTGCAAGGGTTCATTTTGTGCTCTCTTTCAAGGGCTGCATCGAGAGCCATCAGCTGAGCAATGAGTTACAGAACGTACCAGAGGCAGACAGCCCTGGAAATTCAGCTGCTGCCTTTGCTGGGTTCTTCTCACACATCCTGCCCGTGAAGCATTTCCCCACAAGCCCGTGAACTAAGATGAACTGCACTTGTTTGGAAGTTGGCTTTGCTTATTCAGAGATTAAACCCCGTTGTCAACTTGTAAAATCTATATTGCAAAAGCAGTGATAAAGAACACTTCCCTCTTCCACACAGCAGTTTTGTCAATCCATCTCTGCTCTGGCCAGATAAATCACATTACACAGGGAGAAGGCAAATCTACCCAACTACAGCACAAATCTGGTGAGATTTTCACAACTGCTGAGGGGCTTTGAAGGTGGGGGAGCTGGACTGTGACAAGGAACATTTATTTCTCTCTGGGGAAAAAAAAATCAATTGTATGGAAGGGTCCTTGTGAATGAAGACAAGGAACCATTGGTCTGGCTCACATCTCAATGCACCTGACAGGGAAAAGCTGTAAAGAACTCAAGAGGAGAAATCTGCCTTTGGGACTAATCAAGAAAAGATTTTTCTGGTAGAAATATAGGTCTAATTGTACAGGGTAATTCTAGCAGCATGTTTTCACCTAACATAATAAACTAGCCCTTACTTTAAAGACCAAGCTGGAAGCAAATTACAGATCCTCTTGGAGCTGAGCTGACCTAATTAGTTTTTGTTTTGTGCTGGTACTGAACGAACCTGCTCAAAGGATGCTTCCCCTCCTGGCTTGAATAAATCAGAATTTCAAGACATATGTCCACGAGGCCCACGAGGCCCAGTCCTGGCTTGCCTGCCCACATCTGGCTTGTAGCAGAAGAGCTCCTGAATCCTGGCAGCTTGAAAGTGGGGAGGTTTCTGGTGCTGAGTGTGGGTGATCAGGGCCCCGGAGCTGCTGGAGGGCTCAGGAAGATGCCCAGGGGCCAGCTGGGCAGTGCCTGTCCTGAGCAAGGAGGGCTATAGCCCCATCTTTTGGTAAACCCGAATTTCACATCAGCCGCCTCCTTCCTACATCATCCGCTGAGAATTGGGGACCCCGACCCTGCAAATCCCCCGAGGGGACTGAAGCAGGGCTGGGACAGACCCTCCCATGGCACCAGGGGGGATTTTCCAGAGGAAGGACTGGGCTAAAGCTGTTTTCTCTACAGGTGATCACTGGACAGAGGCTTCACTGGTGAAAGGAACCCAGAGACAGCTCCTTGCTGTTGCCTCCTGGAAGTTCAGCAGGACCTTTCCCCACCAGCTGCTCCCTAAAGCTGTGCTTTGTGCAGCTGTTTACTGGTGCACCAGCACAAACTGGTGTGAGGACAGGCAGCTGCCAGCCCAGGTGCTCTCTGTACCCACAGAACAGCTTACAGCAATAACCCAATCGTGTGTGTGATGGCACATTTGTGTATAACTTTCTGATACCAGCACTCTCAGTGGGACAAATCGGGTGAAAAACTGCACTTTAATGCCCAGATGGTGCCATGATGAAGCTCTCATTAGCTGTGCTCCAGAGCACTCCAGACTGAGGGGAAAGGTGCAGCAGGTGAAGTGCTGAGGACTGAGAGCTGAATGCAGAGATTTGTGGTGAGGAGGAGCAGGAGGCTGGTGCCAGGGGAAAAGGGGAGCTGAGGACACATCCAGGAGCAGCTGTGGCACAGGGAAAGGTGAGAGGGAGGCAGGGATCCATGGCCCTGCTCCCGGGAGGAGGTGGGTGTGCATTGATGCCCTGTTTGCAGCAGGAGACACCGTGCAGGGGAGATCATGGAGATTATTGCCCACTCCCGTCTGTGCTGAGGGCAAGGCTGTGAAGGATTAAGGCAAGGCACAGAAAGGGCAGCAGAGGTGTGGGACAGCTCCCCCAGCACCTGAGGCCAGCCCCAGCCCCAGCCGTGCCAGGGACCGGCTTATCTGGGCTGGGGCAGCGCTATCTCCTCTCGGACACGGCTGCCAAGCACTTGGCAGGGGAGGAAAGGAAATTGCTGATGCTCAGAGTGAGAGCCCAGCACAACTTTCCCAGCCAGGCTTGAAACAGAGCCAGTGTGTCAGATAAAGTGACCAGCTGGGAGGCAAAACAAGGTAAAAATAAGAAAAGTATCCCTATCAGGAGCGAGAACAGTGGGCAGCTCTTGTTTCTGCTGCTATTAATAATGCATGGAGACTGCTAACAAATCTACCATTTTCACACCACTAATTGCAGAAATGTTTGCCACCTCCCCAGGGCATTTCTCACACTACCCTGACACTTGATTATTTTTCCTTCCCCTTGGCTGCCTCTCTTTCCCCTCTTCTTTCCATGAGGATTTTTAAAATGGCAGTGGCTCACCAAACCAAAGGCTGAAGGATGAACCACCATTAAAAAGGTTTTAAATACTGAAGTGGTGTATTTTGTACAGTACAACTTAATGGTAAAACAATATTTATGTAATTATGCAGTGGGGACTTGCACAGCACCTTTTTTTTTGCCTATAAATGCCTATTAAGTTCAAATATTCCACCAAACTCTTGGTTCCACTGGAAGATGTTGAATCTCAAATCTTGCTCGACAGAAAGAAATCACCTCAGGGTGATTTTCAGGATTTCACTCCTTCAAAACATGGAGCAGCTTATCAAAACTCCTGAGCATCACTAAATGCACCAGCTTTGCAGCTACCCTTTGCTTATCACCTGAAAATAAAACTTTTCTGCAGAGGTGTATTGATTTGGGAGCAAAGACAGTAAAAATGTGAAATGCATTTCCAGAAAACTGTGATGCTGATTTAATGCTTTTAGGAGCAGAAGTGGAAGGGGGTGCTGATACAACCTAAAAAGGATTTTGTTTTGGTTTTTGTTGTTTTGTGATCTGTAACTATATAACATAAAGGAGAAATCATGAGAAAAATCTGCACACAGTCACTCTGACTGACCAGACAAATATTAAGGCAAGCACAGGTTTCACCCTCTTATTTTCTTCATCTACACATCCCATGACAAATAGAACCAGGGCTGGTGCATTTAGCACCTGAAAACAGAACAAAACCACACATCAATGTGCAGTTGCAGCATGGGAGGAAACGGAGGAGGCTGAAACAGCTGAACCCTTACATTTCCTGCAGGATGTCCCTTGAAATTTGAGCCATCTCCATGAGGAGATCTGAGGGCATGATTGAATTCTCAGGTGTATCTAATAATGTGTACTTGTAGCTGCTTCAGGAAAAGAGCTGTTTAATCAATTAAGTGCTGATACAAAGCCCCATCAGAGTCAACAGGAAAATTGCCATCGACTTTGCATCAGATCTGAGAGGAAAAGCCACTAAGGAAGGATGAGCAGCAGCTCTGGAACAAGCAGCAGGGTTTCAGAGTAAGCTATTTTTGCAGTCCAAACAATTTTCTCAGGGGCATTACCCCACCTGATCCACCCCAGTTTGGCTCTGCTGGGGAAAAGTGAGGGAATTTCTACGAGCCCCCCACTCCAGACTGTGCCAAAGCAGCAGAACTCCCAGAGGAACCTCCCTCCAGCCCTGCAGCACAGCTTAGAGGTGATATCCCCACTATTTAAGACCCCTGGGAGTGCTTTGAGCTCTTCCTCAAGAAGCACCCAGGGTCTGTCAGGCTCCAGCAACAGCTTTACATCAGCACAGGACTGAGATAAATAAAGAAGAGCCAGGTCTGGNAGCAGAAGGTCACCAAACGTGTCCAGTGGCATCAGAGCTGGCTCTTCTTTATTTGTCATCTTTAAAGAGGTCATCTTTATTTCCTGCACTGTCCTCAGTTCCTGAATCTCACTCAAGCAGCAGAGCAGCCGTGATTTGAGGTCTGCTCACTACCAAACTCCATCCAGTGAATTTCAAGCACCGAGCTGGATAGCGAGGCTGAGGAGCATCTAGCAGATGGGGAAGCACAGATAGGGGATTATCAGTGCCACACACTGATCCTGTGGAGTTCAGTCTGGGCTAGCCTGGAGAAAATACTTCTTGTGCAGCCTCAGAGCAGGAAACCACTAATTCTTACCAAGTGAAAGATAAACAGTTCAGTTTTTCAACAGCACCAGTCTAACAGGCAGCTGCAAAGAGCAACACAGAAAATAAAAGGCATTTGTGGCAGCTCTGCCCAATCTGCTTGGTGCTGGAGGCAGCAGGGAGGGAAACTGAGGCTAATTCTGGGAAAAAAACCCAAATCTTTTTAGTTTGGTTCTGAAATATGCTGTTTTCTCCAAATTAAGTGGTGATGCAAGAAGCTGATGCTCTCAACTTTTGCACATAACTGGTATTTTTCAGATATGCCAGAGGAAAAATAAAAGTTAAACAGTTTTCCTTTCCTTGTTTTCCCTGAAATAGAAGAAAATAGCTGAAGATCAGGAGTGTGGCTGGGCAACAGCTCTAAATGGAGACATCCCAGTCCTCTTGGCCTTTTCCTTCCCAGGATTTGACTTCAATGCTGGGAGGTGATCACCAGCCACCCTTCCATGTGGGGTGGCACTTCCTCACTGGTTTGGATGCTGAGATGTTCTCCAGAGTGCTTTGAACAGGAAGATAAAATCCCATCCCCATGCCCAGGTTGCCTTGGGCAGTGCACACAGAACATATGTTCTGCAAGGAGAGCTGCACAGTGCCAAATTTGTATTTAAATCTGTTTACTCGTGGCTGCATTCCTGCTCATCCTGGGGAGCCAAAGGTCCCTGGCAGTCCCTGCATGTGCTGCATCCCCCCAGATTTTCTGCTCTGCAGTCATTCCCTCATCCCTGCAGTTTTGCCCTTCCAGGTGAGGATATTGGGCCAAGAATGCTCATCCAAAGCTGAGACTGACAAATTAAAATAGGTTTTTTCTGAGTCAGTGCAGTGTAAATTTTTTACCTGACCACTTAAGCTGAACATGCTGGAGAACCCACACCCTTGGAGGCACTTTTCCCTTCTCCAACACACACTTTGGTGATACCAGCTCCATGCTTTGAGCCCCAAAGATTGTGCCCTGAATCCATCAGGTGCTGGATTGTTCTCCCTCCCATTCCCTGAGCCCTGGCACAGGGTGTTCTCCCGGGGGGGGATGCTGGCACTGCTTCCCTGCTCTGCTAAAAGCAGCTCATGTGTTTCAGGGATCCCAAAACAATTCCATTTACTGCACTGAACTGGGAACTTCACCTCCCGAGGAGCAGCAGAGAAAAAACCAATTATTCCCAGGCCAGCTGCAAAAGGGGTTCCAGTTACAAACATCACGGAGTGCAGAGCTGGTGCCACACTGTGCTCGTGCCATCCGGGTTATTTACGAGTGCCTCCTTTAGCCACCATAAATCTCTGCAGAAAGGGCTTAGTTAAGATATGATTAGGTTGGGATTATTGCATATGAGGTTCTTCCCAGGGCTTGTAAATGTGACAAACTCTGAAATACGGTTTCCACAGAAAAGGGGAGGGAAGGAGGGAAGTGGTGCTTTTACTGAAATACACCACAATTCCCTAATTACTCCTCTACTCCAGTGACTCCGAGTGGTGGATAAAAACAATTAAAGGAACATTCTCTGTTCTGCCCTCTTATGCCTCCAAACTCATGTTCTCTTCAGGGACTCAATTTAACAGCAGCTGTGGAGTAAGACTTGAATGGAATTAGGCTGATTTAGGAGCCCGAGTGGAGCCCTGAGCACAGGGACCTTGTGCAGCTTTGGAGATCAATTCCCACTGCTTGGGCTGCACTACCAGGAAATAGGAAAATCTGGAGCTGACCAACCCTTTCTCAACGAAACATCTGTGGACAGAGAAGACAAAAGGGCCTCTGCAGCATGTGTGTGTTCCCTTTAAAGTCAGCACTGAAGTCTCTTCCATCCCCCTCCACGTGTGCCTGGAGGTGTGGGCACAAGTGAGAATCATCTGAAGCTGAGCACTGTCGGTACTGCAGCGTGAGAAGGAGCAGTTGGTGCTCCAGTTCATCTGGACAACACTTAAATGTCATAATCTGAGATAAATATTTAATTTACCTGTAAAGGCAGATGAAGTGATGGCAACTTTCATATGGGAATCATAGAATGGTTTAGGTTGAAAGGGACCTCGAAGCTCATCTCATTCCATGGGCAGGGACAGCTTCCACTATCCCAGGGTGCCCCAAGCCCCATCCAGCCTGGCCTTGGACACTGCCAGGAATGGGAATTCTTCTCTCACAGGGAAGAATTCCCTGTTTAATACCAACAGCCACACTGAAATCCCTAAGCAGACACACAAAGGACCATGGACTCTCGAAGAATATTTGTTCAGAAGAGGAACATGGCAAAACAATAACATGTATTGATACATTGAAGGAAACTATTTCCTTTTCTCCCAGAGCTGGGATGGAGCCAAGCAATACCCAGGTCTTCCTACACCTTCTCCAGAGTGGTATTTTTTTTATTAACACCACTGAAAGAAGATAATAAGCAGGTATTTAAAATGTACAAATCTGTCCCCAGCAGCTCCTTTGATCACAGTGACCTCAGTTTGCAACCTCACATTTAACATCCCCACCCCCTTAACTCCCTGTTGTTTTGAAATATTAGCCACTGGAGTCCTGGGATTAAAATAGAAAGTTTTCTGCTTTGACTCCTTGCCAAAACCATTAAAATATTCTCTGCACTGTCACAGCTTGTGCCACCTCCCAGGGGAGTTGATTTAAAAGTAAATTATATGTAAGTGTCAGATGAAAAGAGCTTCATTATCTAATTCTTCCTACACCAGCATTTCTTTAAATTGCTTACTAGGGACAGGAGACAATTAGTCCTGTGTTTGAAAGGAGGAGTAATAAGTATCTGTCACTCCCATTAACCACCTTTTTTTTTTTTTAAATATGCAAATACAGTTGCTTTCTAAAGCAGTTTGATGGGGCAGCCACTGGGACACACTCAGCACCTGGAGTTTCAGGGGCTGCACTGGACTGAGGCTCCTCCAGCCCAGCCTGGTGATTGAATCAGCACTGAAATAACGACAAAAATCAGGAATCCTCCATCCCCTTGCAGGAGCTGCAAGCACACGAACGTTGCCATGGCACCAAGCAGCTTCCAAACAGATTCCAGGAGCACCAGTGAGTGTCAGTAGGACACTTCCTCACTGGAACTGGGATTGGCACAGCTCTTCCAGGATGTGGGAGATGAGGCAGAAAACGCATCATGAGCAGAGATTGCTCAAAAGCCCAGGTCCTGTGAGAACCCCCTGTTCTGCCCATCACTCAGGTCCCAGTGTGGTCACCTTCCCAGCTGGGCTCTCACTTCAAACTCTACACCAGGCTTAGTTTAAATCTGTGTGGTATCTGAGACACTCCTGCTCTTACCCATCCTCACAGGGGAAATCCTCCAAGTGCTGGGTCAGGATCAAAGAGCAAATTGAACTAATCCAGACACAGACAGTTCCTGCCCAGTCCCTGTCATCCCAAATCTTCCTGCAAGAGTTCAGGGCCTGCCCTTTGAGTCACAGCACCTTCACTCCTTGTATCACTTCATTGCTTCCTCCTCCTGGATCTAAAGGAACTTTGAACTACTGACAGGATAAAAAGGCTCCCCTGGGACAGAGACAGGCTCAGTGCAGAAGTGAGCAGCCTTGTTCTCAGAGCCAAGGTGTTCCTCAGCTCCCAGAGCTTGCCTGTGGGATCTTCTCCACGGGGGCCAGCACGAGTTCCTCACCCAGCTGGGCTGCACAGAGTGTTTTTCCCAAGTTTGTGAGCCCTGCCACGCTTACAGATGACCTTTCCACACTAAGTATTTAAAATTAATTAGCCCAAATCCTTTAAAATCGTTTTATTGGGCACATGGAGTCTCTGTAGGACGGATCTCGGCGCCGAGGCACCTGAGTGACACCTGACAGCAAGCAGCTCGTGCATCTCAGCAACAAGGGCAAGGAGCTGCAGAGCTGGTTTGGACACATTTTACTCTCTCTCTGCTCTCTTCAGCACTCAGGGCTGCAAGGTTACTGCCTACATACAAATCATTCTGCATAAAGCACTTGAAACAGGAGGCTGGTGTTTTATGAGGTGCAGAACAGCCTTTGCCGAACTGATGACATCTCTAATTCCACGGCCAGTGTTTGAACACACAGCCTGTAAAACCAGCAGAGGGTCAGGAACACAGCTCAGAGCTTTGCAGTGACCTCACAGAGCAGCAGGACCTGCTGGGAGACACTGACAGCAACCCAGACACCTTGGATTTATTTTTGGCTCTCCCAGACCTGCTCAGGAAGCTTTTGCAAAGTGCTCAGGGTTCATTAAACAAAGCACTTAAGAGTGAACTTAAGTGATTTATCTAATGAGAATAAACTTGTTTGTGCTTCCAGTGGCACAGAATTACATCTCCCTCCATCATTAAGCCAAGAAAATTCATATTTAAGGGTTGCAAGACCAAGTTCAGTGCTGATGGCACTCTGAGACAAAGGTCAGCACTGTAGGAAGCACCTTTGAAGAGACCAGGACAAATAACAAAAGCAGTTTGGATTTGACAGCTTTGTTACTGCACTGTATTTACTCCTTTCTCCTGAATAAAATAAAATGCAATAATTTAAAAAAAAATTTAAAAATTCTTTAAAAATGAAACTAAATTTAAAAAAATAAAATAACATTTTAAAAATAAAATTAAAACAAAATAAAAAACAATAATTTTAAAAAAAAACCCCAAAAAACGACAACTAAAATAAACCCCCTGCCAGGCCAAAGCTGGCTCAAGCCCAGGATGTCGATCTTCTCTTCACACAAATCTCTGCTCTCCCCTCAGTTTGGGAGGCTGGATGGAAGCATGGAGAGAATGAATGTGGTCACTCTCCATGAAAGGCACTTGTAAATTTTAAAAGCTTCCAAGTGCAGCGAGTAAAAGCCTAAGCCACAGCAATTGTGCTTCATATGGGCACTGATGATAAAGTTACCTCAGCTCTCACACAGAAATTTTGATGTGAAGTGGAAGAGTAATATTCAGTAGTTAGTTTTGTTTCCTTTAATGGCCCAGCATAACCTTTAGAAATGCATTTCACTGCCCTTTTTTCTTTCTGAAGCTCCAAAATTCTGGATTTTGTGTTTAACTGGCAATTTCCTTTGTCTCTTCACCAGTTCCTCTCAAAAAAAAGGCTTTTGCCTCTATGCTCTGATAAAGCCCTTAAAGCAAAGGGAAGGAGGTGTGAAAGATATTGAGGTCTTTGGGGTAAAAGATGTTCAAGATATTGAGGTCTTTTGGGTTGCATAAAAAGCAGGCTAAAGGAAAAGCAATAGCAAAGCATTTATCCATGTTAAGGGGCTATCAGCAAGTAAATAGCACCAGCTCTGCCAGCATCTCACAAATGTTATCAGCCTGCCCTGACCCTGCCCTCCCTCTTTTGCAGGCACAAACAGACTGGAAGTCACCTGCTGGATTCATGGAGCTCACACTGGTAACCAGGAGAACACGAAAAGGGCTTTTTATTTGTGATTTGAAGCTGAAACCATTGAGCAGATGTCTCTGAGATTGTGCTGCTCCTCTGCACACTGCATGGGGCTCACAGGAAGGGGTATTTTGAGGGGGGAAGGCAAAACACGTTTTAAAATAGTTTTTTAGAGGCAGGACTGGCAGCTCCCATATCACTTCCCTCTCCCTGCTCCTTCCAGCAAGAAAAATCCCTAACCCTGCCTCTCTGTCCCTTAACCTCACTGCCTGGATAAAGCTAATTTCAGTGACTGACAGCAACTGCTCCACATTGCAGCCTCAGACACAAACCTGGCTCCTGAGTTCCACAGCTCACACCACGGGGGGAATTCTCTGCTTCCTGCCACTCATCAGTGTGGGAATGTGTAAAACTCGGGTGGGGAGCTCCTGCCTCATCCATGCAAGCATTGAGCACTGGAGAACACTCAGTAGCGAATGTTCTTTTAATAAATGACAGTTTTCATCACAAACCCCAGAAAAACCAGGGGGGGAAACTGTTTGGCTTTACACAGACCCTCGGGTGAGCTGACATTTTGCCTATAAAACAGTGAATTTCCAGCTCAGCAGCTCTTTTAGAGAACTGCTGGAGCCTGCAGATGAAGGACATGCATACAGGAAGATTTCTGAAGACATTTCATTTGGGAAAGCACTCAGGGGAAAGAATCCAGAGGGAGGCAGAGCTGCCTGGATAACCGGGTCTGTTATGGGCACGTTCAGCCCCTCTCCTGCCACCCCAGCACGCCCCAGCCCTGCCTGCCGCACATTTCCTGCCAGAGTTCTCTCAGCTGTTATCTCTGCTCCCCACAAAAGCTTCAAAGGAGCCTGTTGAAAGCTTGCTCTGTTATCTGTGCTTCCCACAGCCTGGTAGCTCAGCCTGCTGCACCTATTCCTTCCCCTCACCCAAAACAGAGCTCGGGTTGATGTGAAAACAGGGTCCCCTTTCCAGAGGGGGTGCAGGGCTGGGAAGGAGCGAGGAAAGCTGAAATTACCCTGCGCTGGTACAATGTACAGGCTGTGTATTTGTGTTTGAAAGGTTCCAAGCAGAGACTAATTAATCCCATTGTTGATGCTAATACAGCTCTTTTTCAAGATTCACGATTCAGCGCTCCAAGCAAATTTACCTTTGATCTTTAGCTGAGAGCACTGAGGTTTTTATCAAAATGCATTTGTGCGTCCTTCAGCTCACACATGGGCTGGGGCAGGGCAGGAAATGCAAAGTGTCACCGTGGCAGAAGGGAAGTGAAGGAGCTGTGACCGTGCCCAGCCTGTTTAGGGATGGAATTGCTCAGGAAAAAAAACCCCAGAACTTTGCCAAAATTATTTCCCTGACTGCAGAGCGAGTGCTCTTCTGGGTATTATCCCTGGACTGCTCTGGGTTTGTCTTGCTGGGAAAAAGGTCTGTGTTTATTTTCCAGGGAAAAAAATAAAAGGCAGGGTAAGGCAGAGATGAAAAGTGAAGCTGCTTCGCAGAAATAAATCAGCCCATTGGGGTCAAGCTCGAGGAGTTGATTATGGATTATTTATCAAAGTGCAGAGGGGTGACAGGTAAAAAATGTCCCTGATGTCAAAGGACTGTCACAAATAGACAAAGTTTATCCTGTAGATGGGGTATCTTGGGGTGATTAATTAGGAGTAATCGACTGCCAGCTTTGTCTGCTGCTTTATGGGCTCAGCCCCAGCCTGTGCCTGACCTCGGCTCCAAAGCTGCACTTTGAGATGCTTTAGAAGACATCACAGCACTGGGGATTCGCCCAGCAGAGTCAGAACTTAACCTGTGATCCCAGCCCAGGGGAAACTGCATTTTGAGCTAAGCTGAATAAACAGCCTGAAGGATGCAGCACTTGGGAAATGGATTTACTGGTGGAGAGGAGAGGATAGAGATCCGTGGGACAGGGCTGAGGAGAGGAGATTTTCACTAGTCTGCTCTCAAGTCAGCCACTCCTACAGGTCGTGCTTTAAACTCACTGTTAGTTCATGCCTAAAGCTGCAAAGGCCTTAAAAACCAGATGAAACGTCAGTCAAGCTCGTGGAAAAAGAAGCCCTGCAATAACACAGCAGGTAAAGCTCCAGCAGCTTTTATCTCAGCTGTGATGCCACTTCAGCTGGGTGGCCGTGCCCTCTGCAAAAGCTCAGTCTCATGGCTGGGAGGCAACAAGTTGTTGATGCTGGATGGATTTTGGGAGGGATTTTGATTAATTCAGGACTGCCTTGCCAATCTTATGGAAACAAGCCATGTTCAGGGAGCTGAAACACACAGCAGGCTCCATCCAAAAAGGGCTTTTACAAGTGGTGTGTGCTCTAAACCCCGCAGGGCACCAGGATTTCCCTGCATTTCTTGGTGGAATCGTGAACCGAGGAACAGTCGTTTTGAAGATCATTAATTCTGCAGAGCTGCAGACTGAGCTACACCCTGCACCAGTCTAATGGGGAGGAGAGGGCTTGTCACTGCCTTCAGCAGAGCAGTTCAAACCCTCAGCCCTGGATAGCTTTGATTTTTCACTCCCTGCCTTGAGCACTCGCTGGAAGCACAATGATTAAGTGGTGCTTCCACTTGTGGTGCAGACACACAAAGAGGAGGCATCTCAGGATCGGAGTCCTATTGATGTGAACACCTAAACCCTTCAGACAGCTTCAAAAAGAGACTGAAGGCTAAATACCTACTTATTCAGTCCTGAAGTACAGGCTGAAATCACCAGGGGATTCTTTCCCATCCTTGTGGTCTCTCTGCTAGACCACACTGCCTCCCACTTAATTAATTCTATTGATTTGTTTGTTTTCATCGGCCTTTTCACACTCAGCAGTTATTTAGGACTTACATGGGTAATGCATTTTCCAGTTAAATTGATCCTACTTTATATATCCCTTCATGCACTTATTTGAAATTTCCCTGGCAAGTATTTTAATGTTTTCAAACTGAATGTTGATTCATATTATTTAAAACACCCTGCAAGAGGCAGGGGGGAAGAACGTGTGGAGCAGAGTAACTACTAAAATTGGCTCTTTAAACCTGATTAATGGCCAGGGAGGGTAAAACACTTCCCTCCAGCAAAATAAACAAAACAGCCCAGAGCATCAGATGTAGCAGAACCTGCTGGGATTGAACTCAATTTGCTTCTACAGGGCCATAACAAAACCCCAGTCTGCCTTCCTGCTCCATTTCTGAGCTGCTCAATTTGACATCCAACCAATTTGGGTCAATGAACTTATTTTTGGAGTGGTGTGTCCTGGTGGCTGCTCCAGACCTTAACAGGGAGCCAAGTCACAGCTCCTGGCCAGGCTGAAAGGGAGAAACTCTGTGCCCAGCAGTGGCCTTGGCCTGCAGCTGAAGTCTAAATTCTGTCCCCTTCAGCAATAATTTACACCTGATGGCAGCTGCTGGGAGAAGTCTCCAGCCATCATTTAGCAGGGGAGTGTTCAGGGGCCAAGAATATCACGGGGTAGCTCAGTGTGGGTGATTTGGTTTGGAGCTTAACTCCAGCTACTGCTGACAGGGACATCACAAACCCTGGGAGAGAGGGGAAAAGGAGAGGTGGGAGCTCAGTTTCACATTTACACTCAGACCCAAATGAAGCTATTGAGCTGCTGTCATGCTTTGGAAAAATGAATAAATACAAACTGGTGAAAGACCAAAGTATTTGGGTGGGTACAAATGGATTGAGGTGGCATTGAGCAGGTTTGAAATTCTAATATAGAAGTCACTTAATATTAGGTTAACCAGAAAACTCCTTTTTCTTTAGACCCAAATAATCCCTTCTGGCAGAACAGGACTGTTCTTCAGTCAGTATTTGTGTCCCATGGGTTGGACACTGCCCATCTGCTCAGCAGGAACCACCCCCTGGCTATGGACAGCCCCTGCAACTCCTGCATGGGGCTAAACAGCTCTGGGAGCAACTGTGGGCAGCTGCTTGTGTCTGGCTTTTGCAAGCAGACTCTGCTGTCATGAAATGCTGCTCCTCTAAGATGGGAAATACGTTTCCAGAGGTATTTTGAAGACTAACCTTTCAAACCTACTCCTCTGCTCAGTGGGAGTCACTTCCAGAGTGACTGACTCGCTCTTGTTTGGTTATTTATGCACCCTCAGATTTCCTGGATCTCTGCTGGTTTTTAAACCCAGTGATCCTGAAACAAGGTGATGTTAACCCCTCCTGGGTTAACTCCTGGGCTGAGATGGTGATCTGGAAATGGCACCAGGTTTTAGAACAATATCAGGTCAGTGGCTCCAACACCTCAGGAGCAGCCACCTCTTCACTTGGAGACACCCTGGCACATCCCATGGACAGACAGGACAGCAGAACTCCCCCACACCCCTCACACAGAGCTGACTGGGGAGGGATATTCGAGCTGACAAGATGGACAGCGTGTCAGAGCATCCTGGTGCACAGCAGCACCTCTCCCTGAGCAGCACTGACATCTGTCTCCAGGGATGCAGCATTAGGAGAAGCTGTCCCCAGCCCATGCACATCAGCATGCATAAATAAACCCCAGCAACACCAGCTTTGTCAATCTTCATGACAGAGATCACAGCATTTGGATAAGGAGCCCAGCCAAAAGCACATTTCTATTCCTCTCTTCATCATTAAACTTGATAGCTGAGTGATAGGCAGCTATTCAGTGAGATTAAGGCTTGCAATGAAAAGAAAAGACGCAGCAATCACAAACCGTCCTCCCTCCATTTCTGTATATAAACATATTTTTGGTTCAGTTTACAGTAAGTGAACAGCACAGAAGTGCAATCTCCATCAGAGGAACATCTCCAGCCCATTTACAATGAAATCTATTATCTCAAGTTGTTCAGGCACAACAAAAGGCTCTTGCCAGGAGGACCTGTGGACACACAGGAGAGTTTATCAGGTGGGATATCTTTTAAGCCTAAATGAGTTTTGGATTTTTTCATGACTGCACCTCCCTGGGTCTCATTCAGAAAGTGGGACTGGGTGTAATTGCTCTCAATCTAGACAGGACTCAAACTAAGCCTGACATTTTGATGAGCTTCCTAAGCAGTGGACAATTGGCACATCTTAGAAAAACATTTACTGGCCAGGGATAAGAAATCAATGCAAACCTCAGATAACTACCTCGGATCAATGGGGCTGACTCACCAACACACCAAATACTTATTTATAAATGCAGGGTAAGTGGAACCAAGGGCACCTTGCTGCCAAGTTATTAACAGCAGCAACTGTGAGGCAGGATGGATACACAGGGTAGGGACTCATCTGTCTCGGTTTAGACATCCACAGAGTTGACTGGGGAGGGCAGGCACATCTGGCCTGCTCGGGAAGTGTGTGTTTGATTAAGCTGAACAGGTCCACAGGAGACTCCTTGCCAGTGATAGCTCTGAGGAAGCCCAAAATTAGACCTAATGAGCTGTCAGACCAGATGAATCCACCTCTGGACATTAAAAGCTCCCTCCAAAAGGATTTTCCAGTACCTGCAGAGCTCAGTGTTTTAATCTGATCTACGATGTGCACCAAGAGGTGCTCTCCTGTTAGTGCTTCTTTAGGAAAACACACATTTTTCTAAGGGGAAGGCAATTCCCTGGCTGCACAGTTATGGGTCAGCTCCCCACCCGTTTCTGGGAAGTTGAAACAACTCATTTAAAAGGTCTCTGCTTCAGCCAGAGCAGCCAATGCAACAGAGCTGTGCAGGGTTCAGACAGCTCCACTGCAACCTCCCCAAGGCCCGGTGGTGCTCGTGCCAGCAATCATCTCACTGCAGGTATCTTACAAGGGTCAAATGCATCAGGGATCTCAGCAAGACCCCCAAGCACACAGAATCCATCTGCCTAGAACAGGACAATTCACCCCACTGTCCCCTCTTCCAAATGCACCAACCTTCAATTTATACTGGAGCATCAGGCAGAGCTCGCAGGAATCGTGCAACTCTCGTGAAGAGCTTTCTCATCTGAAGCCTCAGTGGGCATAATTAGTAAATGGAGTTGCTTGCTCTGCAGATCTGAACCTTGTTTTTCCCCCCCTCAATCTTTAGCATGGCTTCCACTGCAGCATTTGAAGTGTCAGTGGAATTTTCCTGTGCTGAGCACACTGCTTCCAACCAGAGATCCAGGAAAAGGTGGGACACCCCACCCCACGGAGGAATTCACGAGCTCAGGGCAGGTGATGGGCACTCACTCAAAGCAGCAGCTCCCAGCCACTGATTAATTCACAATCAGATATAAAAACTGCATATTTTGTCAAAATTGCTTTAAACAGGGGAGCTTTTTTTCCCCTCTCTCCACCTCAGACACCTGAGGTGCAAATGTAGATACGAGGCCTGTGAGAAGTAGAATCAGAATGGTTTGGGTTGGAATGGACCTTAAAGCTCATCTCATTCCACGGGCAGGGACATATTCCACCATCCCAGGCTGCTCCAAGCCCCAGTGTCCAGCCTGGCCTTGGACACTGCCAGGGATCCAGGGGCAGCCACAGCTTCTCTGGGCACCCTGTGCCAGGGCCTCCCCACCCTCCCAGGGATCAATTCCTTCCCAATATCCCATCTAAACCTACTTTCTTTTAGTTTAAAGCCTTTCCCCACTGTCCTGTCACTCCAGACCATTGTAAAAAGTCTCTCTCCATCTTTCCTGTAGCTCCTTCAGGCACTGGAAGGGCACAATTAGATCACCCCAAAGCCTTTTCTTTTCCAGTCTGAGCAATCCCAATTCTCTCAGCCTTTCCTCACAGCAGAGCTGCTCCATCCCTATAATGAACTTGGTGTCCTCCTCAGGATCCTACAGGATATAAGTATCCAGCAGAGGGAAGATTAAACCCTTCAGCAGCATTTGCAGGATGGCTCCAAAATGCCACCATACATTACATGTAATATATTCCAAATTAACATTGTGCCCATGCCTGTGGGGGAAAAAAGCAGGGAGGAGGAAAAAAAAGCAGAGAGGAGGAAAAAGAAGCAAAGAGGAGGAATCTGGCCTCCTCCTGGCTTGCTCCAGCCTTGCAAGGTCTTGTTTGCAATACGTGGCAGATGAGGAAATATTTCAAAGACGTTTTCTGAGTCCATTCAAACGACACCCAACAGCACCGAGGTTGCTGCAAGCAGTCACTGTCACTTAATGTCACTGTAAAAGTCAAATCCTCACTTCCTTACTCAGTTCACCAGCAAAACTGAGCATCTGCAGTCAGATTAATTTACTTGAGACTCCTGAGATGAGTGGTCTGCCCGCTGCTGGTTATGGGCACAATTAAAAGGGACTCGCCCCAAAACTGCAGAGTCCAAGTCTGACCTAGTTTACTTCTGCAGAGACCCTTCAAATGGGTCCTAGAGTGACTCATGAGGAGGAGAAAAGCTTGTTTAATACCAAATCTAATAAATGAATAGCCCAGAGGCCCATCCATTCCAGCACTGCCACCTGGTTGCTGTGTTCTGACACATCCAGCTGCTCACACATCTCATGTTCTCTGACACCAGCAAACCTCTGGAAATCACAAATGTCATCTTCAGAGCTAAACCTGGGCTCAAGCCAGGCCTGCTAAAAGATATTTAAGGGTAATTAGAATTTCAAAAAAAGGCTGAAAAGGCCTGTTGTCATCACACTTTCCAGGGGAGTTGCTCAGGACTGTTCAAAAGACCATTTTATCTCACAACAGTTTGATGAGCAGTCATTGCTTTCCCAGAGGAGTGTGCCCAGACAAACAGAAGGGATCACTGCAGCTCTCTCGAGATAACACCTCCCATGACCTTTCCTGCACTGAGGAGCAGTGGGAGGAGAAGTTTGTGCTGCTCCTCCTCAGGAGATGCAGCACACCCCCTCCGTGCTGGTGAGACAGGTCCCACTTGTCACTCCTGCCTGTTTGATATCCAGTTACACCCTGCCTGAAAAGAGCTGTTTGGTGCCCTTTCGGTGTCCCAGGAGAACAGTCTGAGCAATTCAGCTCACACACCAGTCCTGGAAGGCACCACACACCCAAAGCAGCACCAACACTGAGCGTGTTGGGCTGTCAGCTCCTTGGGAAATCAGATGCAAAAGTCCCTTCTGCCTTGGATTAGATCTTCTGACAAGGATCCCACTGCCTCTCACCACAGCTTGGGAACTGAGCCAGAGCAGATTCTTTTCCATGTAGTATTTGGAAGAGTTTTCCCACCTTTTTCTTTGGCAGCTTTTACCAGAGCCCTGCATTTAAAGCTTCTCTGCACATCTCCATTCTTCTGTTCAAGATGTTGCTTATTAATATTCCTTAATAAAACCTACCAGAATAAAATCTTTCCTAATTAGTAGTGTTGGAGTGCCTTCTCCATTATTCATTAGGATGAAGAAATGGGTTATTCCTTTGCAGCATCTTCCAGAGGAGCAGAATTACTGAGGTTATTCTGATACAGTTCAAGTGTCTCCAGCTGCAGCTGTAAATTTCCACTCGGATTTTCTGTCATTCCTCCTCCTCTGAGATCATGTGCTCTGGCTGCTTAATCTTCCCTGCACATTCCTGCTGTGTCCTGCACAGCCCACAGTTCCAGGGGCACACACAAAGCAAAGCACAATCTCTCCACACATCCAAAGCTCATTGAAACAAGAATTTTCACACAGAAATGTGGCCTGGCATGTTTTGCCTTCTCGTTTTGGAAGCAATTTGAAGGGCAACACAGCAAAAACTTGTGTTGTTTTCATCCCTCCACTCAACATTTAACACACCTACAGACAGCTTTGGAATTATGGCCTCTGTAACAGGTGTTCTGTCATGGGACAAGGCATTAGGAAAGAATTAAGGATGGTAACAAGAAACACCAGACTCCAGCAGGCAAAAATAAAGTCTTTAGGCTAATTCCCTAAATTCCCATTCCTTAATTCCTAATTAGGCAATTACCTGATTCCCATTCCATCCCTTGCTGAAGAGAACAGAATTATCATCCTCCTTTGTGCTAAAAATACAAATTGAGCTGGAAATTGTTCCCTGTTCTTCACATGCAGAGAATGTGGTGCTGGGGAAAGAGATTTTTCCTTTCAGCTCACATATCAAATATTCAGACAAGTCAGGTGAAGAGAGGTGAGAGAAAAGATGGGGGGAAATCAACAATTTAGGAACATACCTCTTCTAGCAAGGTGAATAAATTGCTTTTTGATATATTGCATCTTCTGGTTCTAACCTATGGGTGGAAGCAATCCTCAGGAATAAGAAATACCCACGGTGGCCATGAGCACTGTGATGTTCTCTGCCTGCTTGGGTCCAGTGTGATTTAAGGAAAGCTTTTGGCTCCCAGGAAAGAAGATATTTAAAGGATATTTTAAAGGCATTGTGGTTTTTTTTCTTTGCCTCAAATAATGGGAATAATGTGCCATTTTCCATTTCACCCACTGTGTCACAGTGCAGACCTGCCCAGAGCCAGGAGCTGGAAGCACTGAGGCAATATTTGCTTGAAGGCCTCAGGAGCCTTTCACTGCAGAATTCATCCCTTTTTTTTTACCACAGAAGCAGCCTCTGGGAAGGCACTGGACAATGGGAAATGCCACGACAAGGGAGAATTTCACCCTGGAGCCCTAAGCCACAGCAAGTTAACCACACACTTTGATCCTCCCACTCCTCCAGGAGCCTCCCAGTGCCTGCTTTTCCCTGGGAGAGGCAGATTTCCAGTTTGGGGGTCACCCATGGGCTCCTTGGATCTCATCTGAAACCAGTGGGGTCAACTGAATGGATCAGAACCTCACCAAGTGTTTTCCCCCTTGGATGGTTGGAGATGACAGCAGATGCCCAGAGTGCCCCTGCTCCTGACAGGTCCTTCCTCCAGGACTGGGGGAATTGGGGTTTGATGTGAAGCAGCTCAGCACAGCCACCCTGCACCTCCCAGGAGCTGGGGGCACCTGAAACAGCTGCTTTTGTACCCAAAAATAGCCTGGAGTCCACTCCAGCATCTCCCTGGAGCCAAGAGCCCAGGCAGCCCCCAGCACCCTCTGCTTGCCAGGCAATTCTCACAGAACTCCTCCCCTCAGGCTCCCTCATTCCCCAAAAACACGGAATTTCCCATGGAATCGTGGAAGCTGGGCAGCTCCTCCACCTTGCCTCAACACCTGGGAGGTGTGCAGAGCCTCAAACACACCCAAAAGCTGCTTTTGCAGCCCTCAGCCGCTCCCTGAGCGAGCAAAATTCCCTGAATCCATACATGTTTTGACTGAGCAAGAACAAAGGAGAGCAGAATACATTTAAAAGAAATTAAAATGGTTTTGCTGCCATAGGCTAAAAAAAAATAAATAAAAAAAATCCCCCTTCCCTTGGGCTTGGAGTTTGATTTGTATTTCAATAAAAATAAATCAAAGTGGACAGATTAGTGTGTTTTGAAATGCAAATGCTTTGAAAACATTAAAGGACAAATAACAAGGTGGCATGTTCTCAGTTTATTTTTGGTTATTATTTTTATTTACCCTTTGTTCTTAAATGATCCTGTGGCTCCTATGTGCCTGATGGAAAATTTTGCTCTGTGCAGCAAACCAGCTGTAAGAAACAGGGAAACAGGGAGAGTTTCTCCTGCAATATTTCCTTACGACTGAACAATGCAAAGCAGCTCCATAATTTAAATATTGATCCCAAGGCACATCCTAAAGCCTCAGAAAGCTCCTGGGTTGTTTTGGCTCAGCCTGACTCCAAGGAAATCGCAGCAAACAGTTTTTCAGGTGATACTCAGGCACTGGGATTTGAGAGTTTGCTTCTGATCTCACTTACACAAACAAAAGACAAGAGAAGCACCTGAGGCAGTGGTGGAGTCACCTCAGGGCCAGAGGGGAAGGACTTGAACCAGACCCAGCTGTGCTTTAAAGAGGCTTTCAGGGTGATCCATAATTAATAAGGTTCCAAGTTAATGGACAATTAATTGAGAGTGCCCAAGGTGCTTGCAGAGAGCGATGAGAGCACTCAGCAGGACAGGTACGACCTCTGTGAGCTTCTCACAAAGCAGCTTTTACACAGGTAAACATTTAATATTTTAATTACATTTGTGAGGAAGGCTCAGCCCTGAATTCCCCCGAGTGCTGCTGACACCCAGCGAGGTGACCCCACACAGGGCTCCCACGAGGGCTGTCAGCTCCATCCCAGCTCCCCCAGCAGATTCCCCATCCTTGGGAAGGTCTCAGCACACACAGGAAGCAAATCTCCACCATCCCCTCCCTGAGCACAGCTGAGCCAAACATAATGGACTTTTTAACTCAGCAAATTGAGCAAACAAAGCTTTTCAATGCTTGGCTTTTATTTCTTCAAACAGCTTTTTTTAAAGGACTGAAGGAACACGTTCTCTTTGCTATGGATCACAAGATCTTGTGAAACCAAGCAAAGAGAAGCCGAAGAGGCTTTCAAGTGCTGAGAAAGAAAAGAGCTCCCTAAATTCCTTGGACCACTCTCTGTTGCTCCCAGGATAATTTCACATTAGCATTAGAGGCAGAGATTTAAGCCAAAACTTCCAATTCTTCCAAACCTCAGAGACCTCTAGAGCCTGGCCTTGGGATCCAGTCTCCCTTGGAAGACAGATATTCCACAAATTGCAGACCTAGATTAAGTGTTAAATTCAGCTTGAGGCTGTCTAGCAAGAGAGATTTGTCTGGGATCATCTGCACACACTCCAAGGCAGCTGACAAATTTAGTGAGCTCTTTTAAGAGACTTGAACAGAGGATTTGAAATCCCTCCCAGGCAACAGGAGAGAATAAAGTTCTGAATTCAGGTCTAAGAAGGACAGAGACATAACAGGAAAACGATCTTGTGGTCACAGATGTCCCAGATTTGGGATATTCTGGCCTGGGAAGAGTTGTAAATTCTGAGTGAACACATTTAAAGGTGAAAGAATTCCTGCCAGGGAAGCAGAGAGAAGGACGTGCTTCAGTGGGAGAGGTCCAGGAGGAATTTTGTGCCATCCACACGCCCACTAAGTTCATTTATTTGTAAAGTTAAAGGGTCACCAGGTTTCCACAGGACAGACTCCATCCCTGCAGCCTCCTCTGACAAAGCACAAGGGTAGGGGGAGGCATTTTCCAGAGACCAGTCTCCTCCCAGGAATTGCCTTCTCTGAGCTCGAGAGACTCACTTGTATAATAGGAGCACTTGAGGAGCTATGGACAACTTCAGTGTGATGGGGACAATCCATCCAGACAGTTCTTAAAAGATATTTTAACCCCTTACTGCATACTCAGGATATACAATATCAGCACATCTGAAACTGTCTGAGCAGCGCCCATTTTTCAAAGATAAATGTAATTTATGTAGAAGTTGTGAGAACATTAAATCTGTCATTGCAGCTACAGAGCATTTCTCAGCCATCCCAAGTGACATGGGGAGGGCCAAAATACTTCACTTTTCATGTTAGAACTCCAGGGAACATTAAATACCCACAGCCTTTACAGCCACAAGATGCCACTGGAATAAAGGTGCTGCTCGAAAGCTGGAAAACCATGAATTTCCCTTCTCTGAATGCTCCCCTCACCAAGGACATGGCACATCCCAAAGTGGTATTGAACTCCATTTAGTTAAAATTCAGAAATATGCTGCTTGCTCCAGTTCCTAGGAGGCACTGTCACCTTGTATTAAGACACAGAATTTAGAAGTGCAGCTATGAAAGTTAAATGGAATTAAAGGGACAAATCAGGGCTCTGCTCTGCTCAGCACGTGGGGAAACAGCTCCTGCCAGCACTGGGCTCTGCCCCTAAACTTCACTTGGAGGATGCACCAAAGAATCATTTTTTAAAAGGAAAACACATTTTGGAAGTTGTTCTGGTCCACTGTGGACTCGATTCTCTTCTTTCTACACATTTTTAGGTGGTGTTTAACACAGCTGGGCACAACCCATCCATCAAGAGGGACAGACACACCCTGAGCTGCAGCCCCAAGAATTAAACGTGCCCCAGGTCAGCTGCACTGGAGGAGGAGCAGCAGCCAGAGGAGCCTCCATCCTCTGCCACTGGAGCACACCAGGCTCTGTGTCACCCTGAGCTACAATTGTGCTTTATAACCTCTCTTCACAGATGTAAATACCACAGCAGCCTGAAAATGGCCCTGTAGATTAATGTAGCAACAAGGCTGAGATGATAAACATGGTTTAGAGCATTAATGTTTAATCCATTGCCTTTTAGCACAAGGCAGCAGCAGATATTACAGCACACGAGGTTCTTGCTGAACTCTCAAACTTTTGGGAGGCAGCCCCAGTAGCTTTTCCCTTCCCAAATCTATTTTCCCTTTATGAATTCAGCAGAGAGTATCACTTGCCCAGTTTCAGCAAAACTGCAGCCAGATGTCAGCTTTGATCTCATCACCACATAACGAGGAGAGAGAAAGGACAAATAGGTTACCCTGCGCTCCAGCAAGAGGAAGAATTAACTTCACTGTTCCTTGCAGCACCATCTGGGTTTGGCAAAGTTAATTCTCATCCATGTCAAGAGTTCATTCAAGGAAATAATTTTGTTTTCCAAATGCTATTCCTTCCTCTTTCTTCCGGATACGTAATGCCTGATCCCCTGACCCACTCCTTCTGTCCTCGTTATTCATACTTTAAGCATCTTAAAACAAAAATACTGCAGACAACTGCTAGAACCAGTGCTGGGCGCTTAAAGCATATTTTTAATACCTAAAGTAACATGCTGGGATGGATTTCTCATCAAGAGTGAAGTGAAAGGAGAAAACCACAACGTCCTACTCAAGGCTACAGGCCAGGAAAAGCAGAATGCTGCATTCCAGCTCTGGTTTCTGATGGATGCCAGAGTCCTGGCAGAGCTCAGCCTCCATCCCAACACCCCAAGGACAGAAACTGCTCAGCAGCCCTGGGGATGAGGCACTGCAGGACCAAAAGGCACAATTGCTCCACCAGACACAGCCCAAGCTCCGAAACAAACAGGGCCCCACTCCAGAAACATCTCACTTCTCTCCTCCAAGACACCACTGGGTCATCAACTCCATCTTTAGATTAATTCAGAGTCTCCAAAGGACAAAATGTTTCAACCCCCACCAAGACACCACGGGGTCATCAACTCCTTAGATGGAATTCAGTCTCCAAAAGACAAAATCTTTCCTCTCCTACCATCTCCTCACCCCAGTGCCCCTCCAAGACACCACTGGGTCACCAACTCCATCCTTTGATGCATTTCAGAGTCTCCAAAAGACAAAACATTTCAACCTCCACAATCTCCTCACCCCAATGCCCCCAGCAGTACCCTTCTCTTGCCAGGTGCCCCCACACAGCTGAGAAACCCTGGTGGTGCAGCAGCTCCTCACCCCACAGCAGCACTGACAGCATCCCAGACCTCCATCCCCCAGCCTGGCCCACCTGGCTGGTTTAAATCATGCTGTGGGGCAGAGCTGGAGGCCAGGAGCTTCCCTGAAAGGGCCTTTGATGCAACAGAAACCCTTCATTATGCCAGCAAGGGTGTGGGTCCCTGCATCACACCCTCCCAAAAAAAGGTTTTGTTACCAGCAGAAAAAAGTGAACAAAATTAAATTAAAATTTGCTGCATCGCCCATTGTTATTATTATTAATATTATTTTAAAATATGTTGTGTTTTAATAGTGTTATTCTTGATCATAGCAAGATCTTCCTTCCAGGTAACCAACCAATTATTACAAATTGGGTTTATTTTTATTTTCACTTTCATGTCTCTAATTTTTTTGTTTCAAAATATACAACACTGATGTCTATGTGATATGTCCCATCATGTCAAGTAAATGCTCTGTGCTGTTCCCATCCCAAGCACAGAGTAAGGCAGGACAGATTATAATACAATTTTGCATCAAATTCATTGCCAAAATCTGTAAGGACAGCTGCTAATTAGCAGAGATCTGAACCACCTTATTCTTTAGATCAAAGTGTCCCCTGTTTGAGTTTGTAGTGAAATAGCCCAACACTTTGAAGAAGAAAAGAATTACATTAATTAGGGGAGGAAATGTAGTCAGTGTCTGTGGATTCGCCTGCGATCTTCTCTTTTAGCACAATCCTGGGGACTTTTAATTTCACTGGAAATGCTGATGGATCCAAATTTCCAGGGAAATCGATTTCAAAGTTTTAAGTTGCTCTCAGGACTTGCTGTGACTCTCTCCAACTTGTGGTTGCTCCATCCTTGAGGGTTCCAGACATCAAAACACTTCATCTGCAATGGGAGTGACAGCCTCGTGTGTCCTGTACTGTGGGCTCTCCAAGCACCCACCAGGTTCTTTGGCCGCTCTTCATGTCCTTGCACAAGGACTTCAAACACAACAGGGACGTTCTCTGCCGTGTTTGTCTCTCTGATCAGCTGAAATAAGCACAGGCAAAATGGGGATAAGGCAAATCTGAAGTTGTTCCCTCCCGAAGCATCGCGTGTCTGGAGCGCCTGGCGAGGCGTGAAGATCGTGTTTGTGGTTCCTGGGAATCTGTGGGAGTTCTCCTGCTGAGAGCTTGACCCAGAGCGTCCCATCTTGTTGGAGACATATGTTCCATCTCTCCTGCTGGGAGCTCGGTGTGGCTTTGCAGCTTCCCTGCCTCCCTTGCTGTCCCAGGGAATATCTGCAATACAGGGAGTACCTTGGTGGTGTAAGAACACCCAAACCCAAAGGGAATTCGCCCATCTCAGCAGAGTGAGGGGGAAAAAGACCCTCTGTGGGTATTTAAAATGAATTCCTTGAGGATGTCAACCCACACACACAGAGGGGCCAGGTCTGAACCTGGTTCTGACAGTGCTGGGATGTTTCCTCTGAGGGTGCAGGAGTTTTACAGGATGAGGTGACACCAACCAGCTCAGGATTTTAGGGGGATGGACAGCACTGCCTTGGATATTTGACCCCAGGAATGGTTCCATCACATTTGAGATGGCTGTGCTGTAAAGGGCAGGCAATTTCTGATGAGAAGTTGGCTTCTCTGTAGTCAGAGGAGGGTTTTTAGCAGCAAAGCTCTGTTTGATCTCGCTTCCACTGATGTTAACTGCTTTTATAGGTCATTTCATTATTGCCTCATTGTAGGAGATTGGAACTCATTAATATGCAGCAGATAAAACCCTTTGCATTTTAACATGCTAATTTTTAGGTGTCCATATGGCAATAAAATCAGGCTTTGAGCCATCCATCCATATCTTTATGTGCCTGTCTATATAAAAAACAATTTTGTGGTCTAGTGAGTAGGGCACTAAACTGGGAGTTGAAACTGGGGCTGTTGCTGTGTTTGCCATTGACTTTGGAGACAGGAACACGAACAGATTATTATGGGCTACACCAGGCTGTGAACTCCCCATATGCCATCCACTCTTGAGCAATGCCCCGCTAAATAAACTTCTGTCCTGCAGAAAAGCAAAGGAATCCAACCCTTTAATGGAAAGTGGGGGCTGCTCCGTGCTCATGGAGAGGCACCAAGGGAGCATGGCTGAGTTACAGCCCTGGGCTGGTGGCTGCACTCGAGTTTCACATCCCCAGGTGCTTTTTTACACGGCTGCTGCATTTCCCTGCATTTTGGAAAAGCTCTGTGGGATCTCTGTGTGTCCCTTCTTATTCTGTGCCTTGTGTTTGCACTGCTGAGCCTTCCCCAGGCTGAAATCTCTCTCTGCATAAAAGCTTGGGGGGCCAGGGAAAGGAAGGAGGCTCTTCCAGGCACACATAAATTATAAAAGCAGTGAATGCCATCTCTGACATTTAGAAGAAGGTGATTTCCTTGTAGGTGGGTAAAGAGATTTACAGCATCTTCAGGTGCCATAAAGTGCCACTGTTGGGCCCACGTAGACAAATGCAGATGCAGCCTCTTTGTTGCTTTTCTTCAGCTCTTGTTACTGAATTTCTGCTCCTTTCTGTTCACTTTCTTGATATATTTTCCCTGTTGGGTTTTAAATTTGTTTTCAAACAGATAAATGAGGATGTGCTTTCTTTAGCTGAACACTTTGGATGACACTGGAACCGCTCTACCTGGTGGGAGAGAACAGCACGTTCCGGCTGAGGCACTGAAGATGGTTCCTGTTGGGATAGCTTAATTGCCTTTCTGCTAATTAGCTTTCTATCTAAGTCTTATTAATTTTGCTTTAGCAAAGTTGCTCCGAGTCAAAACCTGCTAAATTAGTATTTTTAAATTCTGCCTTTCATCTTCGTCCCTACTACTGGTGCAGCCCCAGGTTGGGAGAGAGAAAGATCCAAGTGTGGAGCTGTTCTCAGCGAGGGTCAATAAATCACAGGCCACTTGTGCAGGTTTGTGCTCAAAGAGCATCACCCACAGTGGCCCCTGCTCCCAAGGACAAATGGACCCATCTGTTCCTCTCGCTGCAGAAAGGCTTCTTAAAAAATGGTGAACTTGTAATGTTCCACCCCGGAGCAGCAGCCTCTAAATGACTTTTCCTGCTGCAGGGAACATTTTGCCACGGGCAGGGAACATGGGCTGTGTAGCCTGCAAAAGGCTATTTTTGCATCCCTGTTATCTCTGGAAGTGCTTTGAGGCCACTCAGTGATTAAAGATCGGTCAACATGTTCTGGCTAAATGAGTGGCTGTTTGTTTCTCAGCTGAAGAGCTCTTCTAAACTGAAGCCCTGCTCACCAGAAAAAAAGCTTCTATTCCTGAGCAAACAAATTAATAAGAATTTCCATCTTCTCATTATTTAAGTCTTTTTTTTTTCCCCCCCAAACAAAAACATTATCTGCAGCCACTGCAGCTAAGAAATAGCATGAATAATTCACTCTAATTTCACACCATTTAAGCTACTTGACTAGCCTCTAATTAACATGTGTCGATTATTTAAGGACGAGAAAATTGCTTTGAAATGCAGGTAAGAGTAAGCTGACTATCCCCATGTATTATGTGATTTGATGCCTTCTCAGAGCCCAGCCATGCTGATGAATCTCCCAAGGTTATGGCAGCTGAAGACAAAAGTGTATTTTGTGAAGAGTGGGCTGATGATGTCACTGCAGATCCCATGGAATGTCTGGGATTCTGTGGAAACTGGAACTTTGAAGGACAGTATTCAGTGCTATGTCCCCAGCCTGCCCTGGCAGCAGAGGCCTCAGCAGTTTCCTTGGCTGATCCTTTCCCTGTCATTCCCAGGTTTCTCTGGAGCTGGGGATTAATTTTGTGGTCCCCTCCTTTGTCACTGGGGGGGCATCAGGAGAACAAATCAAGTGAAGCTTTGCAGAACACCAGGCCTGTACCCAGGCATCACACCCAGCCCCTGCAATTCACCAGTCTCATTTTTGTGTGCTCAAGGTCTGTATTTTTTCCTCTTTTAAAGCCCAGAGAAGCTGATCTGACAGTCAGGAGCCAGTTCAGAACAAAGAGCTGCCCTCCCAGGCAATCTGTGGCATCAACAATTCTGTCAAGGTGATGTGGTGAGGACAGACCTGGCTGCCAGAAGGTCTTTAATCCTCCTTTTTTCCACACCTTGTAGACAATCTGAGACTCCTTTTGACTGGGATGCTCCCTGAAAATCATTCATCAGGAATGACTTGAAATGGTGTGTGCCTCGAGCAGATTTTCTCCTCCCATCTTTGGGGCTGCCTGGGGAACACACCCATGTTTCCTGTCAGAAACAGCTCCTGTTTACCCCAAAATCAGCTGTCTGGAGAACAAACCAGAGCTCTGAGCCAGAACCCTGCTGTTCCCTGAGAGCAGGCAGCTGCCAGAGGCAGAGCTAAAGCTCCACTGCAGTTCCCAAATGCACCTAAACATCCTAATGGGAATTAGCAGTGCTCTCAGATGGTGCTCCGGGGTTACAGGCAGATACTTCTCAATGTTTTGCCAACAAACTGATTTCTGACACTTATTTTTACACTGGGATGTGCCTAGTCTCTTGTGGAGGTTTGTGTACACACAGGGGCATTAAAATGCTTGAGGCTCCTGGGCTTTCCATGAAAGGAACCAAAAAATGAAAGTCCAAAGCAATCTGGTCTCTTAATCATCCAAACTGGGAAGGGATTGGTACAGAGAACTGGGCTGAGAGTTGGCCAGGGTGAACAGTGAACTCATCTTAAGCTCAGAAAATGGGGTAATTATACCTAAATTGCCTTTCATAATTAAAAAGATGCAACAAATGAATCAGAGCTCATCTTCAAATCACGCTAACCTGAACGCCAGGGTTGGAGCACTGCTGAAGGAAATGGTGGTTATCAGATTAATGGCAAGTGCATTTTCAAGCTGATTAGCTAAAAGCCCAAGAAAATGGGAAAAGAAACAGGCTGCTATTTAGCAGCACGAGCTGAGCATTTCCATACCAGTAAATAAGAGGTAGGATAATAAAATCCTCATTAAGCTGCTGAGGCCTATTTGGTTTTGTTTTCTTTTTAAGGAAATGTTTTAACTCTGCAAACAAGCAGGAGCAAAACTCGGGTTCACGCAGGCTTTAATTGCCTGGGGATGCTGTGCCAAGTCCAAGTGCTTCTGAAAAGTTCCTCCTTGCCACATGCCCTGGATCTGGCTGATCCTTCTGGATGGATCAGAGAGACATTCTGGTGTGTGCTTTGGCAAGCAGCCCCCTGATAAAACCCAGGGTTTGATTTCAAGTTTGGAGCACTGAGGGGAGGCTGTGCTGAATTCATTTCAGTGTGTGGAGGCAAACGTTTGGTTAGCTGAGGGCACCTTTGTAACCAGCACTTATTCCTTCATCCCAGCAGCAGGAAGAGCTTGGATTGTCAGCTGGTGCTGAGCTTGGTGACAATGATTTAATACTTTGGGGCCTGGAAGGCTCAGCTGGAATCTCACAGTGCTTGTTGCACAAGAACCTGCTGAGAAACAGCCCTTCACCTGAAAGTTTGCAATCCTGGGCCCCAGTCCTGCAGGAAATCCGTGCCTTGCTTATTTTCATGAACCTGCCCTCAATTAAACGTGGAGAAATATCTGCAGGACTGAATGCAAATGCCCAGACCAGGCAGAAGAATGAAGGAGGGGGAGAGTTCTCCTCGTTTCATCTCACAGCTGCCCTGCTCTGCTGGCTCTGAGTTTATCTGTGCACAAGGCCAGCATAAATCACTCCTGATGTGGATCAGATGTGTCCTGCTGGGCAGGCAGCAGAGCACAGATCGAAGATTAATGATCACCAAGGCAGAGACCTGGGCCCCTCTGCCAGCAGAAGATGAAGCATCCTCTGGGGAGCTCTGGCTCTCTCTGACAACAGTGGGAGCCTCTGCAGAAGGCTTGGACCAGACAGCTGATTTTAGATAGCTGGAGTTAGGGCAGATGGATTTCCCTCCTGAGAAGGTAAGTGACTTGATCAAAATCAAACATGAAGTCTTTGGCATGAATTAAGTCCTGTGATCAGGGAAAACACGGGAATAGGAGCTAAATTGATGGGCAGTATTTGGGGATTTGGATGAAGGGTGGTTTGGGGTTTTTTTTCTTTTGTAATTGAAAGATTAGTTTGATCAGAAAGATGAAGCTTGATAAAGTATGGTTTGCAGGGCCCGTGGTAGCAGCAATGTTGGTTTCCCAGCTGAAATGGCAAAGCCTGGGCGGTGGGAGGACACAGATATCATGAGCCACAATTAATTAATCATTAACTCTTTGCTTCCTTCAGTTCCATGCTGCTGGAGAGCCCTGATGCAAACGAGGAAATATTTTACACCACAAACTTCCATTTTAGCCTCCTAGGAAATGGATAGGAAAAAACACCAGCTGGTTTTGGCAGCAGATCCCCAAGTTTTAGGGGCACTTCCAAAAGTTTGGCTGAGTCCCCTGTGCCCTTTCAGGAGACCTCAACCATCTCTGTATTTAGGAAAAAAACCAGGTGGAGAAGAAAACTGAGCCAGGACACTCTGGGTGTCCCCATGTCACTGTTGCATCTGTCATTTATTCCTCCTTCCCTCCACGCTCTGGCCAGAGGGAAAACTTTATATTTCCACTGAACCCTCCAGTTCTGCACCAAAACAACACTTGGACCTAATGGACACTGGAAACGTCCTAATTGGCTCTAAATTGGAGCTGGGCTGCACTGGCGCAAGGCCAGGCCCTTTTCCAGGTGAATGATGAGGGATGTTTTTACCTTTAGCTCCCCCAAGCCAGTTGTTCCCTCAAAGCTCTTACAGGGAATGGGATGTTTTACACTCAGTCCTGTTATTCCCTCCTCGCTGTACCTTTATAGTCTGAGCATTCAGATAGAGATGAAACCCATTTTACTTCACAGCAGTTTGAACACAGGTCCTTGAGTTGATTTATCTCCTTTATCCCTGTGCAGTTGGGTTCTCTTCACTCCTTCACTCATATCTCCCTGTTTTTTCAGCTACAGGATGTGACTGGTGTCTGAATTGTAATTTTCCATGCTTTCAGGCATGGTTAAGGTACAATAAAATCCTCATGCTGTGTTTGGATCAAGGTGAGTGAAGCTAAAAACAGTGGTTTTTAAAAAATAAGCATTTTTTTTCTCTTCTGATTTACAGCACTGAGCATGTTTACATTTTGCTGAGGTTTTGAAAGTGGTTTTAATTTGGCACAGAGCTTTATGGCTTTTACAGTCTTTCTTCTCCAGCATTGAAGGTGTCTCCAAATACAAATAGAGAGGCCACATCCACTCTGAGTCAGCTGCAGCCTGGATAATGCCACAGGACAGCTGTTCACACAAGATTTTTCCCTCACTGTGTTCAGTGGAGGCTGAGCTGTTTGCTTTGTGTGTTGAACTTGATGCTTTTTTCTCCTTTTTTTTTTTACAGAGTGAAAAGTTCCACCTGATTCACTCACCCCTGGCACAGCAGGGTGACACCAAACCCTTTCTTTCTGAGTATTCATAGGAACATGGAATATCCTGAGCTGGAAGGGACCCACAGGATGATCCAGTCCAGCTCCTGGCCCTGCACAGACACCCCAACAATCCCACCCTGGGCATCCCTGGCAGCGCTGTCCAAACGCTCCTGGAGCTCTGGCAGCCTCGGGGCCGTGCCCATTCCCTGGGGAGTCTGGGCAGTGCCAGCACTGGGACCTAAAGGTCCCCCCTTTAGGACCCTTTAACCATTTTTGCAGCTGGCTGGAGAAACAGACCTCTAAGAATGGAAGAACTTGGTACCTTCAACCAATATCTTCTCCACCATCTCCCTGCATCTCAGAGTGTGCATGGGGAAAGAGTTGTGCCATAATGATGGACCAGGACAGAGCCCTGGCTGTGCCTGAGGTGTGACAGTGACCCCCAGGGTGGGCAGCCACTCCCCACAGTGGCCAGCTCAGCTCTGGGCCCTCCTTTGGGGTGGTTTTGTGCCCCTGTGCCTCGTGCTGGTGAGTCTCTGATGAGTGCCTGCTGCAGGAGTGGGGTTGTGCCTTCTGAAGGTCACAGATGGGTTCTGCTGGAGATGTCCCTTGCAAAATGTAACGTCAACAGCTGCAGAGAGGGGGAAAACCAGGCAAAAAGCCCTCTGGAGTTTGCAGTGGCACAGGGAGCAGCAGAGCCGGCTGTTATTATTAGCCAGCCGTGTGCTGGGCCATTATCTGCCCTGACAGCTCCAGACCTGCAGGCTGCCCCTCCAAACGCTGCTGCTGACGTGTTGCAAACGTTGCACAGACACATTGCAGTTATTTGTCAGCAATACCACTCCCCCCCGTGCCCTCTGGCCCTCAGACACTCATGGGGCCATGTGGGTTCCATGGGAAATGCTCCACCAGAAGCAGAGAGCTCCCATCCCATCTCCAGTCCACCACAGAGGAGCAATTCCCCACCTCTGAGCCTGGTGGGAGATGTGGCTCCAGTTTTCTTTTACAAGGGATGCAGTTGCTCACCCTGGGCAGGATTTTGTTCTCCCATGGCACAGAGCTCCCAGGATGAGGGATGTTTCCATGACAGGGCTGGATGAAGTCAGGAATAACAGCTGGAGGTGATAAATTGTTCGGTTTCCTAAAGATAAACCCGTGCTTAAATCACAGAATCACAGAAAATGCTGAGTTGGAAGGGACCCACAAGGAACATCCAGCCCAGCTCCTGGCCCTGTGCTTCACCAAATTGATTTAGATTCTTGTACACCATTTAAAACTTTAATTTTGGTGAAAGAAAGTGTAACAGAGGAAACAAACATTTATTACAGAGATTTGTGGGTTTGAGTAACACCCCAAAGCCTTTTTTTGTTCCCTCAGGTTATTTTTTGAAAAGTCCATGCAAGACCTGAGCAGGTTTTTGTTAAAAAGTAATGTGCCAGTCATAAATCCTGCTGTCCATAGCAAGGAGTTTACCTCACTCAATCTTTAGCTGTGTGCAAGGAGAGCCATTCAGAACTGCTGCTGTGGTAAAGTGAGGGGTTTAATGTCTGGGAAAATGCAGAAATCAGGATAAGACATTGGCACAGGATACTGGAGAGAGCAAAGCAAAAAGGAGAGAATTATAGCAAAGACAATCAGAGTCTGGTTTCATTAACTTTCACTAAATGAGGGCTAGGATGCTTTTAAACCATCTAAAAAGAAGTGAAAACACCTCACATTTTCAGGTAGATTTTGAGCACCCAGTGAAAGGATTTTTTGCAAGTCTCAGGCTGAGTTCCCAAGCTCCACAAAAGCTCCAAGGCTGAGTTGTGGCTCCCTCTCTGCCTGGCTGCTGCAGAGCTCCTTGGGGGATATTTCTGAGAGATCAATACATTCAGGGATGCTGGAGGGGTCCCGTGCCTTTTTCCTGCTGTAAAGTTTCATTTAAGTACCAAATAAATGGGGGTTCCTGCCCAGCCCTGGGGGCTGACGTGACTGTGCTGCCTTGGTGTGTTTGCTGCACCTCCCACTGATTTTACGATGACTGAGTTACATCCATGGTGGATATTTTTTGCAGATCCCACCCAGAAGACCTGAAGTTTTCAGTCATTAGTGGGATCTCATCCTGATGGCAACTTCTGAGTGAGAAACATTCTTTTTACTGACAGAGGAAGGCAGCCCGTGGCTTTCAGTTCCTCTGTAGCCACCGAGCGGTGTCTGAGTAATGACTTGCCATTATTATTCCACAAACGTGTCCACAAACAAATGGAAAGCCAACGAGTGGTGCTTTGGTAACATTTCCCAGTATTGATTTTTTTTTTGAATTAAATTAGTCTTATTGGCTTATAAATTTCATCTGTGTGCAACGGGCACCAGAATTCCCTTTCCTTCCTGTTTAAGGTGAGCCATGAAATTTTGTTTAAACCTTTTTTTCTCAACAAACACACACAATTAATTTTTTTCTTTTTAATCAGCCTCTCCTTATGAAAAATGCTCACAAAAGCCTCATGGAGGGAAAAAGGAAGGTTTAAAGCAGGACTTTTAAATTAATGGGTGGCAATGCTGTCTTTCATCCCATTTCTTCTGTCCCTGGCCCATCAGAGGCCACCTCGAGCACGTGAAATTAGGCCAGGAGCAGGGTTTAGCTGAATTAGGGAGGGATCTGGATCAGGTATTATCTGGTGCTGAGCCACCTCTGAATAAAGTCAAATTATCCACTTCAGAGCTGCTCATTATCTGATCACATTTTGGAGTGGATGATGATGGTTTTTCACTTGGAACACGGTAACCTCCATTCAGATCCTGGCACTGGTGCCGTGCAGAACGTGTGGTCAGGCACCCACAGCACAGCTCCTGTTTGGATAAAATCAGCTTCCCTGAAATAATGTCCCTGAAATATTTTCTGTTCCTCTGCCATGGCATAATTTGGCTGTTTTATGCTCTAGTAAATAACAACTAAACTCAGATGGAAGAGGAGACAATAGGCCAGGCTGATCTCATTCCTCATATCACCAAATACCACAGTCAGGAATGGTTCCTCTGAGGTGGGCTTGGGAAAAAGGGCTGGCCAACAGATTTGGGAAGTTGCTGTCTCCTTTCCCAACCCTCAGGTTTATTAATGACTCATTAAATGCTCACAGCAGGTCACAGAAGGGTGTTTATACATTATCTCTGCTCTGTGTTGCAGTTGCTTTGCCTGCACAAAGCAGGTTTGGAGGTTTGGGAGAGTTTTGTGTTTTTCATACAGAAAATGCACACACAAGCTTAACAAAGCTGGGTTTGGGCAGCCTTAAATCAACTAAACTCAGACATGTGAGTGAAATATTGAAATCCTGCCCTCCCACCCGGAGCTGGGGCTGTGTGTGGACCATAAAATCTCATTCCCAGATTTCCCTGTCACGGGAGCACAGGGAGGAGCTGGGTTTGCCCTCATGGCACATCCCCTCCAAAGTCAATTCTGGTGTTCAGATCCCTCTGCCTTGGGTGGCTTCAGAGCTGCCCTGGAAGTCTTTGCCAGCAGCAGCTCTGGAGGCAGGACGGGCCCTGGATCACAGCTGGGTATTCCCAAAGGAGCCCTGGGACTGGAGCACGGCGTTCAAAAGGAGGATGACAGCACAGGATGTAAAGACTGAGATGTGTAAGGACACTTTCCTGCCACCTGGGAGTATCTCATTATTCACAAAATGCCAACTCCTTAATTCTTCTGAACAACAGCACCAGCCCTCCACCATTAATTTAAGAAAATGGCTGGAAAGGATAGATTCTATTCCAACATTGAAGTGGCATGTTGCTCTTTTCTCCTTGTTTTCCATGCCTGTTTCAGAGTGCTCTTCTCCCCACTGACTTTTGGGCATGCTCTGAAAGGTTAGACCTTGAGAAAGGATTGAAACATATTTATTTTTAAGACACACACTCTCACCCCCCTCCCCAAATCAAAAGGGCACCTTGAAATATGAAGGAATATTTTATATAACTGCAAGGTAAAAGAGACTTTAGTTTGGTGGATTAGCCATGCCCACCTTTTTAATTCAAGGACAAAAATGAACTCTAGCTGTACTAGTTCCCTAACAGCAGAGTTTTTACGAATATAATTACATTTTTCTCCTTTTTTCCCTCTCTCTATCCTGCTCTTTTTGTACTTTAAAAGATTTCTTTGTTTAGAATTGTAATGATTTCTGTTAGAAATTATATTCATTTCAGCTCCTGTCTTTTTGGAGTATTGATGGATCCCGTTAAAGGGCAGCTCTGCTTTGAGCAGAACTGGCTGAATTTTAATGGTACATAAAAGGATTGCTGCATAATGGCAGACTTGAACGGGGCTGAGGGAGGGGGGCTTGTTTTTTTTATCACCCTGGGGATATGCAGAAAGCCCCCTCTGGCAGTTTTTCATGCTCACACTCCCTGTTTGGCTGTGCTTTCCCTCAGCCCCGTGCTCTGTCCATCCCTGTCTCCAGCAGTTTCCAGCTGCAGTTCAGGCAGGGATAAATCTCCCACCATCAGTGCATTAATTCCCACCATCCTGCTGCCCTTTTTGGAGAATCAGCTGCATGGAGGGTGTGTTCACACCTCATGGATGGTGTTTTCCTGCACCACAAACCCACCAAACTCCAGGTTCCTGCTCCAGAGGGTGAGAGGTGCACAGGACATATTGACACCAACCAGCAGCAGCATCTCTGACAGCCCCAGCTCTTTGTTAAAGCAGTGGGAACTTCATTAAAGCCCTGATAAATTCACAGATTCACCTGAATTTTATAGCTTTTTGTGGTATAAAATGAGTTCAATCCACTCTGTGTTCATGTTCCCTCAGGGAAGGGTGAAAACTGGAAGCTGTGTCAGGAAAAAGGGGAAAAAGAGAAACCACTTTCAAGAAAGCAAAAAGTTCTACTTTGCCACGTGGCACGTGGCAAATCTCAGATAGTTTTTGAGGATCAGCTTGCTGAAGGCATTAAAATAATAATACAGCAATAATACAAACTGCCCTGAGCACATCAGGAGCCTTGCTGTGAGTCTGGAGGGCAGGGAAGGGTGGTGGAGCCCATGGGGAAGATTAATGATGGACCCCAGTGCTCCCAGCTCTGGGGTTCAAGCAGGATTCCTCACAGGAGCCTTTTTGTGGGGAGGACAAGGCAGAAGAGCTGAACTGCTGGTAGGAAAGGTCTGGGGATGAATCAGAGAGATGAACAATAACAAATTGCCAGGAGCAGATGGGCTTCGCTCACGGGTTCTAACAGAACTCAGATATGAAATTGCTGTCGATGGGGAGGGTGAAAATCTGAGGTTTGCATCACCCTCAGCACAGAGGAAGCCAAGGTTGCAACTGATGCAGTGATTTTTTAAAGGCTGAAGGGAAGGGGAGCCTGGAAAGCTGCAGGACTTCAGCATGCAAATGACAAAAGCTGTACTAAGGAATGGAATTAAAAGACTGGGATTAAGGTGGCAAAACAGGAAAGAACAGGGCTTTGCAGAGGGAAGCTGTGCCTCAAAATATTTCCTGAGACATCAGTGTGTCCATAAGGGTGATCTGGTGGCTGCAGTACTCTGGGGTTCTCAAGAGCTTTTAACGAGCTCTCTCCCTAAAGGTTCTCAAGAAAAATAAGCTGAAGGGGTAGGAGAGAAGGTCCTTTAGTGATTTAGTGGGTAAAAGTTAGGAATAGTGATCTCACCCTGCCCTGTGCCTGGGGCTGTGTCAGTCAGACTTCACAAAAAACACCCAAAGAGCTGGGGCAATCCATTTCCTGGTGGAATGAGTTTGTTCAGGGCAGAAAAAGCTAAAATGAAGGACCTGCAGGAGCTTCTCATGGTTCTGAGAGACTGGGTGATAAAACAGGAGATGAAATTCACACATTAAGAAATGCAGGATAATGACCACTGTGAGAAAACAACATTAATTATAACCTCCACTGTGACGAGCTGTAGATTAGCTATTAGCATTCAGGGGAGAGATTTGGGGCTTGCTTTGAACAGCGCTGTGGAAACATTAGCTCAAGGCTCGCTGGGAATGAGTCAGAAGGCACAGAGAATTTTAGAAATTATTAGGGAAGAGAACATACCAGGAAATGTAATTAAGCACTGTTCAGACTCCTTGAAAGTCGTGCAGGGCTTGGGTTCCCCTGAGATGGAGAGGAACACGAAAAAGCACACACAGAAAGGCAGTGACGAGGTCTGAAAGCCCAAACCAGCTCCCTCACCGAGGGGCTGAGCAAGGAATGAGGCTTCCTTCCTTCTCATTATGTAGGAAGCTGCAGGCCTCCCACAAAACAGGCCCAAAATATTTTGAAACAAATGGAAGGCAATTTTTTTTCTGGCACAGGACGTCTCTGAAGTGCAGAACTCATCGCTGAAGGATTTTGTGGACGCCACATGCAGCCGTGCTGAAAATCAGGAGATGAATTAGGGCAGGGGAAGTGTTCTGTGGATAAATGATAAATCCTTGGATGGGTACAGCCTCAGAAAGCTGGGAAGGTGGGCTAGGGAATGGATTTAACCTGTCCTTGAACCTTTCCCTTGCACGTCTGGAAGGAGCAAAGGTCAGGAAGAGGACCCAGGGCAGAGGGGACTTTGTGCTGCCCTGACTGCAGCTGGAATTCTGCTAGAGAAACTTTATTTACTTGGAAGAAAGAAGCTAAACCTCACATTACAGAAACCAGTCTTCCAGGTGGGCTCCAAGAGGCAGCAGAGAGATGGATTTTCTGTTGTTTCCTCTGGGTACTGCCTTTTCTGGTTGTGTCCTTGTCTCCTTATCACCCTGGTTTTCTCCGCCCTGCAGGACCATGTGATTGCTCCCCTTGATGATGCCTGGACAACAATAATTGCCCCCCCAGCTGATCTAATTTAATTTATTTCTAATTATTCTGCTTTCTAAAATGAACCTGGCACACTGAGTGTAATTATTCTGTTGTGGCTGTTGACTTTGGTGGGACTCTGTGGGGTGCCAAGGGGACAGCAGAGGAAACGCAACATTTTGGAACAAAAAACCTGAAGCGAGCCCTGAGCTTGTGCTGGGATTTTGTCACTCTGACTGATCAGTTTGGAGGCCTGGTGTTGCTGTTTCTTTCAGTTTTCGCTCCTGGCTGGGTGGCACTGGCACTGTCACACACTGGGAGGGGACACTGCGGGGCTGTTCCTCGTTACAGGCGATTGCAGCTCACTCGGACCTTGGCAACCCCTGAGCACCTCTGCCCTCACCACCAGCCACTCTCCAGAAGAATTTAGAAAGAGAATTTTTTCTGCTTTTTTTTAATGGTTGCTCCCTTCTGGCCTTTCCAAACTGCAACCTCTGACACTTCATTTTCACCCACGCCAGGAAATTTCGTATATTCTGCGTTCAGGGTGAGATTTGACTTGGCAGCTGTTCTTTCCATATGGCTTTTTTTTTTCTTCCTATGCCAGGATCACACAAAGCTTTAGAAATTAAACCTTATAATTCCTTTACATGGCTTTCAGAGTAGTTCTACTTTATGGAGGGAGAGCAGTGGGAGCTGGAGGTGATGTGAGAGTGGGGAAAGCAACATCCTCAAAGACAACTCAAAACCTGCCCTTCACTTGTTGGTTTTCTGGGATGGGGATGCTGCAGGATGCTCCCAGAGCTCGGGAAGCAGAGTTTGGGAGCCAGGCTGAGCTGTCACAGAGTTCAGAGGCAGAGTCTGGAAACCAGCTTTGCTTCCTCAGAGTTTCTGGAGCACGTTCCCTCTCCCGGGGGACCTGCAGGTGACACTGATTTAGTTGTAGGAACGATATTGGCAGGCTGTGTCATCCCATTAATCAGGCAGGTCATATCAGAGACCCGAGACAATAACATCCCTGTCGTACACAAAGCACACACACACACACAGAGGCACTGAGAAAAAGATGAATTGTTGAGTGACTCTGTTTTAATCTGAATTAATGCTCCCATTCAAGCCGTGGCTCTGCTCGTGTGAGGAACGCCGGCGCATTTCTAATTTCCTTTTCGCACGGAATTGTCAGCATAATCTGCTGGCAGGAGCCAGAACTGCTGAAAAGAGGACAAAGAGAAGGGCTTGTGGAGGAGGTGGGGGAAAAAACATCTCTGCTGTCAAGCACAGTTCGGCTGTCACCCGGGGGGGGGTGACAACAGACGCTGAGCTGAGGGGAAGGGAGCCCTGGTGGGGGTAGGGACAGCACCAGCAGATGGTGAGAGATGCCTGCTCTGACTGCACTGAGCTGTCCCTGTCCCCCTGTGCCCTCGTCCCACCCATCCAATCCTCCCTCTCACTGAGCTTTGGGCTGTATTCCCAGCCCCTTCCCAATCCCCTCTCCAGCCAGAGTTACAGGTGATGCTGGAAGAAAAACAGTGAATGGTTACAGCTTGTTAAAAATCCCGTGGGGGCCTTGGGTATTTTCACTGTTTTCATTGCCTTGTTCCCAGGTTCTGCCCTATTGCTGCCTGCATTAAAAGGAATTTTGGATAGGGCAGCTCCTGCATGGGGAGTAAGGTCAGTGAGCAAACTGCTGTGCATGTTCAGTTTACATCACCAGAGTGGCTTTTTAGTCTTTCTATTGTCTCTAGAAATATTAATGGTAATTAATTAATTAAGGATATGTCTGAGCTCAGAGATGTGGGGAACAGAGCTGGAAAAAACGAGAATTTTGTTTCATTACAGTCATTGCCCAGACAAGGGTGGGTTCCTGTTCAACTCCTTGCCCCAATAACTGAATCATTCAGATGGGCAAAGACCTAATTTCACCTCAGTCCCCTCCCAAATTCCAAGCTAATGACCAACCCTCCCTGTTTCCAGCTCTTTCTAAGTGCGTGCCACCCTCAGGTGTGATAAGAAATTTCAAAGTGGGTATGAGTAATGCTCCAAAGGAAAATAAAGGTATAAAATCAAGCAGATCTCCAGGAACACCTTTGGGTGTGTGATTCAGCACTTCCTGAAAGGCTCAATTCATCAGAGGCAGGACTGATTGGCTCCACATGAACTTCCTCTCTAAAAGAAATCCCTCGCCTGGTTCACGGAGCAGTTTTAATCTTGATATCTGTGGGAGAAAATCGATACAACACCTCCAGCCACGGTGCCTGGCTGCCTTCAGAGTGACTGCATTCTAAACGATCCCAATGAATATTTATGGGGGATGCTTTGCAGTTTTTTACTCACTTCTAATCTCTGAGTGATGATCTAAGAGCACTGGTGTAGCTGCTCTTCCATATGTCCTGGTGACAGACGTTAATAAGCGGAATAAGGCGCGCTCAGAATCTCTGATGGGGCTGGGAAGTCTCTGAAGTCTGCAGTTCCTCCTGCCCCGACTGCACTTCACAGCCCTGCACTCCTGCAGGAGGGGACAAACCCATCCTTCAGAGAAGTAATTAACACAGGGGTGATGGAATCAATGGCTTCCACCAGCTCCAGAACTCACCATGTCTGCCTTTAATGGTGCAGACAGGGAACGTCACAGCCCATTCCCAAGCACAAGGAGCTGCAATTCCCCTGTCCTTATTCACCTGGGAGAGGGAATCCTGAACAGCAGGATGCTTTGGAGGAGCAGCTATGCTGGGAAAACACTCCAAAATGAGTGCTCCTACAAATACCTGCGGGACAGGGTTTGACTTCGTTAACACAGCTGACTCAGAAACAACAATTTTTACTTGTTCTGTGCTCCTGAGCAACAGAATTTGCCTTCAAGAGTGCAAATGATGTCAGCTATTGGGCTGTTCACCTTCTGGCACCAGAAATAGGCCGTGCAAGACCCTGAAGTCTCTCTGTGCTGGCCCTGGGGAGTGACTTCCCCAAGGAGCTGAGGGTAAGAAGGGCCCATGTTCTGTTTGATACTGATGCTGCTCTTTCATCCTGCATCATTAGGCTGCCCCAGTTTCCTCTGCTGGAAAAGGGTCATTTCTCATTTAGCCAAGCAGCTCTTTCCTAGCATTTAGCACAGGGGAAAAAAAAAAAGACTAGGGTATTTATCAGGAGCAAATCAGGGAATGATGGTGGGAAAAAGAAGGTGCAAACTCTTTTCTGAGCCTCCTGAGGTGCCTGAGTGGGGCTGTGACTCTGGAGCCCACTGCAGCACACTTCCAGACAGGATATTTGGATTGAGCCTTGTCCTTTCTTGGGCAAGAAGCAGCTGTGGCTCAAACCCAGCCATCCCCACTGCAACCTCCACCCTGAAGTTAACCCCTCTCCATTGCAGGAATCAGCTGGAACAAAAACATCTTTGTTTTGTAACTCTGGACACAAAGGATGGCTTGAGACAATGCATAAATCCCCGTTACAAAACCAAACTGGTTGCCCTGAGCCAGCCTTTCCTGAGCCAGCAGATGGAAACTTTCAGCAGTGCATCCTTCAGGACATCTCCTGGAGATGCAGATTGGCTGTGCTGGGACGGGATCACGCCCAAACACGACACGTTCGTGTTGGGCAGCCTTGATCAGCAAGATTCCATCACCCCTCGCTCTCCTGCAAAGCCACACCAAGTCCTCCATGAACAAAACCCAGCACTGGTCTCCCAGCAGGTCTAGGAGCTCGTGAAATGTGCATTTCCAAGTGTAAATTGCACAGTTGTGGCAATGCTTCAGCCTCATGGGATGTTTCCATGCTGGTGTGGAAAACACGACCCCGTATTTCTCCACAGAACATGATTTCATATTTCATATTTCTCAATTAAAGAGAAAAATGTCGCAATGTTTTTCATTTTCTGTTGGAAACTTATTTTCATGGGATATTTTGCTCAGCAGAAAGAATTCCTTCGCCCAGGCATGCCCTTGTTTTCTTTCTAACAGCAATTCTTGAAGGCACCGCAGCAGGATCCAGAACTTCATCAGAGAGAGGAGACTTCCTGCAATGTTTCAGGGGGTGTAAGTTAAAACCATCAGGAAAACTCTGAGTTTCCCATGTGGGAGCCAAAAACTTGGACCAGGAAAAGCCACAAAGCAGCAGCCACGCCTGGCAGTGCCCAAGGCCAGGCTGGACGGGGCTTGGAGCAGCCTGGGATAGTGGAAGGTGTCCCTGCCCATGGCAGGGGTGGAATGAGAGGATCTTTAAGGTTCCTTCCAACTGAGGCCATGTTGTGATTCCATGATTCTAAGTTGTTTATAAAAATTATCTCTACAGCTGTTCCCTGTGAATCATTTCTTCCTTTTATATCTGGTGACCTTTGGTTGCTGCTGCTTTGAGGAAGAAGCCCTAAAATCTTGCTATGAACAGGCTGTGCATGCCAGGCCTTTCCACTGATTGTAGCCTTGGGCATTGGCACTGACAGAATCCCCAGGGAATATTTAACACGTGTGTCCCGGGCTTTTTCTGATTTCTGTCCAAGGTGCAATCCTAGAAGAAGCAACCATGGGATATTTGCCTTTGTCTGCTTTATGCAGCCTCAAGAATGGGGGATATTTTTGAGCAGTCTGATAAAGTTGTGTAGGAGCAGCTGAGTGAGTTCTGTAGGAATAATCAGGGCCCTTAACAGACTCCACTCAGCTGCTCAGAGAGCGAAACATTCCTGCAAATCCCTGAGTGGGATAATTCCATCCCATTTGACTTCAGACTCCCAGGCATCCAGGAGCCCAAATAATAGGTGAGCTCAGACAGAGGGATTCAATTTGCTTCAGATCAGGAAGAATAAGAATTAAGGCTTTTGTTTTGGTCAAGGTCAAATTCTTCCTAACATGACTCTCTTGGAAACTCAGGGCCTTGTGGAAAAGCACATGGAATAAATGAGACACTGCAGGGCAGAGAGGTGGGGGGAGGGAGCAACCCAGGGCTGAAATTGGCTCTCCATCCTTTTGTGCTTCACCCCTAATTACCCCTCGTGCCAACAGCATCACAGAGCAGCTACGGCAGGACAGCCTCCTGTGTGTCATGGTGGCAATAAAAACCTCTCCAAAGAACTCTGTTTTTATCTGCAGCCAGAAGTGTGCAACACTCTGCATTGTTCATGAGCCTGCCCACAACAAACAGGAGAGGGAGTTCTCTCTGGGGGCTCATGGTTCAGAGGGGATGGCAGCTTCCTCTGCTTTCCCCTACTCTTTATCTGAAGCACCAGAAAGCCTCATGAATTGCAGGTTGCTTAAACAGGCAGAGCCAAAAGGTGGCTGCTGCTGATGGAGAAACAGTTTGTAGGAAATAGGACACGAGGGTCAGCAGGGCAAAGGATTCCACTCGGCTTCCAAAAATACACACTGTGATTAAAAACAGCTTCAGGGCTCACCCGGCATCTCCCAGGGCCAGAGGTGCTGGCAGGAAGGCCTTGGGAAGGGGGTGGACAGTGGGGAGGGTTCTGACCCTCACAAGCACGGCAGCTGGGTGGGACAGACCCTCCAAGGGACATCCCACGGGGAGTGTCCTGTGTCCCCAGCACTGACAGGAGGCTGTAATGTAGCTCACGGTGCAGACACAGCGTCACAAAGGATGGGCCGCTCTGTCTGTGCAGGAACACTTCCCTCCCCTGTGCAGAGTGCCAGGGGATGCCAAAGATTCCTGCAGAGTCTGTCTGTCTGTCCTGGCGACGCTTTTGTGTCAGCGCCAAGCAGCCAAACTGCGGAGAAACCTCCGTCAGTGACGTGCAGCACAACCAGCTCAGAGGAGGGTGATGGACACCGTGCCCACGTGGAGCCACTGGGGGGAATTAAACTGCTGCTCACGACCTAGGCTGGAATTTGGCTGCAGCACCGGGATTAATGCCTGGTTCTCCTGTGGGAAGTGGCAGGGGAGCTCATCAGAGATGCTCAGGCCACCCTGCAGAGGCACCTCCAGCACGGTGCCCTCAGCCCCAGCCCAGCAGATTGAGGCTTTGGATTGATGGGGAGAGCAAGGAAGTTCAGGCAGATGGATAAGCAAAGGCATCAAGTTGGAAGCTGTAAAGGAATATGGGATTTTTGTTTGCTGTAGCATGTCCAGTGCATTAGATTCCACGTGGGGCCCTAATAACTTTTAAATTAGGTGCTTTAGGATATGGTCAGATCATCACAGGTGAGGGAGTTGGCCTGGTTTTAAGAGGCACTGCTCATTACTACAGATTTCCACTGCTCAGCTGGGACTTGGTAATTGGCTGGAAGTGAGCTTCTAGTCCAGTGTAACGGGAAATGGGATTATTTTCAGAGTGCTGGTCACCAATTCCTTCACACAGACCCTGAAAATAATACTCAGCTGACATGAGATTCTTCAGACTTGGAAATACATTGGGTTTAGCTTGATTTGTAGGTCATGCAATTCAAGCATTAAATCTTATTTAAAGACAAGGGTAGAACCTCTTGCAGGAGGAGATCTGCGAGCAGAGAGATGAGATCTCTGTACCAAGGGCTCTGAGCCACGTTAATGAATGCAAAGAATGCAGTTTGCATGAGGTACAGGCCTCCTGCTCAGCATGATCCACCGAGTGATCATTAAAGAACTACAAATCTGATCAGCTCAAGGGATTTCTGGGAGTTCTGGGCCATCTGTATGAGCCCTGTGCACAGCAAAACTCAGCCACAAATGCCGTCATGCATTAGATCCCAGGATATATAGAAAGATCAAACCAAGGGCCAATAAAACCATAGGAAATGAACAAAAAACTCCGTGTGCTGGCTCAGCTCTGGCTGTAGGAACCATTCCCTGGAGCAAGGCAGGTGGCTGCCACCCTGGCTGGAGCTGGAGCAGAGTGAAACCTCTTTCCTGAGAGTGGTTTTCTTAAATTCCTGCTCTGAACGAGTGTGTAGCTGCAGGAGGTCTCACACATTTTGGGCTGCAGGGCTCAGCTCTCCCCAGGTGAGCAGCACTGGTGTGTGCTGGGGCTGGCTGCTCCTTTCTGAGATGGCACCACAACTCCCATTAACATCCAGGCATTTGGAATTGCAGTGTGTTGTTCCCTCCCAAACGCTTGTCGGGGATGGGATTGACTGGAACACTTGCACACAGCAAGCACTCCAGGGAATGCAAAGAGTCCCTCTTTTTATTCTGGGCAGAGCCAAACAGAGGAGGATTCTCTACAATTACCAGAGAAAAGCCTCTGACAGGCAGATGTGAAGCAGATCAGGGCTGTGTTCGTGTGTGTGTGCACTGGGGGACGATGCTGTGAATTCACAGCCACAGGGCTGGGCTTAAACCCAAAATATATGCAGAAATTCTAAATGCTGCACAGCACTTTCTGTGCTCAAAGCATGTGCTGGAGCACAGGCAGCTGCGTGGCTGGAGGAGGGGGAAATTACATTTATTTCTTCCTGACAGATCACTCCATTTTACCCGGGTTATTTGCTGCACTAAGCAAATATTGAAATAAGGTGGCCCTGAGAATATTGCAGGAGGATTTACTACAATGCAGATCTCATCAGAGATTCAGAGATTGGAGGGCCTGAAGATCACGTACTGATTGCTATATTATTATTATTATTATTATTATTATTATTATTATTATTATTATTATTACTATTATTATTATTACTAATTCATCTTTATTATTGCAGAGTCTGGAGCCAGCCCCGCTGAGGAACCCCCTGGACAGGGTGGCTGCAGTTGATGGGATGGGGTGGGCAAGGGCTGCCCCCAAACCATCACACCAGGCTGGGATGGGGCAGTTCCAGCTCCCAGTAGCACCAACCACTGGGATAAATCCACCCAGACACAGACTGGGAGTTTTTCTCTGTCCTTGAGCTGCAAATACTCTAAAAAACCCCCAATTTCTCTGATTTTCTGCATGAGAAAGGCCCCTGCTTTACTCCCAGCAAGGAGGGAGATGAAGCATTCGGTGGCAGCAGTGCCACCATCCCACCTGCCTGCCCTGCTGGTTGTCCAGGCACAGCCCGGGCTCAGACAGACATCACTGCTCAAGTGTTCACCTTTCCCCAGGAAAAAACCACACCAGAACGGTGGAGAGGGAACATTTGGTGCCGCCCGTGTGCCTCGAATGCCCTCTAGTGCTGCTCTGCACCCCTGGCCGGGATCTCGGGCTCGGGCAGGAGCTGGAGTTGCCGACAAAATTCAATTCGCATGTAGGATTTTATTTTGTTAATTAAAATGCTTATTGATGACTGGAGAGAAGCTGCCGGCTGGCCAAGAAGCAATATCCTGAGTCAAATAGCAGGGAAGCAGTTGGAGAGAGTGATTTCATCGGCAGCAGATGGGAAATTGAGCTCTGTGATGCAAACTGTTCCATCAGACTGTCCGAGGCGCTTTGTTAGGATGGCAAAGGAGCTGCCAGCTCTTTGCAGCATTAAACATTCTGCATCCTGGAGAATTCCAAGGTCCTCGATGTGTTAGACCAGTCAATATCAATTTGTTGGCTCGTGGAAACACACAGGCTTTACATCTTCATCAGGCTCTGTGTTAAATGAAATACCTCCCTTGCAAACTCGCAGCTCTCCATCTGCGTGTATAGAGCTTTGTTCAGTACCCCAGAGCAAACCCAGCTTTCTTCTTTCAATTAATCTTGGTGTCTAAATTGTCATCAGAAAGCTTCAGATTTAAATCAGGTGAGGAAAACAACAATAACTTGTTTTTAGGCTGTAGAACTAATCACTGATATTGCTTCTTGTGACCCTAAATATTCCCAGAACTACTTCTTCCCCCAGAACTGCCTCACATTAGGGAGAAAAATCTCCTCTCCCCATTCCCATTTCCAGACTCAAATTCATGCTTGGGCAAACCCCATGGCAACCCAAGGGTTTTCTGGCAAAAATAATTCTTTTTATTCAAGAGGTAAGTATCTCATTGACACCTTGTTTCCTCAAGTCCTGGTGCCTCATCAGGCTGAGCAGGTCCATGGGAATGACATTCATTTTAAGGTGTGAATTTTAATAGACAAACTGCAACCCCCCAGTCACCCCTGGAAGATTACTCTCTATAAAGGTGAAAATGAATGAATTTTGATGAAGGTATTCTTATTTTAATCGTATTTCTAGACCACAAATCAGCCTGTAGGCTCCAGGATGTTTACAAAAGCAAATTATTGTGAGATTTTTCTTTAATGCCCAAGATGACTGAATCATGGAGATGGGGAGTAAGAGAGCTCTAGTTTAGTAACATTATGCAGTGTCTGACACCTTCTTATTTTAGAGATTCTGTTCAAATAAGACTTGTTAAATTAGTGGAAAAATCAAGCATCAATTGCCTTTAACCTCCTTTATTTAATTACATTCACATCTCTCTGTATTTTCTGCAAGTTTCTGTGCCAAAGACAGTGGTTTTCCAGCGTGTGCTGTGCTTCCTGAAAAATCCTGATTGTTATGTGCTGGCTTGTGGAAAAGGGGGAGAAAATACATGTGGATTTCAGAAACCAACTACCTGGTTTCTTCAAATGAGTGGGTGGGGAAAGAAAGCCCTGAAACCTCAAGGAATTAATGGGGTTTTTTAGCATTGCACAGGCTCAAATTCCCACATCTATTTAACAACAGTGGCCTCTGGTGGAATTTTTCCTAAGTAAGGGAATTTGCTGGAGGATGGAGACATCTGAGCTTGATAATAGTTATGGGTTGGAGCTCAGGAACACACCCCCAAGCATTAGGGTTTTGGATTTTGGCTTTTCATTAATACTGACCCAATTTTAGCACATGCCTCAGTGTGTGCTCAATGCTGCTGCATTCCTAAACACCTGGAGATCCTGGGTGACACTGCCCAAATGTGCTCCTTCCCCGTTTCCTCCTAATATACTCCAAAAGCAGTTTTGAAGATGTGGTAGTCCAATCTGGGATTTTCTTTTTCTTTTTCTTTTTCTTTTTCTTTTTCTTTTTCTTTTTCTTTTTCTTTTTCTTTTTCTTTTTCTTTTTCTTTTTCTTTTTCTTTTTCTTTTTCTTTTTCTTTTTCTTTTTCTTTTTCTTTTTCTTTTTCTTTTTCTTTTTCTTTTTCTTTTTCTTTTTCTTTTTCTTTTTCTTTTTCTTTTTCTTTTTCTTTTTCTTTTTCTTTTTCTTTTTCTTTTTCTTTTTCTTTTTCTTTTTCTTTNTTCTCCTTCTCCTTCTCCTTCTCCTTCTCCTTCTCCTTCTCCTTCTCCTTCTCCTTCTCCTTCTCCTTCTCCTCCTCCTTCTCCTTCTCCTTTTCCTTAGACACTGATCCATACCTCCCAAACAGGAAGCCATCTCTCCCTCAGATTTTTTGCGTCTCTGTTACATTTGTAAAAATGCAGAAGTCCCTGGGAGATGCGAGTGACAAACTGCTCCAAACACGGATGGAGAGAAGAGCAGTCGCCTTTTTATTTCACTAAAAATCTTCAGGGATTAGAGAGCCACCACAGCTCCTTTCTTAGGCTTTGGTTTGGCAACCTGTTCTCGTTTCATGAGCGTGTAAAGCATATGCTTACCCCAAAGCACCACTTCCATCCCATCTGCCTCCAGTCAACTGCTCGTGTGTGTGCTTTTCCGAGGGCAACCTTTGCATCTGCTGGAATTCCCTGCCAAAATCGCAGCCTCCATGTCTCGTTTGGATACCCAGGCTGATTCCTGGGACTTAGACCTGCGCCTTGCAAGGCCTAGGCCAGGCCTTAAACCATTAGGTCACGTTGCTCTAGAAGACTCACCCACACCCTTCTCCATTTTAAAACACATTATGATAGAGCAGAGTTTCATTTGATCTTATCGCCGCAACGTGGTTGCAAGGAGCTGATCAAAGTGAAATCCACTTTAATTAGCTTCTCCCAGTGACCTGAGAGCGCTTCCATGAGAAATCTCCCTGCGTCACCCAGGCCCCAGGAGCCTGTCAGAAGGCACAGACCCCTCCCAGCACTGAGGACACCGTCAGCATTCCCCCTGCAGCCCGGCGGGGATCTGGGACGTGAAATGCGTTTCGTGATACGTTATTCTTTCCTCAGCCAGCCCTTAATGACTGCAGCTCCAGGCCAAATCCAGAATCCTAAAATGAGGCCGTCAACATCACCCAATTACTGCTGTTATTAAAAATGCCAAGTGTAATCATAATAATAATTAGACACTTATTATGCAGCACTGCCTAAGGAATAGACTCTAAGTGTGTAAGATGTCGTGCAAGCCCTATTAGCAGAGTGGGCAATCTCACCACCTCCACAGCACTGCAGAAGATAAAATTGCATTTGAATGTGAATTGCCTGCATAAATCCAGTTTTCTCAGCCTGTCACCTTCTGAGGGTTTATTCTGGGGTTTTTTTTTGGTTGGTTGTTTTTTAATATTGGTTTAACTGGTTATACCCTCTCTGAGTTTACCTCCTGCCACTAATGCCCTCACACAGACTCTGAGCACCCAGAGAAATATCTGCCTTTGATCTGTTATTTATTATCAAACAATTATCCAGACAGACAAGTTACACCCACAGTCAGTTGGTGCCTCACATGCCAGGAAAGCAGTGGTCCAGAAGAGAAGGAACACACTCAGCACCAGATGCTTTTTATTGACTTCAGGCAAACACTTCCCCCTCCTTCGGCTTCTGTTGGGCCTAAACCCCACAGCTTTTGTGAAAACACTGGAATAAAAGTCCTGCAGAAACGTGCTAATTAAAAATGTCATAAGTGTGCTAATTATGTTGAAGATTACCATGTCCCCAGCTGATCTGTTCCCAAGCTGCCATTTGGAAGCCAAGCTTCCAGTTCCTTCCAAATGTACGTGGAGAAAGCTGATATGGCTCCTTTGTCCCAATCTCCTGCGTTGCATCCTAAGCATAATCTCCCTGGTTTTGCAACATTCTAGCAAAATCACAGCTTTTGAAAGAGATTAGGTGGTGTAACTTGGCTCCAGCCATCGTTCAATCCTGGCATCTGTTTTATTGCTTTATATATTGTGGAATTGAGGGAGATTATCTTCTAATTATTCCCTGTAGTCTGCAAGACAGATGGAGGGGGGAAAAAAAAAAAGCAAATTGTGTTTCATCAACGTGCTGCCAGTGTGTGCTCAAACTTCAATCTCTTTGCTGGTCCTTGTCCCAGACGTGACAGAAGTGTGGGAATCATCTGCAGATGGGATATGGATCTGTAAGACAAGGGTCGATACAGCTCCTCACAGATTGTACTTGCATGAGTGGCCACACCATATTCAGGTTTTATATTTATATTTATGTTGGTTTTCTTTTTCCAGCACGGATTTAATGGGCAGGAAAGAAAACCTGTTGAGTGTGGAAAGATCACACAGCCAAATTCACCCAGCCTCCAGAAGAAGCTCTCTCAGGATATCTGAGATAACTTTAGCCTGGCCTGCCCCTGTTGAACACAAGCCACCAGTGTCACCACAGTTTAGTTCAAAGGGAATCAACCTCACTATTTATTTTGGGGGTTTTCTGGAAAGTGGATTTAGGCCTAGATTTTGATTTGCTCCCTATCACAATCTCTTTGATTTTCCGGGTGGGTAAAAGTTCCACATGGATTTGAGGTGGAAGCATTTTCCTTTGCATGTAGTCTGTTCCAAAATAGCTCCTACTCTGCTGTGGGGGTCACAAAATGAAACTTTTCTGTGGGGACCAGGGGCGAAGAGCAAGAGGGACAGTTTGTAGGATGGCAGGGCCCAGATGAATGTAACACTGAGGGAAACAAGGCAGGGGAAAAACAATCCAAAAAGAGACAAAGAGGACACAAAGGTTCAGCTGAGGAAAATGCTGAATTTATAATCAAAGCATTTAGTTGGGCCTAAACTTGCTCCTAAATACAGCTTCAGCTGTCCCCAACCCTTTTTGCCCCAAACAAGGGGTAAAGCTGCTCATGGGGTGCTCCTGCTTCTTCCAGAGGCTGTGAGCTGGGGCCCACCCTGCCCAGGTACATCCCCAGAGGGAGGGGAGCTCCTCTGGATGTGTTAATCCTCAAAGTAATGATGCTCCTGTGAGTTTCATGACATCAAACGCTGGGAGGGGAGGGGGTAATTAGTGCCCCAGTGAGTGCAGAGTCGTCAGCAAAACGCTGGTTCTGAGCACCAGGCTTTTAATGGGTCATGAGGAAATGGTGTGGGGCTGGTGGAGAAGCCTCTGCTCAGCAGGAACAAGAGAAATGGGCCGAACTGAATACTTTAAATAATTTAATAATTTAATATCAATGAAATGCCAGCCAGTTTGGGGAGGGCTGTGTTCATCTCCAGGCCTGGGTGCAGCTTCAGTGGGAATGGTGGGGCTCTCTGAACCTCTTTCCTAAAAATCCACACCTATCCTTATCTTCAGAGATTTTTCTGCATATCCAGGCACATATTTCTGTTCATTCTATACTTTTAGAATGGTCTGAAAGAAAACTCCCAGGAACCTTGAAGCTGTGGAACGAGCTGGGATCTGGTATCCAACCCTGTGGGAAGCACCATCTGCAGGAAAAGAGATGTTCACAAGTCCTGTGAGAGGAGTATTTTCAGAAGACTTTACTCATTGGTGGAGAAATCTTAGTGCAGTTCCTTATCCTTTCTTATTATGGGACCTCCAGAGAGGCTGGACACCTGTGGTCAGTGGTCAGAGCTAAGCCTGGGGTCAGCCTGGAGGAGGGACACAGAGTGATGGGGGAAAACAGAGATCAGGAATGGGAGGCAAAGACTTTTCCAGTCTAAAAGGGAAGAGAATGAGGAGATTGGAAACCAGAGTGGTGCTCAGGAACCCTACAAGTGCTGTGTGCCAAGCGAGGAGGAGCAAGGCTCAAGCAAGACCAAGGCACGGCCCTTGGACCCAGGGCCAAGCCAAGGGTGACCCTGACTCAGTGGAGCAGTCAGAGGGAGTCAGGCACTGATCCAGCTCGGAGACCAGCAGCTCCCTGGACAGGTTGATCCAGGCCATGGCTCCCAGGGGGCCTGCAGGACTGCCAGCTCACACAGAGGCTGATCCACATGCAAATCCACTCATAGGCCCAGTGCCAAGAGAAACAGAACAAGGCATTAACCAGCGCTGATGCTGTGTCAAGTCCTTTTTTAATATTATCCCCTTGGATATTTAATATTATCCCTTTGGCCACAACATTGGGCAACAGTTTTGGGGGCCCAAGTGAAAGAAAGGACACTGTGACGGCCCAGTTTAGTGATAAAAGCAAGATAAATATGAAAACCCTGTAAAAGCTGAGGAACACAAACCACTGAGTGCTTCTCCACAATGATCCTTGTCCTCTCCTTTTGCTATTGCTGCTGCACCTTTTTCTAATGTCCATTCTGTGTCCTCAGCTCTTTTCTAATCTTTGCTCCTCCCCTGCATCGTGGCAAAACCCCAGGGAATGGCCTGTCCATTGGAGACTTCTGACCACTGTGTGGTGGGGGTTCCTTTGGAGGAAACCTTCACAGATTATGGACCAAAACACCGCTTATTTCTAGAAGAAGACTGAGCCATTGCAAAGTTGCTGGGAAGGAAATGATCAATAAAATGACAGCACTGCAGAGTATGTGATTAAGGGGAATTACTTTGTGTATCCAAGGAAACAGCTTGATCATGGTCTGTGGGAATTTGTTTCTGAGTCTGGGGAGATGCTCTGGGCCAGCCAAGGGTGATGCCCCCAGCTCTGAGTCCTTTGACAAGTGTTTGGCAGCAGTTGGACGAGGAGATCCCACAGGTTTGCCAGGTCCTTCTGCTCTGCCAGCCGAGGAATTCAGCTGCTGGCAGCCCAAAGAGCAGCGTGGTTTGCAAGAGAGCAGCAAAGTGCACGGGCAGAGAGAAATGCTGTGCAAAACAGCTCAGAAAGCCACGGCAAAGGGGAGCAGATGCAGGAGGAGAGGGTGGGATACATCAGGGGAATAATGGCACACGAGATCTGAGATCCTTTCACAGAACTACAGGTGGTACCTTGCAGAGCAAACTCACTTTTTCTGAATGACAACCAACAAAGCATTCTCCCAGCAAACACCATCTTTAAATTATTCTGTATCAGCTCCATTTGGGGGCAGGGGAAAGAGAGTTGTTCAAGGTGAAAGCGAGGCAGTGAGCAAAGTGAAACATTGCTATATTAAATGTCACCAGACTGTGGTGTTCCAAAAGGTGTTTGATTTCAACCAACGCTGTTTGCAGGTGTCAGTCTCAGCCCATGGTTTCTCTCTCAGCAGGTTGGTGTTGAAACCTCCAAAATTGCACCACACAGGCCCTTGGAGCCCTCCCTGGCTGTTCACTGCTGGTGAGGGATGCTGTGAGCACAGGAGACACCACACATCCACTGGGCTGGCCTTTCTCACCCAACCCTGATGAGTCCAAATAGAATTCAATATTGACAGGCCCATCTCCACATTCCAGGCTCAGGGCATCTCCATTTTTCCAGAAATCCAAACCACTTTTCTCAGCTTTTTTGACTTCCCAGCTGAAGTGAGCACTGCTTGTCATCTGTAACCCAGCATGGGACACCCCAGAGCCAGGGCTGCACTTAAAGTTATCCCTCACTGTATGAGACTTTTGTACAACCTTCCACCCACAATTCAAGCAATTAACTGAAATGAATAATAAATACATCGATTTTTGAGGTGAGAAGGGACTTCCTTGGTTTTCTCATCTGAATTCTTGCTCTGGCTCAATACAAAGTGGAGGACTGCACCCTGAGGAGCCTCTGTCTGGCCCAGAGTATGGAGCTGGACTAGAAAGAGCACTTCCACCTTTCAGAATTACCTTCTCCTGGCTTTAGGCCTTCACACCTCTAGATAAGGGTATCATTGGAGATTTTGGGGCTGTTTCTCAGCTGCATTTGTTGGGCTTCAGCTGTGAACAGCTACAAAATGGTTTGGTCAGACAGGCCTGTAAATGTTTCCCTTGTATCTCTGCTTTCTGAAAAAATTCTATTTATTCTTTAACCTCCTCTCTGTTCAAGTAAATGACCTTTGTCCCTTTGGATGCTCGTAATTTTGGTGGTCTTGAATACAGTTAAATCACCCAAGATCCAAAAGAAAAGTCTCCACTGGCCTTTGTGTAGTCAAAATTCCTGGTTGTTCTCTCCACTGACCTATCTATGATTACCTCACACAAAAATGACATGGACCTGGTAGATCCAAGGAAAAAATAAAATGTTCATCTGATCCTTTTGACCTAATTCAGTTTTCCGTGGCCCCCACACAAAGACACCTGTGGTTTTTCTACTCGATCAGAACAATTTGTACAACACTGTGAAGAAAGTTGCCCCATCTGGTAAACTCCTTGCTGAACAAGGGTGGATTTATTGTTGCTATGTGATTCCTTAATCCCTTCGTATTGTTTGTGATGTGGTACTGGATGAACATAACTGAAACACGGCGTTTAATTACATCCAGAGGCTTCTGATGCTCTTAAGAAAGGAGAAAGACTCGTGGAGTTAAGAACTAGGCCAACAGCAGGTAGGAGCTTTTAAGAAAGCTTCTCTTTCTTGAGCACATGACTTGGGTTTCCCCCCAGGCACCCCTGCTAGAAAAAAAAAATAATCTGTTGTACACAGGGACTGGATTCAGAGCAGGTTTTGTGCCATCTGACAGCAGCAGCTGAGTTTGGGGGAATTTAATTGAGACCAAATGCCAGCCCTTTGCAAAGCAATGGAAACATCTTACTGCTTCTTACACCCCAAGTTAATTTGGAATGTTTATTTCTTTTCAAACCAAATCGGGAGTGCAAAAAATAACTTGATGCTGAAACAGAGGTACAAATTGTGGGTTTGGAGTCAGTGCATGGAGCATTTTCTTCTCTGCTGAGTTATTTCTGAGAGGTGTTTCTCTTTCCATTCACACCCACAGCACACTCACATGTCCCCCTGAGAATGGAGATGCTCCTTTATTTTCACACATCGTGCAGGCAGAGGAAATCATGCCTTGAAGCTGTAAAGTGAAAATTATACAGCAAAAGCAGCCAGCAATCAGAAAAATAGAATTACTGTAATAGTTAAAAAGATGGAAAGATTCTCAGAGCCCTGTTGCCACCATCCAAACCATCCTGGCTACACTTGAAGTACAGTCAAAGAAATGACATTTCCTATTCTCTAATCCATTATTCACCAAAAACCAGCACGGAATGAAAACAGAAGTGCAAACATCTGCTTTCAGGTTCCATCTTTTTGGAGGTCTGATTCTTCTGAAGAACTGAAACCCAGAAGTCAAACATCACAAATAATTAGACAAAGGGTGCTGAAAATTACAGGAGAGTTGGGAGCATCTCCAGAGCCTTTATAGGTATCTTTGATATTCCTTTCTTGGGAAGACCCTGGCTGTCAGGTAGGAACATCATATAACATAAGCAGCTGCTCTGACCTATTTCGAATTCCCAAGCAGGCTAATATTTAAACTGCCTGATCAATTGTGTCTGCTTCTATATCCCCTTAATCACAAATAAAAGGCATTTTTGCAATATTAAACAGAGCTTCTTTTGTGGAGATCTCCCTCTGCAGAGGGAGAATAGTTCAGCTTTAATGGCTCACTCTCAGACATTTATGACAGGACAAATGAATTCTGCCTGAGATGTCCACAATAACCTGCAGCTATTGGAAGAATAAATCTCTGCATCCCATTTTCACACGCCACAGCAGATGAAATATGCAGGATAAGTACATCAGGACACATTAACTCAGCGAGGAAACAGCTTCAGCCACAGCATTTTAATGGTCTAATGTAAGGATGAGATATTATTGGCTGAATTTTGCCTTCAGTAACATCTGTAACTACATGTGGTTTCTTGAAAGAGAGCAGAGCCTTGTAAATATTCAGGCTGTGCATTATCCCATATGATAGCAATCCGTGTGTGACTTGCCACTTGTCCTCTTGAATGGGTGATTTTGCAGATGATGGGCACAGTCCCTCGTCATTAGAATTAGACAGAAAAGGACTGGCGGTGCTCTGCACTAACAGCCCCAAACCCCACACCCCACAGCAGCCAGACTGCGAGGGTGTGGGGAGATTTAATTGAGCTGCATTTGTACAGGGGGATCTCTCTCCTTCCTCCTGTGCCGTGAAGATCATTAAGGGCTTGACGTTGTCACTTAATCTGACACCGAAACGAGTCAAGTCCGACTCAACCGCTGCTGATTAAATTCAGGTTTTCCTCAGCAGAGGGAGCTTGAGTCTGCAGCAAGAGCTGCTGCCTCCTCTTGGGCTTGCTCTCCTCAGCACACCTCAGCGTGGACATTCACAGGTAAATGAGGAGAGAGATCCTGGCACTCGGGAACAGCTCGGAAAAGCCGCTCATCCCTCTGGATCAGAAGAGCATCGAGCAATCCAACATGTGCTGGATGCATCCAACCCACAGCCCTGCTCCAGAGGGGTTCTCTGTGGGGTTCAGGTCAAAGAGCAGCCAAAGGTGGGGGTGAAACCATGAGAAAAGTGGCTTTGCACCGGCCCTGGGCTGGCTCAGGTCAGCACAGGGAGAAACCAGAGTGATTTTACATAGATGAAGGTCTGAATTGAGCCAGGGATTGGGTTAAGTACCCTCAGTGCCACCCCTCGGAATTGGGGCTGTGTAGGTTTTCATGGAGCCAGCCATGCTGAGAAAGCTGGGACAGGGAATCAGTCAAAAACCAGATTTCTTAGGAGTACTTCTCACCGCAGGTTGGCACAGGGGTGTCCTAGGATGTATCTGAGCATTGCCTGGGGAATCAGAGAGGCTGCAGAGCGAGTGCCAGGGATGTGTTCACCCCACTGGGAGCCCACGGGCTGGCACTGACCATTCCTCCAGCCCCCTTGGCCTGCAGGGTCTAATAAAGGGATTTCTGCTTCCCCCAGAGCAAATAAAACAGAGCTCCCCGAGCAGCTCTCTCCAAAGTCCTGCTGTTCTCTGCATCTCAGGGCCCCTCTGAGGGTGGCTCAGAGCCACCCCTGGCAGTGGCCAGGAGCTGAGCAAGGCACTCGTGTGCTGCCATTTCAGTGTGAAAACATTGGCCTGATGTTTGTAAACATAACAGGAGGCAATTAGTGCTCGTAACTCAGCCCTGAGATAACCGAGGGTGGGAACACACGTCTCAGAATAGAAAGCTGAGCATGCAGGTATTAAAATCACCCCAATAAAAATACACATTGAAAGAATTAGGAACAAAGCCCTTAAGATTGAATTCTTAGGCCTTTATCCTGTGCACTAAAGGAGTAGTTATCTAATTTTATTCCTCTAACAGGCCATGATCCATGGGAAAATGCTTCTATAAAACAGCCATTAACCAATTAATAACGTTCTGGCTTGAGTTGTCTGCTTATAATCCATCTTTTCCCACATATCCAAGTAAGTTAAAGCTGTATAATTCTAACCTCAGATTCTCTTGATGGGCAGACCATTTGTTGTCATGGAAGAAGCCTTGAAGAGGTGCCTGCTACCCACTTATTTTCCAGGTAAATGAAACAAGCTGTAAATGAAACAAGCTGCAAAAATTAAATCTTGCAAAGGTCTAGTTCAGGGCTGCCTGATTGAATATGCATTGGATCAGCCCCAAATTGCAATTGGTTTGCATATTTCCCAAAGAAACGCCAGCACATTAAATGCCCATGAATGCAGATGGGTGGTGGTTTTTTTTTGGATTTGGATAATTTAGCAGAGGGTGGCTCGAAAATGAATGCACACAATAGGATTATACAGTATTCTCAGGGGTTCAAACGAGTCGCTGGGTGCCTCGGGGGAGGCCGATGTGGTGATTAAGGCTGAGCCTGCAGGGAGGAGGAAATCACAGCCCCACTCCCCCGAACGGCCGCATATTTGTGGAGTCACCCAAATTTCCACGCCTCGCCCTCGGAACAGGGACAGGGCCCATTGCAGCCCAGCCACGCTGTGTGCTGCTAGCAGAGCAAGGCAGGGATGGTGCTGAAAGGCAAATTGCCTCCCGACTCGGCTCCACAGATNGCAAATTGCCTCCCGACTCGGCTCCACAGATGCATTTCTGCCTGTGCCACGACAGAGCAGCACCCACTGCACACGTCTTGGCTTATTATATCCATTTTTTCCCCCGTTTACGCCTTGCCTTCCCTCACCAGCCTCTTTCAGGCATTCGTAGTCACCATTCCCAAGAACATCTGTAAAAAACAGGATGGCATCACCCTAAAGCTCCCAGTCCTCTGCCTCTCTGAGCAGCTCTGAGTGGGATTGTCAGTGTTTTATGTATTTACACCAGCAGAGAAGGCCTGGGATGGGGACGTTTTTCGTTTATACGAGTCTCAGCGCCACAGGGGGTATTTAACTTTCTGCCCTGGTTGCTGTAATTCTCTCTCCAGTGGATATACAGTTCAGATCAGGTTCCTATTGCTGTGATGACAGGCATTCAGCAGGCACTGTAATTGCAGAGTTAAAACAGCTCATTTTCTTACTGGCAAGCTGTAGTTAAAGAGGTGCTAGGAGGCAGCCTGGCTGTCTGCAGAGGAACTGATCAAAGCACTGAAAGGCATCTGGCTTGTCTCTGTTTTCTTTCACCACCCNAGGCTGCAGAGCGAGTGCCAGGGATGTGTTCACCCCACTGGGAGCCCACGGGCTGGCACTGACCATTCCTCCAGCCCCCTTGGCCTGCAGGGTCTAATAAAGGGATTTCTGCTTCCCCCAGAGCAAATAAAACAGAGCTCCCCGAGCAGCTCTCTCCAAAGTCCTGCTGTTCTCTGCATCTCAGGGCCCCTCTGAGGGTGGCTCAGAGCCACCCCTGGCAGTGGCCAGGAGCTGAGCAAGGCACTCGTGTGCTGCCATTTCAGTGTGAAAACATTGGCCTGATGTTTGTAAACATAACAGGAGGCAATTAGTGCTCGTAACTCAGCCCTGAGATAACCGAGGGTGGGAACACACGTCTCAGAATAGAAAGCTGAGCATGCAGGTATTAAAATCACCCCAATAAAAATACACATTGAAAGAATTAGGAACAAAGCCCTTAAGATTGAATTCTTAGGCCTTTATCCTGTGCACTAAAGGAGTAGTTATCTAATTTTATTCCTCTAACAGGCCATGATCCATGGGAAAATGCTTCTATAAAACAGCCATTAACCAATTAATAACGTTCTGGCTTGAGTTGTCTGCTTATAATCCATCTTTTCCCACATATCCAAGTAAGTTAAAGCTGTATAATTCTAACCTCAGATTCTCTTGATGGGCAGACCATTTGTTGTCATGGAAGAAGCCTTGAAGAGGTGCCTGCTACCCACTTATTTTCCAGGTAAATGAAACAAGCTGTAAATGAAACAAGCTGCAAAAATTAAATCTTGCAAAGGTCTAGTTCAGGGCTGCCTGATTGAATATGCATTGGATCAGCCCCAAATTGCAATTGGTTTGCATATTTCCCAAAGAAACGCCAGCACATTAAATGCCCATGAATGCAGATGGGTGGTGGTTTTTTTTTTGGATTTGGATAATTTAGCAGCGGGTGGCTCGAAACNATTTAGCAGAGGGTGGCTCGAAAATGAATGCACACAATAGGATTATACAGTATTCTCAGGGGTTCAAACGAGTCGCTGGGTGCCTCGGGGGAGGCCGATGTGGTGATTAAGGCTGAGCCTGCAGGGAGGAGGAAATCACAGCCCCATTCCCCCGAAAGGCCGCATATTTGTGGAGTCACCCAAATTTTCACGCCTCGCCCTCGGAACAGGGACAGGGCCCATTGCAGCCGCCCAGCCACATCTGTGTGCTGCTAGCAGAGAAGGCAGGGATGGTGCTGAAAGGCAAATTGCCTCCCGACTCGGCTCCACAGATGCATTTCTGCTTGTGCCACGACAGAGCAGCACCCACTGCACACGTCTTTGCTTATTATATCCATTTTTTACCCCGTTTACGCCTTGCCTTCCCTCACCAGCCTCTTTCAGGCATTCGTAGTCACCATTCCCAAGAACATCTGTAAAAAACAGGATGGCATCACCCTAAAGCTCCCAGTCCTCTGCCTCTCTGAGCAGCTCTGAGTGGGATTGTCAGTGTTTTATGTATTTACACCAGCAGAGAAGGCCTGGGATGGGGACGTTTTTCGTTTATACGAGTCTCAGCGCCACAGGGGGTATTTAACTTTCTGCCCTGGTTGCTGTAATTCTCTCTCCAGTGGATATACAGTTCAGATCAGGTTCCTATTGCTGTGATGACAGGCATTCAGCAGGCACTGTAATTGCAGAGTTAAAACAGCTCATTTTCTTACTGGCAAGCTGTAGTTAAAGAGGTGCTAGGAGGCAGCCTGGCTGTCTGCAGAGGAACTGATCAAAGCACTGAAAGGCATCTGGCTTGTCTCTGTTTTCTTTCACCACCCCCCTTGCTGATGGAGGGGAAAAAGAGAGAGAAGAAGAGAAAAAGCGAATGAAGGAAAAAAAAAAAGAAAGGGGAAAAAGAAGGGAAAAACTATTAAAAAGGAATTTATGAAAATGAATACTTGTCCTTTTCCTAAGGGTAAAAGGCAGTGTCTTATTAAAGGCAGTAAACACACTCGGGTTAGGTCTATTTTTTTTCAACCCTCTGTATTTTTTAATGAGAAAATTGGGGCTTGTGAATGTTCATTTGTGTCTATTTCCATGAGCTCTTCCCAGTTGGATCTCAGATGTCGGGGAGCACTTTGCACGCTGCAGAGACAGAGCTTTCCCCATCTCTGCACCAATGTCATCCTTCCTCAGCAGACTCAGCCTTCTGTCCCTCTGACCTCCACCCTTCTCTGAAGGACATCCAGCTGTAGCCAGAATGTGATGGACAATGGGATTCTGCACCCTGGATTAACTGCAAAACTATAAATAAAACACATTTTTATTTACTTTTATTTGTTCTAATTTGCCCCAATTCCTCCTGTCATAAATGTCAGCAAATCACAAAGGAAAAGGTGAACAGAGTTGTCAAATCACTTGAGATGTTCATATGAAGGATAAAAAAGGGGAAAAACTCCAACAGCAGGGGAAGGTGTCCATCAAAAAATTGACACCAGTGATCCAAAACCCGCTGAGAAGTCACTCAGATGCTTCTCCCAGTAAGATAAAGGAGCCCCCAGGCGAGGAATGGCTCCAATTCCAAATAAGAAAAGAGATGTTGCTTCCTGGGGAGAATAACCATCCAGGTGAAATGTGGGAATTTCTCCCTGTGAAGCAAAGGGAAAAACGTTACCAGGACAGGGCTGGCAGCTGAGGGCACACACTCCCCTCCAGCAGCTCGGGGAAGCTCCAGGAGCTCTGGAAGGTCCTGGAAGGCAGGAACCTGACCCAGTCCATTCTATTTTCCAGCATTTTTCACCCAGGTTTCCAGGCTGGCACCGTGCAAAAGCAGCAGGATTTGTGCTGGCTCTCCCCAGCCCCTGGAATCTCCTCGGGGACAGGGCCCATTCTCGCTTTTGCTCCTCTCACACTTCATTTTTTCACCCCCTATCTCTGCAGGGTGACACCAGCGCTCTTCCCACAGACAAAAGAGGGGTTCAGAGTCTTTGAAAGGAGCAAACAAACCCCGTAACTCCACGAGGAGCCCAGACAGGCAATGTTGCAAATTAAGTTGAAAGAGGCCCAGTTACTGCACCATTATTTGATTTCCCCTTCTCTAATCCCTTGCTTGTAATTAGCATAATTTATTAACATATTAGAGCCATGCATGTGAACCCTCTTTATAGTTGCTGAGTGCTCCCTGAGGCTGCCTAGTGAAAGCTTTTCCCCACTGTTTAATAATATGTTACATAAGGAAAACCAGCTTCTGATATAATTTAAATTATGACTTTCCTTTCTGCCTCTGAACACTCATTTCCTTTAAATGAGGTTAATTTCCTTAAATAATGAAAATCCTCCAATTTCAGTTTTCCATTCATTAGACCCCCTTAGCCCAACATGAAAAAGTCACACGCCAAGAGGGAAAAGAAAAAAGAAAAGGAAAAAAAAAAGAAAATAAGAGAAAAGAAAAAAAAAATCCCATTGAACTTCAAACATAACCATCCTGAGAAGAGGTTTCCTGGGATCCTGTCTCCTTCTTTCCTTCCTGGATTGAGAAGGGCATGACACAGACTGCCAGGAGATAAAGATGGACAAGCCACTTTCCACCAAACTCCTTTCTCCCATCTGGCACGAGAGGTCCTCTGCATCCTGAGGGCATTTCAGAGTCACAAACATTTAATGTTCCTCTGATCATCACAGCCAAACGTGGATTCCTTTGTATTCCCCCCAATAATTCCCTTTTTTTCCATTAAACCTCTGCTGTTATTTGGGCAAACAAGGCCACCCCATTCCCTTCCTGATGATCAGTGCCCAGGTCCATCTCTGGGCACAGGACACGGTCAGGGGCACAGGACTACACCTCGTTGGAACCTCTGCCTTCACTTCCAGCCCTCCTGACCTAACTTACAGCTCACCTTGCCCAGGAATCAGCCCCTCAGCTCTTTGCTGTGATGTTTTTCCTCCCTGTTCTTCTTCCAGCCCTTCTGCATCTCCCCAGTGCTGTGACAACCCAAACCAAGGTCACTTCCAAGAGATAACCCAAAATGTGATGGGAGGCGGAATTTCCTCCTTGCTCCTCTACACTCTGTGCAGAAATCTAAATGCACTTTCCTCTGGAATGCTGGCTCAGGAGTTCCCTAGCCCTAAGCCCAGGACCAAGCACTACCTAAGCAGAAGAAATGCTCAAGAGAGGCAAAACCAGGGCCAAAATTTGGTTTTCTGCTGTTCCTCAGGTGCCTGTGTGATGCTTGGCTCACCCAGCGCGTGCGTGCCCGACTGCAGCCGAGTTCAACCTGCCTTAACTCCTAATACCTCTGAGGATTTAGGCCTCTGTTATACTTCAATAAACTGGGAATAAAGTAATTTCTGCCCCTCAGAACCCAGCTGGGAGCTATTAAAGCCCGTGGCTGTGTGCTCCTGGTAGATAATACCTCCTGCTGTCCCTGCAGCGAGCCCAGCCCAGCCTCGGTGGCACTTCCAGCTGGGGGTGATGCAGAGCAGCAGCATCCCTCATGGGTGAGGGTTTAAAGATGGTGTTGCCATGCTAACAAAAAGGGCACTCTGCTCTTTTTAAAAAGAAATACCTGATGTGACAAAGCCCCCAGTGTCCCCCCACTGAGAGGTTTTGTGAACACCTCATTTTGGGGGCAGAAGTAGTGCAAGAAGCTCTGAAGGCAACCATGTGCTGCTTGCTCCGTGCTGGGCACCTGTCAGCCCCCAGAAATGCCCTGGGGTGTGGGCAAGGCTTCATTAATCAGTAAATAATGATCCTAGAATCTCTGAGGTTGGAAAAGACCTCTAAGCCCATCAAATACAACCTGTGGCCAATCCCCACATTGTCCCCAGCCCAGAGCATTGAGTGCCACGTCCAGACCTTCCTTGGACACCTCCAGATTCCTCCACACTCCTGGGCAGCCCCTTCCAATGTTTAACACCTCTTTCCATGAAGAAATTCCTCCTGATGTCCAGCCTGACCCTCTCCTGGTGCATCTTGGGGCTATGATGCAGCCTGGGCAACCTTCTGCCGAGTCTGGGTCAGAGCTTGTGCTTGCAGCCCCAGCTGACCTTTCTCCAAGGAAAAACCCAACCTTAATAGCAGAAAATGTCAGGAAAATTATGTTAATTTGCAGAGTAAATTTTCTCCAGGACCTCAAAGAAGTAAGTGAATGTTATTGTTGTTATTACTTGGTTTTTATCACTGGGGAAACCCAAGGACAATTAAATGAACTCGCTGGAGATCACAATGCCAGAGAGAGAAGAAAAAGAAATGTTTCCTGGCTGATGTTGGAGGTTTCTTGACTTGGGGATTTTAGAGATGCTTTTCATGAGAAACTGCCAGTTTCCTGAACCCAAAATTTCTATGGAAATGGACAGCCTGTCTGACCAGGAATAATGCTTGCTATTAGGAATTAGCTTCACCACAAATGGGAGGAAAAGAGGCTCAGACAGGAGGGTTTGGATGTGCCTCCCCTTCCCACCCAGGGCGAAAGCCAGCAGGCCCCTCCAGGGACAGCTTCGTGCCAGCATGGAACAGGAGAGCTGGTTCCCACCCCACTCCCTGCTTTTGACTCCCAGCACTTGACTAAAGCAGAGTCTGTTCCCCTCTCCTCTCTCCTGAACCTGATTTACTGTGGGATTTATCTGATTTAGGGTTGCTCTTCTTTCATGCTCGGCTCGGGAGCAGCGCTGTCTGGGATGTTGCAACGTTTATAAAGCTTTTGGGAGTATTTATGTGTATTGAAATGTACTTTTCATGGAACAGCTGCACACGCCCTCCCCACTATTCAGCCTCTTCTCCTCCCACTTGAAAACAAACCTTTTGAAAGCAGAGGGGAAGAATAATTAAAAAAAAATGTAATCTGCCTCAGGTAATGACATGATTGAAACATCACCATTTTGTCTGGAGGGTCACAGGATGGTTTTATGAGAAAGCTTTAAAGCTGCTAACTCGAGAGAACCTTTGATATTTCACCTTTTGTTGTTGCTAACATGTTCTCCTTCTTGACTCTTGGAAACAAAGCCCTGTCGCCTCAACAAATTTGGTGCCAAAGCTGTTCTGCCACGGGGTGGTTTGACAATCTGGGAAGATTAATTGAGCAGACGTCTGAGATATTCCAAGTTGTTTCAGTAATTTAGAAATTTTCCAGGCAGGAGACACCACAGCCCCATAAGTCAGCCTTGGGAATGGGATGGTGGATCTCACATGGTGTGGTGTGGTCCCTGTGGGGTGATCAGGGGTTTGGCAAAAAAAAATTCTTCTCATGGTGGCTTGTGTTTCACCAAAACAGCTGCAGATAAAGGCAAAACTGACCTCACGTGCTGCAAAGTGCTCATGGTGGCACCAACAGTGACTGGGCACAATTATTTACCCACTCTTTGAAATACAAAATAGTCCCTAAGAACTAGGAGTGGAGATTTCTGTAGCTTTGATGTGACTTCTTCAGTGTTTTTAGAGATCCAGGAAAGCATTTCTCACCAGTTCATATCACACAGTTTCCTTGTTAGTCCTGTCTTGGTGATTGTGAGCTAACATTTCCTAGGTCTTGATTTTCTGGGAAAGTGTTCAGTTCCCAGAATTGTTTGAATCTTGTAGGCAGGGATACTTCTCCATTGCTTTGCTTCTAGAATTATATCCAATATCTATTTCCACTATTATTCTACCGGTATTATATCTAATGTGTACATTTCTGCTGTTGGATAGTTGTTGTTCATGATGAAAAAAAAAGTTATTTCTGATCAAGCAGTGGTAGACAGAAAATGGAAAAAGAAATCTCCACATTAAACTGCAGTAGAGCACGAACTCTACTCAGGCAGCCATAGAAGGTTCTCAGAGTGTATTTCCCAGATATTCTTCACTCAGCAGCAGCTCATAGAAAGGTCTGCAAGGAACAAATGAGATGGATTGGGAGTGTAATTGAAAAGAATGTGAGGATTTTACTTGAAAAGACATTAATGGGTCATTTCTAAAACCATACTGACATTTCTCCTTGTACAAGAGTCTATTTGAGGAAAACGTCTGCTTATTTTGTGAGATGCAGGAGGTTTGGAAAAGATGTAGAATTTTGCACTGTAGCCAAACCCAAATGAAGACAAATGAAAATGGGCTGGTGGCAGCCAAAGGAAGCCAAGTCAGACCATAGGCACTGCTGGGACCTGTCCATCACGGGCTTCTGGCAGAGATCCTGAGCGACTCAAAATGTTTCCACCATTGCTCCTGCAAAGTGAATGGTCTGGGCCTCATAAAGAGCTGCTTCTTGTGGAAATCAGTGGAAATATTTAGCCTTTGGGTCCTGGTGGAAAGTTGTCTCTGCTGAGTTTGGCCAGCATGACTTTGCCTCGAAATTATCTTCACCAGCCACCAAATGAGATAAATGAGAATCTGAGGCTTGGAATGGAACCACTGCTGCCTTTTGTGATACCAATGAGATGGAATTGTTCTGCCATAGGAGAGGAATAAATAGGAATTATTATACATTATATGTATGTCTGCCATCCTGAGAAAAAAAAAGGGTGCCCTACACCCTTTTGATATGGAGTAATGAACAATTTTTCTCTCTTTGTTTTTCCTGGGCACACCCAAACTCCTGGAGGCTATCTCCTGTAAAAGAGGGAGGTGCAGGCAGCTTATGGAATACATTAATTCTATTTTATTTTATATATTGTCTTGTCAGATGCACTTAGCAGAGAGGGATGCAAAACATCTGATGGAGCTGGCAGCTGATTTATAGGTGGAATACCAATTTTGTGCCATCTGGAAGTGATTTTGTCTTGGGTTTAAGTGCTAATTTTGTGTCTTCTGGACAGGTTTGTACTCCCACCATAGAATACAGAATTCTGTCTGGGAGCTTCCATGAATATTGCCCCTGTTCACAGTATTCCAGATTTTCAACAGACTTAGAGCAGGGTTGATGGAATAGGATGGATTTTGGTGCAGACCATCCCAAATATTTTTAGCTTTCATATCAATATCTGTGCAAGGATTCACCTGTCAGGAATGTTGGGTTGGACAACTCAGAGGTCCCAGTGCTCCCAGTAGGAATTTCCCAGTTCCACCATCACAGATATGTTTCCATACACAGAGGAAGCATGGGAGGGAGTTATAACGTGGAGCTTTCCTAAAGGACGTGTCAAAAATAATGTTGGTGATTTAGGAATAAGTGGGACTGTGGTGCTTGACCCTGTCTGGACACCAATGTCCACCAAAGCTGCTCTGACTCTCCCCTCCTGAGCTGGGCAGGGGAGAGAAAATATAATAAAAAATCGAGATAAGGCCAGAGAGAGCTCACTGAGCAACTGCCCTCACAGGGAACACAAAGTGATCCCAAAATCTCGCCATGCAAACTCAACACAGAGAAAATCTGCAATAAGAGCTGCACTTGCTGCTGGTTAAAATATTGCTGTGGCCTTTCTGTGGGGAAATCCTCCGGGGTTTTGATCATTGCTTTCCCCAGTGAGCTCCATCCAGGCCGTGCTTACCCTCTGTGAGCTCTGCCCTGGCAGCGATAGACAGAAAGGAGGGGAGAGAAATCAAATGCTATGGAAAACAAAAGTGGTCTGAAGTGGAGCTGTAGCTAACTCCAGCTGTAACAACAGGGCTGTGGCTTTCCAAATTTTAATCTCCCAGAAGAATCTGTATCAAATTCTTCAGCCCAGGGGTCAAGAGGGATTTTAGTAATGGAATGGGACAACTCAGCTTGTAGAGCCTTGTGGGCAAAGGCCTTCTGTGGAATACGTGTCCACGATAAGAGCTCCCGAGCCATGCAGGAATAAAAATAAATAATGGTGATTATAAAGTTATTTTACACTTTTCCCTCTTCAATCACATCACTTGTGGAGAAGATGACACGCTCTGCACGGGAGGCAGCGCAGATGGAGGAGGCAGCAGGCCCCGTGCTCAGGGTTCTGACGTTCTTGGGCACGGCCTGTAGTCATGGCACAAAAGCTGTCTCAGGAATGCTCTCTGGGTTTTGTCATTCCGGTGGTATTTGGACACAAAAGTGTGTGTGAGTTGGGAATACAGTCTGGGCAACTTCAGGGCCTCAGGATGTCTATTACAAGTAACAAGCTGAAATGCAGTCGCTGCTTGAGAAAACGGGGTGGGAATCCCTGGCAATAAAAAACCTGTGGGAAATAAATGCTAACTCCAACCTCTCAGAAATCCTTCTTTATCCTTCTCCAGGTGCTAGGAGAGCATCCAGAAGGCCCTTCCAGCACCAGCCCAGCAGTGAAAGCCATTCCCCTGCAAAATGGAACTGCTCACAATCCCAGCCCATGGCACCAGCCCTTGGTCCTGATGGGTGGGTGTGTGAAAGAGGAGAGATGAGCAACACCACCACTCTGGTCAGATAACAACGGAGAGAAGTCTTCCATTTCCCACCTGAATTCCTCTCTCTGCAGTGCAGGGAAACCTGGGGGGCATTTCCTGTGCAATACCAGGTACAGGCAGGTGGAGAACAAGAGAAATGCCAGTGTGAAAGGCAGGGGTGAGGGAGATGTGCTGTGCTGCCTGCTGGGAAATGCAGCCTTATCTTGGGCTCCATCGTGAGCCTTTGGTTCCCCTCAGAGCAGGGAACTGAGCTTGGCCCTCTGTGCCCTGCAGGACCAGACCCACTGACCTCCTTTTGTAGGGTTTGTGGGTCACTGATAATATTTCCTATGCAGTTGGAGGAATCAGAGCTCCTGCAGCCAGGCAAAACCTTGCTGCCCTTCTCTGTTTCCTTAAACTCCCAAAGTCAGCACGTCCTCCCATCGCTCTGGCTCCCACAGGACAGAGCCAGAATGTCCCTGCTGAAGTGGAGCAAACGTTTTTCCAAAGGGTCAAAGTTCAGGACGAGCTTGTAAGCAGATTATGGGGCTGCTAGAAAGGCCAAAGGCACCCTAAGTCTTTACATTCCCAAAGTGCTGTGTTAAACTCTAGCCCAAGGATGTACTTAACCCCAAAGAGGACGGAGGTCAAGTGAACATGCAGCATTTCAAACGCAATCAGTTTGGAAAAGTAGCTGTTTATAAAGCAGTTTATTACAGACCCAAGCTAATGTTAGCATTCCCTCTCTACAAATAAGCCTGACCTATTGTTAGTCTTGTCAAAGAGCTGCCACGTTTGTTTTATAGCATCAAACAGGCAGGCTTTATTTCAGTTTAGATTAAATCTCAGGGAACGTTTTGGCTCAGGGGCATTGAAGGGAGATGCAGGGGGAGCATTGTTGCCATCTCTCTTTAGGTGCTTAACTCAGACTTGCTGCTTATACTGTCGGGAGAGTGAAGGAGAGGATTCCAGAGGGCTCAGAGCTCCTGGAACAGGCCCTGAACTGATACCTGGGGGTGCCTGTTCTTTCTTGGGCCAAAAAAACGAGGTGCAAACAGGCCAGGCTTGGCCCAGCCTCAGCAGCTCTCCTGCTTTTCTCAAACCTCCTTCACCAGGCACCAGGACACCTGAGGGCTGTGCCAGGGATGGCAAACAGCCCCAGCTGTGCTTGCTGAGGGTGCTCAGCAGTTCCCACCTGCTTTTCCTCTGGATGAAAAGGAACAAATGCATTGTTTGGCTGGATAAACTTTGTTTTNGGCTCCAGCCCCTTCCCCAGCTCCGTTCCCTTCTCTGGACACGCTCCAGCCAGGGGGAATAACAACATAAAAATAACAAAAGGTCTCCTTTAAAAGGCTGTAGCCACCAGGAGAATCTCCCCCAGGAAGACCATGCTCTGTACACATCGGTATTTTTCATTACCATTTCTATCACCATCGTAATTAATATTTCCATAATCATTAAAGTGGCACCAGCAATAATTCTGAGGAACCACACTCAAGAACAGAGATCCCTTTTTTGGGGCGTCAGCAGGGAGGCCTCAAATCTGCACGGGGAGTGAAATAACTGAAACTTTCAGAGGCAGCTCAGCAATTTCTCATATTATCAATGCAAGACATCAACCAAGACGCGGTGAAAAGCCAGGAATGAGTGTCCACTCCTCTTGCTGCTTTCCCAGCCTACGCCTGGATCCACAAGTTCCAATTACTCAGGTGGACGTGGGACTTGCACAGGTATTTTATGGGAGAAACGAGTTTTTTCTAGCCCCTTAAGTGTTCTCCAAGAGCCTGTTTGGCTTTGTTTTATGATAATAGTAATCTTACGGGAAGCATTTAAAATCCTGAAGCTTAGAAGTTGTTCCTATAAAGGCCAGAAGTGTGCTGTGGAATGCATAAAGACTTCATATTTGGGGATTTTATAGTAGCCTCAGAAATGTCTCTGTTTTGTCAGGGAGGCTGAAGATTCTTGAGCCAGGAGGCAATTAAAATATGCAATGTGGATGTTTATTCATATATGTTGACCTTGCCTCCAAAAGAAGAAGTTTAAGAAAGCTCTTTTTTTGGTAAAAATTTAAGAATAAATTAAGCAACTTTTTCTCATGCTTGACCCAGATACACTCAGTGTGGTTTATGAGAAGGGGGACTCAAAACACATTTCAAATACAGCGAAAATTCTTTTCCTGGAACAAAAAACGCTTTCATTTTTCCTCGGATGCGTCTTGCTTAAGAGCCCTGAGTGCTGAACAACCCATTAAGAAATGCTGTCTCCAGTCCAGCTCTCTCAGCTCTTTCACACATAATTGCCTAATTGAAATAGGATCATTTATTAGCTTCTTTGCTTGAGGCTTCTGCAGCTCCAGCTCCTGCTCTTGGGCATCCTCCTTTGAATTGTAGCATTTACCTCAGCTAATTATAATGTGGTATCACTTGATAAAGCCAACTGAGATCATAATGGGAAGACACTGAAACATCTGCCAAGGTTGGAAAATTGGGTTTTTCTTTTTACTTCTGCCAAAGACAGGTTACCTGTAATTAGTTCTAATTTATAAATAAGTGCAGGCTGTACTTCTGAAAGGTACAATATCGTGCCTGGCCCCCTTTTTAGAAACAAGTTGGGATTCATACATCTCAATCAACTGTATTCCTTCTCTGTGTCAGGAATAATGGCTTTGCATGAGAATTTAGGGAGGAGAAAGGGAGTTATACAAGCAAAATATTCATGGGATACCTGTCCCATGTGATAAAAAACAGTGGCACAAGTCCCCAAAACGGAAATCAAGGGAGTTCCAAAATTCTCAATATGGATTATTTCTGTTGCTTTCTGAATCCTGAATAATTTTTATTTGGCCATTACAACTCATCTTCAAACCCCTTTGAATTTTTTTTTTAATTGTTGTTATTTTTTAATGCCAGCTGTAATTCTCAAATAATCACAGGGCTCCAGGAGCTGGAGTTTTACAAACCCACAAGCATCCCAAGAGCTGGAAAACTGTGCTCAGATCTGCCTGAATTTACATCACATGCCTAGTGGAATTTCTTGGTGTTCTTTTTATCTCTTTGGGGTTTTTTTTAAGCCTTGTTTGTTCTCAGAGGATCCCGGTGTTCCTGCCCACTTTGACACGAGCTGTGATCCTTAATCCCGGCCTTCCCAAGGGCAGGCAGAGCTGTGTGGGAGCACCAGGCTGGAACTCCAAAGGGCTGTGCAGGAGGGTTGGGATGCACCAGAAAAAAGCTGTCTGTGGAGTTTGGGAGTGGAATAACTTTGCAGTTCAGCTTTGACACCCTGCCTGAGCCAGATGAAAGCAGCTTTCACTAACCCCCTCTGAATTCTTCCTGACTGCAGTCAGTCCTTCCAATCAGCCTTCCCTGATACGAATTTAGGAAGGAAAGAGAAGCCACCTCCTGGCTCTTGATGTCTGACATTCACCTGCTGCCCAAGTGGGTGCTGTGGAGTAGCTCTGCAGCCTCTGAGTGGGGACCACTTCTCATTTTGCAGACACCTCCCTGTTCTCCAAAGCTCTTCCCGTTTTCCTGTGGCACCTGATACACTTCCCAGAGCACAGCCGAGGTTCTGGCCCCCACCAGGGTTTTCCTTGAGAAGGCCCAGCCTGAAGAGGCCGTGGAGGATGAAGTGCTGACTGCTGCCTCGAGTCTGTGACATCCCCTGGGCTCTGTTTTTAGAAGGCTGTTGAAGATAAGCTCTGAGCAGGCTGCTTAGGAGGAAAAGGGACAAAAAAAGGATGCAAAGGAAGGTGGTGGATGTGCTGAGGAGGACACTGAGCTCCACAGCAATGCAGAAAACTCTTTTCAGAATGGNGCATCATGGCATCAGCTGCACCCTTGGTGGGTTTGTTTTCTCCCTCTGAATGCACTGGAAATGGGAGGGAACCTGGTTGCAAAGTGTTTTAATGATCTTATTGTACATGATAGCACTCTTGCAGCCCAGATCCCAGCTTTTCCCCTCCACCCACCTTGGACTTTGTAAAGACCTTTTTTTTTTAACCCTCATATTAGAAACTGCACCAGAGAAGAACAAACAAATGACTACGTTAGGATAGTTGGCTTCTTGAATTTCTTGACTCACTCTGGAAATGGACTTTATGTGTGTATATGTGTGGTTTCTCTTCTCTTTCCTCCTTATTTCTAACAGCCACTTTGTATTAAATGTTTCATCACAGGCATTTGGTCATCCTTCAGAAGCCTTTTGGTGAATACTTGCTGGTGCTGCAGTTTGCCCACACAGAAAGACCAGGGTGAGTAATGAGAAAATAAACTTTCCCCTGTGCTGTTCTTTCACTTCTCTGCTTCTGCTGCTGTGGTTTGACCCAAGCTCAGATTTTGCTGCACCCTTGCAGAAGATGGAGAGTGATTCTCAGGAAAAGAGAAGACAATTCTTGGTTGGAAAACTCCTTGGTTTTGCCTTTTTCTGAGATTAATGATTGGTGTCCATCAGGAGCCTGGGTTTGAGGCAGAAGTCTTTCTTTAGAATCCAATTAATGTGGGGTAAATTACAGACCAACTGGTCACTCCTTTTGCCTGACTAACAGGGTCTATTTTAAAAGCAAACCACTAAACTTCAGCTGAGCCATCACCAGCCCAGCCTGTCCAAGCATTTGATAAATCTTTATGTTGGGCAGGCACTTTTACATCATTACTTGATGCTGGCAGCATGGACTGAGGCTCCAGTCCCACAGAACTCCACAGAGATCCCGCAGAGAAGTTTTCTCTGGAAATTTCTGCTGTATCAGCTCAAATATTGGTCTGATTGAGAGGATTTGAAGTGTAGGAGCCTGGTTGTTTGGGGTCTTTCAAATCCTTCCAGTGGGCACTGAAATTTTCATCCAGATGAGTTCTGAAAAACCAGGAACAGGTTCAGCATTTATGAATTTCATTCGATTGAGCTCAAAAAATGGGTCAAGAGCCCCCAAGAAGACCATTGTGTTCTACAGTTGGGTTTAAAGAACAGTGAAGTCCTTGACCAAACATTGCCAGCAGGAGGTGAGCCTTCCCTTGCAGTACAAACAGGCTGAAAAACAAGCCACAAACTCTATATATTTTCAGTCATATTCAGGCAGAGACCTGAATGCTGATTCACAAATATTCTAGCTTGGCTAGCTGCAAATCATTGACTTGCTTTAATTCCTCCAGCTGCTCAGAAATTGCTTTCCACTTCACTGCAACACCGAATTCCCCCAAAATCAAGAATGCACCCTGATAAAATACCTATTAAATGTGGATGTTGACTTCTATATTCTCATTTTCAGTGCTGTGTTACTGACAGTAAAGTGCAAAGTATGTTTAATTTTTGTTCAGAAGCAGCAGATTGCTGGCTGGGGAGGTCTCTGTGTGTGTGTGACCCTGGATGGGCTTTTTGGGAGGTTTGGTGCTCTCCAAAGGAGACTCTTTGCAAGGGGTGACAGGACAAGGGGGAATGAGTTCACTGTCAGAAGGCAGGGTTAGATGGGATATTGGGAAGAAATTCCTCCCTGTGAGGGTGCTGAGGCCCTGGCACAGGGTGCCCAGAGAAGCTGTGGCTGCCCCTGGATCCCTGGCAGTGTCCAAGGCCAGGTTGGACACTGGGGCTTGGAGCAGCCTGGGACAGTGGAAGGTGTCCCTGCCCATGGCAGGGGTGGAACTTTCAGGTCCCTTCCAACCCAAACCATTCCACAATTCTCTGATTCCATTCTATGATCCCTCCCTCATTCTCTTTTGTCTTCCCCTTCCTCCTTTGGGTCTATTCCCACCACAAACCCCTCAGGACAGAAGTCCCCCCACGCAGGTTTTTGCACAGCGCTCGCCCACGAATTCCCCCCGCCCCTTGTCCCCCTTCCAGCTTGTCTCTCCACAACCCAATGCCATGATCACACCAAGACATCCACACAGGACTCAAAAACCTCTCAGGATTTGCTGCTCAGCCCTGTCCATCCCTGTGGGGAGGGAAGAGTGGACACCACCCTGCCCCAGGTGGGGAGAGGCCGCGTTCCAGCGCCTGCACATCCAGCGCTGCTGGGAGCACGGCGGGAGTTTCGCTGGGATTAACCCAGCCACTTGTTTATTCCCTGGGTTAATTTCACACGCCAAGCACCAAGCTTGTGTTAATTATATGATTTACTGGGCTGTGTTTCTCTTTTTTCATTGCATCGTAAAAAAAAAAGGCCTTGAATAAGAGCTCTTGTTCTGGTAAATTTTCGCTTGTTTGTGAACGGCCTGGAAATAGTTAACAGCAAGCACGTCCTCTGGGCCAAAAGGGACTGGAAGGTTCAGATTATTGCCTTATTTATTTTATTCCTAATTAACATTTTATGAGCTCTGAATATGTTTACAGAAGCACATGCTGGAAAGGGCACATGGACAAACAGAATTAAGAGCCACTGGCTGCTCCATAGCATGCCCAGATTCAAATATCAGGGAGCAGCCTTTTACCTTTGCTGTTGGAAGCTGGACAGGCTCATTTACAGCAGGAACAAAAGTTCACCTTCATGGTTTTACTTTCTAACCCAAGCCCAAGTGTTTGGGAGGGTGGAAGAGCTGATGTCTTGGTGGGGAAATAAATCCAGAGGGAGCTTTGGAGCTGGGGCAGTTTGTTCCCTCATCTCAGGTCTTTGTGGATTCAGTAAAATTAAATTTCTATTTAAAAAATGTCAGGCATTTTGCACAGCAGCTCCTGAGAGAGGTCTCCTGAGATCAAAGGAAGGGGAAGATGCTGGAACTCAGATCCCACCCAGATCTGTTCAGTGGAGCAGGGAGAGGCTCCAGCCTGACCCCGCTGAGGAACAGACCTGGGTTTGTCTCTGTGCCCTGACCTCGTCCTGCTCAGGGTTCCAGACTGAAACAATCAGTGCCTGGGAATAACCTGGCTGGGTTTTATTCCAGTCCATGGATAAAGCTAGGAAAATGTTCATGCTTTCAAACTCAGGATAAACTCAGGGCCTGGATCAGCCTTTTCCAACCTCTCTCACTCCGAGCTGCTGAGGAATTCCCACCTTTCCCCTGAGCCCGTGGCATTGCCCTCCTCCTTCTGCAGCAGCAATATTGACTCCTTTTTACCACATCACCTCTCTCTCTCCCCCAAGGTTTGTCTGCTGCTTCCATTGGCAAATGCAAGAGCTCTGGGTCCCATCAACCAATTGCCCAAGGAGGGTTTTATTGCCTTTTTTTTGGCTGCCAAGGGAAAAACTAAGGCTGTTTATCAGAGAACTGCAAGCACTCAGTGCTCCAAGAAATGTTAATATGATGCCCTTGGGATAAACATTGCTTCACTGATGTGTTTTTAAGCTGTCCATTACTTCCCTTTTGAGAAATAAAAAGAAATATATTACCAAGAAACAGAATGATTGTACAGCATGGTTAAAATCAGAAATAATCTGGTGGTGGGAAAAAAACCCCCACATTTTTCTCCCAAAATACATTTTTAATTGGCAACAGAGCAGTACAGAGATCTAGGTGCAGATAAATTAAGTTTTCCTGCCTTCCTAGGGCACAATAGGAAGATTTTATTGTTGGCTAACATATTTTAATGCTTTAATTATCAGGACAGAAAAGTGCTTCATTACTCCTCGTACAAAAACAAAACCCTAAGTGAATTATTCATCCATATAATCTGAATTCCAGCTGGGGAAAGTTGTGAGAGGAGTTTTACTTGCACCTAGAATGATGCTGAAATCCATGAGAGTTCCAGGTCCAAATTGCTTTGGTGTCCTTGAGTAACTCAGGGACCGTTTCTCAGCTTCTTTAGACCTGTAGGTGTTTTGTGTCTCTCCATTCCCTTGTGAATCCCAGTTTTAGGGCCAGACATTGCCCCTATTCCCCACACATGAATACATTACTTCTGCTGGGTATTTATTATTTGCATGGCTTTTCCCTCCCTCCCAATTCTCACGGCTCCCCGAGTCAGCCCAGGAGGGAGGTGGGAATGCCCTTGTAAGCAACTTGTTGCTTCTCAGCATTATTTTTACTGCTGAGGTGCCTTTGCTGACCCAGAAGAGCCTCGTAATTCTGCCCTTCCCCATCAACCACCGTCCTGCCAGTCAGAGCTCTCCTGCAGAAGGAATTTATAGGGGAAAAAGCAGCAGCAGGAGATGTAAATACAGGATCCTGATCAGCCACGAGGCTCAGCCACTCAGTGGCCACTTTGGAGATAAAGGAGAGCTGATTCCCATCTTTATCCAGAGGTCCATCTGCTGTCCCAGCAGCTGCACACACCGAGAGCCCTTTTCCTTTCCATCACCACCATGATCTCAGCAAAACCATTCAGCTCCTGGCCAATATTCTGCTATTCTGCTACCCCATGATGCAGCAAAACCTGCAGGTGATGGTGGATTTCCAGACAAGGAGAGTGGAGGGGGGAAAAAAACCCCCCTTGGAACTGGTTTCTGTCAAAGGGAGAATTACAGTGTGGCATAAACAAACAGCCCAACACGTTCTCCTGTTTACAGGGGATCACAGAATGTTTGCAAGGCTGGGTCCTCAGGGAGACACTTGCAGTAAAAATGCCCAGACCTCCTCTGCACGAGCTCCAGAACTGCAGGAGAAAGGGAGGGAACAAGGAGTTTTCTGAGAAAGAAATTGTGCAATAGGAAACTGCTGCTGTTCCATTTTGCACCATTTTGTGTGAATGTGCTGATGTGAGGTTTTTTTTGCCTGCCTGGAGACAGCTCAGCAGCGTGCTGGAGGTTTGGGTGCCTCCATAAGGGTGAAGGAGGTGCTGTAGCTGCCCCAAATGAGTTTCTTTTGTTTTTCTTTTTTCTCCTTCTCTTGGATTCTCAGTTTCACAAAGAATAAGTCCAGCTTTTTCTAGAAAAGCAATTTAATAACAGCAAGATTTTACCAAGTGGAAGTGAGTCCTCCTGCTTCTGTCTGGGGTTGTATTCTTGAAGCCATTTCTTGTCTTATTGGTGTGCCTTGCTTTTTGGAGATATTGGGCTAATTATCCATGAATTCCATGGATCAGTCCCATGAGTTTTCACATCACAAATCCAAAATGCAGACAAAGTGGCTTTCTCCTCTAAGAGATCTAAAGATCCAAGAGCTGCTGCAAACACCCTTTCTCCTATTCCTGGAATTGGACCAACCAGAGGCTCTGGAAGCCACAGTTCATCCATGATCAGCTCCTGAGGCAGCCCCAGGAAAATCATCCCCTTTCTTCAGGGATTAAACAGATTTGCCTGTGGTTTGTAATTGAGTCTGAAATGAGGAATTCAGTCTGGAGACAGCCTCTTACTCCTGATTTCATTTGTCACTCTGGAGTTTGATGTGCAGACCCTGACTCCAGAGTTTGAAACTCCAGCAGAAAGTTCAAGGAAACATTTGGAAATGAGGATTTCTCTGCTCATTTGGTGCTTATTTGGATCCCCTTTGATCAAGGATGATGATGCTTAAAGGACAGAGTATTTGGACAGAGAGTTTTTAAGTGGAAATCATATTTAATCCTCCCACCCCTGCTTCTTAAGGGAAAACAATCCCACACAACAGGGACTTGGAGGTTTCCTACCCTTCTCCCATTCTGGTGTATGGCAGAGGTGGAATTTGGTGCTTTGCTATTTATTGACTTGCTTTAGTGCTCTCAGATGGAAACGTTATCAGACTCATCACCCCGGGGCAGATCAAAGACAGCAGCTCAGGCTCCTCCCCGGAGTGAAGATAAACTGCTGCACTTGACCTGTGCCTGGAATGTGGGATGGGGTCAAAATGCAGAAAATAATAACACTCCTTCCCTTGCACCCCTGCCTTCCCCTGGAGCCTTTGGAGGCTCCTGCACTGAGCAAGGCAGGGACTTGTGTTCCTGTCAGACATTCCTGCAGGTAAAATGCAGGACAAGCTGGGTGACCATTGCTTTTTTCTTCCTCCAACAAAGGCCTCCTTTTTTTGAAATTCAGGAAAATTCAGGAAGAGACGGACACTAAGTACCTTCAATAACCTTTTAAACTGCTGCCTGCCAGACTTTCCCTTCCAACTAACAAAATAAGCATCTCTTCCACCTCAACTTTTCCCTTTTTTTTTTTTTTTTTTTTTTTTTATTTTTTTCTTCCTTTAAAAAAAAAACAGTGAGTCACCNCTGCTGCCTGCCAGACTTTCCCTTCCAACTAACAAAATAAGCATCTCTTCCGCCTCAACTTTTCTTTATTTTTTATTTTTTTTGAAAGCTTATACTGCCTTAAAAAGAGAGAAAGTGGTGCTCCAAGCTTGCTTTCCTCCTTGGCAGTGGGGGAGAAGTGGCAGCGGGACTGAAGGGAGCTGTCTGTTCCCAGCTCAAACAGCAGTCTCCGCTGTCTGAGCGATTTTCGGAGCTTGCTCAGCGCTCTGCTGGTGACCAGCGGCAGTGGGAAGCACAGCAGGCAGCTCTGGAGCGCTGGAGACAGGATCCCACCTTCCCTCTCACCCTCCAGCTCACTCACAGGACCCCTCCTCCAGCACTGCCTCTGGCCCTGCCTTTTGCTGTGATTATGAGCTCCAGGGCTCTGTTGGTCTGCACTAAATCACTCCCAGCAGCCCCCAAAATGAATAATTTGGGCAAGTCATGCTCCAGCTGGTGTCCTGGAGGGCGGCTGTCTACAGACACCTTTGTGGGTTGCCTCTTCTACTTCCTGAGCATGAGAAGCCCTCATTTCAGCTCCTGAGCTTATTGCAGCTCCTGGGTGCCTGCCTGAGCTCATTTAGAACGCTGAGAGCTGCACTGATTCATCTCCTCAGGAAATTTGGGCTCTCCAGGCTTGGCCAGCAGTACCTGTTTCCTCGGAATGAGCTCTGTCCAAAACAGAAATGGTCCCTTCCTGGCACTGCTGTTGTTTCTTAATGGCCTCAGAGTTCCTGCAAAAGGGAGAAGTGTTCAGAGTTGGCCACAGCGGTGCAGGGATGATAAAAAATGCATGAGACAGGGAGCTCTGAAAGGAAAGTCCTAAAAATATGTGGAGTTGAAAGGTGCCCTGCAAAATCTGCACCACTTTAGCACCAGCTCAACTCGCTGCCTTCACACCCAGCTCCCTCTGATCCCAGTTTTATCAGGAATAAAGGCAGGCAATGCCACTGGAGCTGGAATTTGTTTGCTGACAGATCTTCAGGATACATCCAGGGTAAGAGAAATGAGCAATAAAGTGATTTCTTACTGCATTTGGAAACTACCTGAACCCAAATTTGCCCAAACACTTTCCACCCTCCCTGGCTCTGGGTTTTAATGCACACACGAAGAACATTTCCAGACACAGGGGCTGTGTTATCTCAGCCTGTCTGTGCTCCCCCCAGGCACCCCTGGTGGAACACCCCCGTGCTCTGAGACCCCAAATCAGGGCTGCAGATCTACCTGGGAAATCACCTGTGGGACGAGGAGCTCGTGGCCAGCTCAGAGCTGCTGCCTGGAGGGTTTGTGGATTGATTTGCTCCACAGACCCTTTCTGTGCTCAAGCCCATCCTTCTCAGCAGAACAGAGGCATCGAGGAACATGATGGGAGCAGGAGCATCCTCAGGTACAAATATCCCCAGCAAGCAGCTGCCAGAAGTTGACTGAAACACTCCTCATTTGCTGTTTGTGTTTGGTTCCATTCCAACAAATCCTCACCTGCAGCTCTGTGCTGCCTGTGATGCCATGATACTTTTTTTGCTTTTTATATATACCCCCTTTTTATATACTCTTTTATATAGCTTTTATCTATTCTTAAGTGCTTTTAGCCCACATATTTCTACTTCTTCAGGTCTGATAACCAGCACAGAGCCAATATTCCCTTAAGCCAGGAGACCAAACATCTCAGAAGCCTCAGACACCGAGGGCTTCTCTGGAACACATTTTGTGAACTGAGATAGGCCTGGCCAGGGGGGGAAAGTTCCTCGGGGAGGGGGGTTCACTCAGCCTCTCATTGGGGAGTCTTTGATAGATGTGTTAATTGGTAAAGCCTATAATGTTATACCCAAACTATTGTGGGTGTGCATTTCGGGGGTGCTCACGGGGGTGCATTTGGGTGTGCATTCCAGCGTGCTCCACCTGCACGGGGTGCACCAAGGATCCTTAAAATACATATCAAGGTAAAACCCCTTTATCCCTTCTAACCGTGTTTGGTTCTTGATTTTAAGACCAAGGATAGGCATCACCTGGGGTGCTCAGAGGGATGGATGGCCACGGGACAACAAATCCACTGGACAGACTGGAACATCATCAGGGTTAAAAGCAGGAAATGTCCTTTTTTGTGTGCCCTGCTGCCCATCCCCTGGCCCAGAGGCCGAGTCATCCCCTCCTGCAGGGCGCTGGCTCTTGGCACGGGCAGGGACGGGAGGATTGCTGATATCCTGGGAAGGGAAGCCCGGCCCCAGCCCTTGGAACAGAGTTGATTTACTTGGATTACCTTTGATGTTTTAATTACCCCGTGTTTTCTCTCTCAGAGCCATGGGTCCAGTTTATCTGGCTGGGATTCCCGGGTGTTATTTCCCTGATTCTTGGCACCTCGGAGCTGCAAGTCTGTGCCTCTCCTGCAGGACAAGGAGAGGTGACCTTTGTGTCTTGGCTGCTGCTGCCTGGGCCATTATGGAGAATTTGAGGTGATTCATTGCTTAAAGACTTCTGGGCCCATTCCCCAGACTTGGGAGGAATTCTGGGCTCTCTGCCTGCTCTACCCAAATCTGTGGTGGTTTCCCAGAATGCAAACTTGAGCACGAGGCACATCAGGGTGTGCTCTGAGAGGATAAGTGAGCTGGAAGGCAAAGATTGGGTTTTGTCTCCTAATTCCTTTGTCAGATATTCCTTGACAAGGTATCCCAGTGCTGGAAATAAATTGAATTTACTGCATCCTCGCATAGGAGTGGGATTGTTTTATTCATGTGCTGTTTGTGGCCTCAAAGAACCTTTTTGCTTTCTTGGATTTGTATAAAAATTCCTCGCTGGAATGGTGTTGGAGATGAACAGGATTTACTGCTGCAGCTCTTGTGGTCAGAACTAATTACCAGCTGCATTCTCTCAGATCTTAACTGTGCCTCTGTACAAAGATATTCAGACAGAAATTTTGTTCATTTGGTTGGCTCGGGGTTCCCATCTTCAAGGTGGAAAATAAAAATTAACCTCTAGTAAAGGGAAAAGCCTTGGAGAAAATAAAATTTGTTTTTCTAGAGAGACACACTGCTGAAAAACCAGCAGCTTGTGGGACTGTTGGCTTGTAGATAAGGGAATTTTGCTGGTGGCAGTAACAGAGATGGGCTGAGAAGGGCAGGTTTGGAGTAAATAAAATTGGAATGAACTTGGAGCAGAGCATTTCTTTCCCTGAGCCATTGAGATGCTGAGTGCCTTCGAGGTTTTAGCACATTTCTAGTTGTGGATTGTCACTCTGTTCATTTAAAAGCAGGCTGAACATAAAAAGCTCTTTTTTTTCCTTAATTCATAAATGCCAGCAGACCATCAGTTCATTGATGGACATGCCTGCACAAAAACTTCCTGGATGACCCCTGATGAACTCCAGATTGTTCTGTCAGGTATTTATTGTCCATTTGGAATAGTCTGTGGGAGAGGGAAGGAATGTTTTGGTACTCCTGCCACACTCAGCACCATCCCACCAGCTGAATACAAGGGGGGAAGCCAAAACTCCTTGGTGTCAAAGCACCCAGCTTCAAGCAGATATGAGATTTCTGGGGTTGTTTTTCTGCATTTTGAAGTGACCATGGCCTTTGTTGAACATCACATCACTTTTCTCTTTCTTCACTTCAAAAAGAATCCACTGATCCTTTCAAACTCTACTATTCCACCAGCAATTCCCAGCTGCATCTGAAGGCTGCATTCCTCACAGCTCTTCACAAATAAATGCACTTCACAGCACCCTCAAATAAACACCTACTTTTGTTCTCTTATTTTTGTCTGGTCTCTGTTTTCAGGGAGCCACTTCAAGGCATCACCAGGGACATTGGGAACAGGGATACTCCTGCCTTGGATGTGATCAGATAGGCTTAGTCTTGACACACATTTCAAAGCAATGATTTGCCATTTTCCCTTTACAATCAGTGTTTGCACTTGGGAAGCTCCCTTTTAATCTCATTTCCCAAACAGGAGGTTCTTGGAATTGTGATTGTTGGCAATGGTGACATCAAAGAGAAAATGGTTTTTTTAATATCTATTTTTAGACCATCAGTTTTAGGATGGAAAGTGGCATTTTGCTAAAGAAAGAGAGTGATGTTATTCCTTCAGTCAGGCAAAAGCCCTCAGCCTGTACAAAACCTCTGAATCACTTTTAACTCATCTTTTTAGAAGGAAAAAGATCCTCTAATGCAGGAATTTCTCCTACAATATTAAGAGAAAGAGCAGGTATTTGTCTTTAGAGAAGATTTATATGCTTTGGGAAATTTGAATTTAAGTCAGAAAACATTTGTACCTTCACTGTTTGGTTCAATAAAGGCAAGATTTTCTTCTTTCTGACAAGGAGGGATCTGAGTAATCTCAGGCTCTCTGCTCTGGGTACTTTCATTTCCATTCTTCTTGATTTTAACCAGGATTTTCCATGAGGGAACTCTCCTGCTCCACGAACTGCCTGGAGTGATATGTATAGGAAGTTTCTTCTCAATATCAGAATAAATTTTCATGTCTGAATTTCCAGACCGAACTTCAAATGTCTTTTCATCTCTGTATTCACTTAAAAGCACAAACTTCCACTGAAACACCTCCCACTCACTCACAAACCAGCTGAAAATTACAAATTAGGAGGAAAATGTCAAAACCAAGCTGATCTTTCCTTTGCAGAAAGCCCATTTGGAAAGGTTTGCTTAAAACCTGAGGTTCCAGAGGGATTCTGAAGAAGCTGAGATCTGGATCTCAGCTGCAGGACACACCTGAAGCAGAGTGTCTCCAAGGAAACTGGTGGCCTTTTTGGGTTCTCCTTTGGAGAACCTGTTTGGAACTGGCCAGGAGAAGTTTATAACTCTGAGTACCCTTGTTTTAATTTAATATTTGGGCTTTTTCTCCAGATACTGGGATGAGACATCACTGCAGAGTAATGCAGAACAGTTAAACCAACAAGTGCAAAAGCCATTTAGATTTTATATGAGAAATAAGGAACTATTTCTTTTTTCTTTCTCTCTCTTTCTCTCTCTCTTTCTATCTCTTTTTCTCTCTCTTTCTCTCTTTCTTCCTTTCCTTTCTTCCTCAGAAACTTGACATTTGAGCCACAGCAATAAGAAAAGCAGAGCAAATGGCACCACAATGCATTGACAGCTCTGGAAAGAAAGAAAAAATCACTTTCTCAGTCTCGGGGACAGCTTTCACTGTAAATAAAAATAAAAAAGAGCAGAAATTAATGTTTGTGGTCAGTCCCCAGCAACCACACTCTCGAATGCAAAGCAATTGCATTTTTACCTGAAATCTGTGACAGATAGCTGAGGCACTAATGTTTTTCTCTGTTAATAAGCTGGATATGGAACAGAGCTCCTTTAGAATATGTACGGTAAAGTGGAAATGCATGCTTTGGTGACTGCTATAAAGCAGGCCAAAGATATGTCAAGTCCAATTAATGTCAATAAGGAACATCTGTATTTAGGCACCCAAGTTACTTAATGCAAACATTTCATAATTATATACTATAGCACACATGGAGCATTATGAGATGTGGTGTCCCAGTGTGAATAATATTCACATTTTTCAGATCAGTCAGCAGTCTTGGTCTGGCTTTGGCTCAGCTTGCAGTCTCCCTGTAAGAGCATTTCTTTATAATATTGAATTAAGTACAATCCACATTTTTTCTCTTATCTGTGAAATCTTGTGGTTGTGGCTTGACTGTTTTTATAAAATGAAAGATCCAAGTGCATGTAAAGCTGGGGGTTTGGGGGCTTTTTTTTTTTATTCCTGAGACATCTGGGTTTTTTCTTCTGTGCCTGAAGTCTGGAAGGAAAGGTTCAAGTGGATGAAGCAGGGCATGAAAGGCTCCATGTCTAAAGGGATTCTTCATCTCCCAGGCAAAAAACCAGCAAAGGAGCAGAACAAGAGCAGGAACCTTTTCCCCCACCTGAGTCACTGTGAAACAGCTCCTTAGCTCAGGCAGAGGGGAGAAGAGACACCAGCATTTCCAGTCTGGGAATCTCTAAACTTCCTAAATACTTGTAAATTCCAAACCAGCCGTGCAGCAGTTGTTTAAACAAATGGGGCAGACACTGGAGCTCAGCTGCCACCCACACGTGGCTCTCTGCACTCCAGGATGGGTTCCTTGAGCTGGGTGAGTCTGCTCTGATGGGGCTCTGGAGCTGGGAGTTTGGGGATTTTAATCCCCAGTTTAGAGGGGAAAGATGGAAAATTCATCTGGTGCTTAATGGGAAACACATCCCAGGCAGCAGAGAGGTCTCCTCACTGAGAGGGGTTCCTGCCAGGAGTTCCCTGGAGCCCCCCAAGTCCCAGGGGACAGAAAAGGCTGCAAATGCTGAGGTAGGAGCTGGTCCAAGCAACCAGAGCCCCCAAAACCTCCCTTAGACAGGGGGCAGGGAAAAGCTGCTGAAGATGCCGTGTTAAAGCCAGGCTTGCAGATTACTGGGCAGCCTCACCTCATCCAGCAAGTGGAAAAAAATCCAGCCCAGGAAGAAACAGGTGTCACAGTGGGCTTGGGGAAAATGGAATATCAGCCACTGGGTGACAGTTCTGCCCAAGGATCAGCCACCAATCCTTGTGTCTCCTTCACCCGAAAATCTTGGCAGCCTTTCCCAGCCCCACCTGCCCAGAGGAGCTCTGCTCTGAGCCAAGCTCCCACACTGTTTTTAGCAAACTGCCACTGACACCCCACCTATTTCAAGAAACATTCAAGCCTGAATACCCACTTCCCACTCTGGATGAGTTGTGTCTTGTCTGGCTTTTTTTTTCCTCTTCCCTTGTGCCTGTGGAATACAATCACTTCAGGGCAGGCTCTGCTCATCTCTTTGGCACTTGACCGGTTCTTCCTCATGTATTTGCTGTTCAGAGCTCCTCTGTGAACTTCACTGAGCTCATGCCTTGGTCTGCTGTGATTAATTGTGCTCCAATCAATCACCTTGGCTCATGTTCAGGAGAGAGGAATGCACAGTCACGTAAAAATTTAGCCAAGTACTTTAAAACATCTGAAAGAGGCCAGATCCTCACAGGATCAGAAGTTCTGGATATTGGCTTTTTTACCTTTAACTCCAAGAACCAGTTCAGTCCTGGAAACTTTTCCAGTTTACACCTGGAAGTTAAAAGTTTGGGGCAGGGAGAATTATTCACCACTAAGGGCTGAAAGAGGGTCTGAGCAGACCATGGTGCAGAGCTCAGAGCAAGGCCTTAAGGCAAATGTTGCTGCTTCAGTGTCTTGATATAATTAATGGTGGTGGCAAATTTTTGCCGATTGAGATGAATTCTGCATGGTTCAAAGCAGAAATAAAGGAAGTCTGTGGTGCAAGGGAGGAAGAGGAGAGGGCACTCACACAGCCTGACTGGCCACAGAGTGGTGGGGCAGTGGAAGACCTAAATACCATCACAAGGCAGCCAGGAAGAGCTTTTCCAAGTCTTGCCCAAGGAATATGATCTAAAACCTTATTAATGACTAATGGGATTTCTGTATCTTCCTCCCACACACCGCTCTGAACCTACAAATAACAGGATTTGTGTTCCTGCCCTCCTACACGCTGCTGCCTCCAACCCTCCAATGAGGCTTTGGGAATAAAACAAACTTCAACGTGTGCACGTTCTAATTATGGGCAGGCAGGAGGAGAGCTCCCATCCCAGCTGGCTCAGCTCCAGGGATCCCAGCAGAGGGATGAAGAGGGTGGAAGTGGGCCTGGAGCCAGAAGGACAGGAGAGATTTCTGACAAGTTTGAAGGGAAGAGTGATGGCAGGAAAGAAACTGCACATCCTTGAGTGCCTGTGAGAGGAGTGAAGGGTGATGGTGTGGCTGAGCCGTGAGATCAGGCAGGACAGGGAGCTCTGGAGCCCTGGGTCTGCTGGCAGAGATTTCCAGCTTGACCTGGGTGAGACTCCCTCCAGGGGCAGGTGAGGGGAGGAAAAGGGGTGAGGAGGGCACTCCCCAAAGCACAGATCCCATGGGATGGTCTCTCCCTTTTTCCTCAGACATCCCATGTGGAGCTCCATCCAATCCCAGCTTTTGGGGCAGGTGGGTGCCACATTCCCACTGATTTCCTTATTAAACATTGGGGCAGAGCCACACGGGGTGCCCTGGGTGTCTCAGAGCATCAGGCACAGCTCCACGGGGTGCCAGGACTCGTTCTGCCATCTGATAGCAACAGGGAGGGTGACTGGCAATTCATTTCACTGCAAACAAATCACCTGGACCAAAAAAACCCAACAACAAACAGCTGTAAACCTGCCTGAGTCCAGATTTCTCCTTGTCTTGTTCACTTCCTATAAAACTGTTTTAAACTTTCTACCAATGTGGTTTTTAGTATCAGTGTTGTTATTTTTTGATTTCTTTTTGGTAGCTGTTGAAACACCCAAATAGCTTTTAAAAGTTTCTCTGGGGACTTGCCCTTCCAACTCATTTATCTTAATTTCGAAGATGGAGACAAACTTCTTATTTATGTTTCAAAGATGACATGACATCAAAGAGTTTGAATATTAAATGCCTTAATTACAGATGAAGGCTGATAAAACGAGATCACCTCTGGAGTTTTATTAAACAGGAATTGCAGCTACATTCACAGAGATTCAGAACTACACCAACCTAACCCCAAGTAGCAAAAGATTATTTTTGGAGAGGGAGAATAACATTTTTCTCGCTTGTATAACTCCAGTGTACAACTGCAAATTGCTACCTCCAAAACCATCAGCTTCACCACCACTCTGAAATTATCCATCACACACTGACCATGTTGCTTTTCTTGCTGAGCTCTGAGTGGGTTTGTGAGTTTAAGGAGATTTTTGCCACAACCAGTGTCACAGGCAGAAATCAGAGATGTATTTCCCAGAGGTCCCAGTTATCCTGGGGCAGGTTAAGAACGAGGCTTTATCTGCTTTTCTCTGACTCTTATTTTACCCTCACTCAGTGGCTGCCCTGTGTGCTTCCATTTGACAGAATTTTAGCTGCTGAAATTGCAGGGGGACCCCAGAGGGAAAACTGGTGCCAACTCCTGGGACTGCAAACACTGATTTTTGGTGGAGGCAACACCGTGAGGGAACTTATCACAAAACCTCAGTGATTTTTCTTGGTTGTGTGGGAGTCCTTGAATGAGCTGGGGAGTCGTTCCTCACTAAGGACAAAACTTTCTGTCAGGAGAGGACTGAGGGGAATCATGTTTGTGGTGGGGTTTGGGGGTTTTTAAGCCCCAGCTGACAAGCCCCCATGAGTGATTAGCAGAGTCTGTCAATATCCACATTACACTGGATCCATCATTTGGGGATTTGGTTTGTCCAGTCCTGAGCAGGGTATGAAACCAGCACGTTAAAGGAGTCTCCTCAGGGCAGCCAGTCTGGGTGTTTAAGAGGCTTTGATTATGTGCAAATCACTCTTTTACAGCAAAACTACTTAGAAAAGCTCCCAGAGTCATTTCCACTCAGAATCTAGAGACTTCCAAGGATCCCATCCAAAACACTGCAGGATCAAGCTTTGTACGTGCCCTTCCTGGTGCAAGGTAAGTTATAATTGTACCCCTTTTAACTTAATGAAGCTTTGGCAGAGAGACACTTTAGAATAATCTCATTTTCCAGTGAGTTCAGCCTCAGGTGTGCCCGGGTCTGTCAGGGGATGGGAGAGAAACGTCCCACAGCACGTGCACAGCTCACAGGAACAGAAACCCGTGACAATTAAAGCCTTAAAGCTGTTGAGGATCACAAAGGACATGGGTATGAGGGCTTGGACCAAAAAAAAAAAAGTCAGTTTTCCCATTTTCTAATGATTTGGGTTGTCTCTGTTGCAGCTGGTACCCCAAGGACTGAGCTCTGATCTGCTCTGATGGGGTGACCCAAGTAGTGCTGGAAGGTGTCCAGAGAAGGGAACGGAGCTGGGAAGGGGCTGGAGCCCCAGGAGAGGCTGAGGGAGCTGGGAAAGGGGCTCAGCCTGGAGAAAAGGAGGCTCAGGGGGGACCTTGTGGCTCTGCACAACTCCCTGACAGGAGGGGGCAGCCGGGGGGGTCGGGCTGTGCTGGCAGGGAACAGGGACAGGAGGAGAGGGAACAGCCTCAGGCTGGGCCAGGGGAGGTTTGGGTTGGGTATTGCCAACAATTCCTTCATGGGAATGGTTGTCAAGCACTGGAATGGGCTCCCAGGGAAGTGGTGGAGCTGCCACCCTGCAGGGATCAAAAGCTGAGCTGTTGTGGCACTCAGAGACAGTTTAGGGGTGGGGTTGGCAGTGCTGGGTTAGAGGTTGGACTCGATGATCTTAAGGGGTTTTTTCCAACCTAAATGATTCCATAATTCTGTGATTCTGGAAAAGGGTTTAAAGCACAAAAGCCCAGATTGCAGAGGCAGTCACAGGTGCCTTGAACAGCCCGACTGCCATCAGCATTTTAAGATTTGATAACCTTCATTTGGTTTGCCCTGCTTTTGGCTGAGGTCAGAAGCTGAAGTTTCCCTGGCCTTTCCTGCTGCCTGAGTGTGAAATTCCCTGCTCTTTAGCATTGTCCCAAAAAAGCCAAACCACTGAGGAAGTCTTTCCTGTACTTAGTCTTTCATTCTGCACTTCACACAGTAGCAAGAGCATTTCAGCAAGGAGCCTGGATGTAAGGCTTAGTTTTAACTTGCTGGTGACTAATTTTAACCACATTTGATGATAACAATTACTTTCAGCACATATTATCCCATATTTATGAGCTTAACGAGTTGCTATCCATTCCTTCTATTTTAAGGTAGCTATGAAGTCACCTTTCATTGATTTTTTTTTTTCCTCAAAACCCAGAAATGTTTGGGAAGATTCATCATGATTGAATCCCCAAGTGAGCAGCTCTGAGAATGTTGGGTGAGCTATACCAAAAACAACATCCAGAGATGACAACCACGAGGGTGTTTTCCTTCTGGGAAGAACCCAGCTTTCCAGTGGAGCCTATTTCTCCATATACAGCAGCACTTTTGGACAGAGCTGGATGGTGCAAAACCCTTTAAATCTGCCTGGGCACAGCCATGAAAACACGCTGGGACCTTCCTTCCAAAAACTAAGCCAAGTCCTGCCTGGCTCAACAACAGTCCAGCTCATTCTTTTTCCCTTTTCCCCATAGGGTTTCTTGTCCTGCACGTTTAAAAATTCCTTTGTCCTTCCACGGTGAAGGAGATGAGGATGGGGACCACGGGGACTGTGCCCTGTCCAGCGGAGCCTGAGCTGGTGCCAGCCCCCTCTCTGCCGTGCCTGCAGCTGTGGCATCTCCCAGGGACAGGCAGTGGCAAATCCCGGGAATGGGCAGCCCCGCTGCCCCCGGCACGTCCCCCCACCCAGCCCATGCTGCACTAAATGGCTCCAGCCTGAGTAATCCCGTTCCAATTGCAATTTGCATAATTGCCTCCTGCTCTCAGATCTCCTGCAGTTCCTTTTAGGTAAAGCCTTGTTGTCTTCTTACCCAAGGTGGTTGCTTAATGCCGCAGCTTGCTTGAAAACGGCAACATCTTCTCCCCCCGAGCCAGCTGCACTTCCAAGGGTGGGGACACGTGTGCCAGCACACTTGAACATGAAGGTGTTTTGGAAAGAAAGCGCTGCAGACTTGCTACCGACACGCACAGCAATAAATCAGGGCCGACATCTCCTCCCCACAGCTCCCGGTGCGAGTCAGAGGTGCCAGTGCTCCCGAGGCAGCTCTGCTTTTGCTGGCTGTGTAATGGGTGGCTGTGACAGCCTGGATTTCAGCCCAGGCTCCGGACACCTGCCTGGGAGGGCAGCAGGAGCTCGGGGAGCCTTGATTTTGTGTTAAAAATCTCACCAAGGCAGGGATGAGTGCCCAAGGTGTGATCACACCCCTCGGGCAGCGCCGGTCTGGCCACAAGGTCAGAGCTGAGCAGGGAGCAGGAAAAGAGGTGGAGATGAGCTGATCAGTGCCCACACTTCACGTGGCACCCATAAAATTCCATATGGGATCCATTGCAGGGCAATTCTGACTGCAACTCAGGGCTCTCCTTGAACCAAGCAGGTTCCTTGATGATGGAGATAAAATCCCCTTTCTGCCTGCTGAGCTGGCATCAGATGGATCTGAGTTTTGGCTGGCAAGAGCTGCAGGCACAGGGCTGAGGCAGCCTGGACAGAAGCACTCCTTGAGTGGGGGAATGTCCCCACTCTGTGCTGGCATTTGCAAAGCAAACATTCCACAGGGAATGGTGTGGCAGAGGAAAGGTGGTGCCCTGGTTGCAGCAAATGATTCTGGACCTTTCCTGGCTGCCTGGCACGGTCCTGTCCCTGGAGAGCTTTGCTACAAGGTGGGAGCTTCACCTTCAGCAGCTGATGATCAAACCTGCACCCAGAGCAGCACAAGCAAAGACACGTTTGCTGTGGGAAAACTCACGGGAGACAACTCTATGAATATAAAGAACTTTAAAATAATGCCCTTCCTTTAGAGAAAACAACACCACCATCACAAAAAGATGCCTGTGAGGACAAAACAATCAGTTCTGTGCAGGGTTTATGCCAGTGCTCGGTTCTCATCCACCTTGCACTCCACCTGGTTGTGCTGTTGACCACGAAGCCCCAGCCTGTGGGGTTATCTGGAAAACAGGAAATAGTTTGTGACTAACACCAGCTCCTTGTGCTGTGAGTCAGAAATCTTGGCGACAAGGAAAAAAAGAATGGGAAAAAAAATAGTGGACAAAAAAAAAAAAGAGTTTCTTGGGCCAGAGAAAGGAAAAAAAGGAAATTAATTTCCCCTTTAGAGCCTTGTGTGAGGCTGCTGAGTGTCAGACAGGTGTCCCATGGCTGGCACGAGAAGCCACAAATGACATTCAGAGCTGTACAATTGCTTCTGGCTCAGCTAATTTGACTAATTAACACATAAATAGCACCTCAATGTGCTGATTTCATCCTTCTTCAGAACGTGTTTCTGGAGCAGGAGGGTTTGTGCCAGGCTTTATTTACCCAAGATCCCTCCAGGAGGGAAAAAAAGAAAGAAAAAAGAAAAGAAACAAACTCTCTTTCAAGTCCTGCTTGCTCAAGTTTTGATTCACATTTAAGTTTGCCTTCTCTAGCCTCGCAATTCTCTTTTTTTTATTTTCCTTTTTTTTTGCAAGAAATGCACAACAGAGAGCAAAGCTTTCTATTTCCATGAGGGGAGACTCATCAGTTCCCTTTTTCTGGTCTCCCACTCTGGTTTTTTACCCATCTATCTGAATTATAAGACAAACTCAGTAACATTTTTGAGGGAGAGACACAGAGCCCGTAGCTGTGTGAACTGGGAAAATCGTGTGCTGCAGTTCTGGGTCACCAAGGGCAAACCCCATTTTGCAATATAATCACCCAGTATCTCAGCTGTCACTTGGCATTACTGAAATCTCCTCCCCAACAAGATTGTCATCCCTATTGAGGTTTTCGTCCCTGTTTGTAGCTCTGTCATCTGCTGGATCTCCCAAGGGAGATGCAGAAGTTATTTATCAGCAGAGTCCAGGGACATTTCTGTGCTGCTGAAACCTCCTGCCCCTTAAAACCCCCCAGACCGAGGAGAGGTTCCATCTCCAGGTCTCCCAGGTTCCTTTCACAGCTCTGCCAAGGATGTGGGGTGGCTTAAATGAAGCCAATTAACGTTTTAGCGTGTGAGCAGTGCGGGGCATACATTTCCTGGGGAGGGGGAGTTGAAGGCTCCTGCTGCAGCTTTGTAAAGTGCTTTAAAACACCGAGGCAGAGGCAGCAGAGAAATGCAAAGAGCTCTGGGTTTTTGTGGTCTCAGAGGCAGCAAGTCACTCTCCAGGGTGCAAAGAGACATTTGGCATTTGGGCTGAGAGCACAGCTGTGCTGGGAGGGTCCTTGTCCTCCAGCTCATTCTCCAAATGGATGCAGAACACTCTCCTGCTCCATGGAAAGGCCGAGGATTATCCCAGAGCAACAGGATCCAGCCTTTCCCTTCAGCTGTACAGAAGCACCAGTGCCCCCGAAATGCAGAATTCTCTGCCATGGTCTCAGCCCCTGATTCATCTCCCACTGCAAGAGCCTTTTGGGGTGTCACCAAATGAAACATCACAGAATTTGACATCCCCAGGCAGGCAGCAGAGGAAGTAGGACTCAGACCACGCTTTGCCTCTGCATCACGTTCATCCTGCAGCACTGCAAGGGTCTGAAGAAGGGCAGAGGGGGCACGCTGCAACCCCTGAACAGCACCAGGACTGAAATTAAAGCCCATTTCCCTGATTCCAGGAGCACTTTCAGCAGGCAGAAATCCATGTTTACACGTGGCTGTCCTGAGAGCAGCTGGAATTGCTGCACACACAAGAACTTGGGACTTGGAAGAGTCAATTACTCTTGTGCTTGCACAAATGAAATGCTTGGGGTTTCACTGAGTCCAATAGGTCTGTGTTTCACAGTTCCTGAAATTAATTTGGATTTATAATTGACAGAGGCTTTGCCTGCTGGGTAAGTGTTGCAGTGACAAGGTCAGTTCTGCTCAGGTACTTGGGATGCTGTTGAGTAAAGAGCTACAGCTCTGTCACTGACTCGGGAGGCAAAACTGGCAGCTGCTGCAGGCCGGACTTGAGTGGAGTTTGAGGCCAGCAGCCACCACAGAGAAAGGAGTTTGAAATCCCCCCCACTGCTGGGGAGTGAATTGAATGCCTCATGTATGTGGGCACCAGAATTAGTAATTGTTGACATCCATTAAGATTCAGGTTAAGATGTAGCTCCTGACCCATCCCCATGGGACTGTTCTGATCCCTGCAGAACTGAGCTGACACTTTTCCTGAGGGAGTTACACCAGCAGGGCCTGGCCAGAGCTGTCCCCAGCTCCCCCCAGGAGTGGATGAAGGAATGGGACAGCTCAGGGAAGGTCATTTCTTGTCTTTTGGTGATCCTGGGGGAGTGTCCCACGTGTGTCTCCATTTTTTGCCTTGGTGGGTCCCTGGCACAGTGCCACAGCTCCTGATCTCACTGCAGCTCACTTGTGGCATGCAGGGAATGCCAGGAGAGGACCAGAGCTCACCTTCTCACCACCCAGGGCACGACTCATGCTCACAGAGAGAACTGGAGCTATCTGAGTGCTTGTGGAATCTCACTGCACCATCAAAACAGAAATGAGAGGCCTGACCCACCTACCCCACTGCAGGTCATCATTGGCCCATTGAAATCAATTAAGTTAAATGTATGAAATTAAGATGAGGCCTGAAGTCAGGAATCTGATCTACTTAGACCTAAACCACTCCAAGGCTTTTATATATAGGAGATTTTCCAACCCCAGAAAACTACAGGCTCCTTATCATTGCTGTCAAGGAACGACTCAGGCTCACAGAATCAGTGTTGAAAAAGTTCCTGCTTATCATAAACCTCTCTGCACTGCTTCTGTGGTGGCTGAAAGGCCTGAGATTGAATATCCTCAGGGCAAAAAGCAGATCCTTTATGGAAAAAACATCATTAAGAGTACAAAAATCTATTTGAAAGGATACACTTCATACACTTTACAGCAATGTAAGAAATTAATACTTAATTATTATAGATGGAATGATGTGGAAGTTTTATTTTGCCACTTGTGCTTGTTTACCTTTAAGGCCTTGATCAGGACATGCTTCACACAAGGCAGGGCCACAGATGCTCCAGCCACACACAGGGTGAAACCCAAGGCCCTCTGGAGTCAGAGGGAACTTTGCCACTGGAACTCAAGAGTTTTAGGAAGCCAACCGAGCAGAAAACCCCAAATCGAAATGGCTCAGCGTGTTTAGCTCTGTCAGTATGTTCAGCCCTGCTCCTGGTTGGAAAATGCTTCATTGTGCCATGGAAAGTTATAATGAGAAAAGGGCTGGGAGGGAGGGGAGAGGTTTGTTGTTGCCAGCTCAGCCCTTGATGGAAAGGTTTTCTCCAGCCTTGCTCCGTGGTGAAGGGAGAGGGCAGACCCAGGCAGGGGCCTGGCAGAGTCAGCCACAGAATTTCAGTCCCACAGAGTGAGACTTGCAGAGATTTCCTCAAGTGAGATTCCAACATTCGCTTTCCACAGGTTTAACTCCCAGGCAGGCTGGTACATCCCATCCTTCGTTTGCAAATGCCTCTGCTGGATTCAGTAACGTGGGAAGAAAGTTGCTTTTCCAGGCAAATAAAAACATGAGGTTGTATCCTGGGTTTACAGGGCAATGGGAAGCTTGAGATGGGCTGGGGAAGGCAGAGGAAATGCCAAGAAGAGGGAAAAAAGGGAAAATAGAACAGTCAGGAACAGAGTCATGGTTAGACACTGAGGAGAAAGTGGAAAGATAAAACCAAGTAATGGTGGGGCAGAACATGAGGAGCTCAGGAAATAAAGCAAGAGACACACGATCCTAAAATGGGCATTCTGGAGGGGAGTGAAAAAAGAATGTGAGGTTTTAATGTAGAGCAAAAACACTTTCTGCATGCAAGCAACTGTTTTCATTAGAGAACCTGCCAGAGCCTTGGCCAGGAAGGGAAAAGGGAGGAAGAGCATAAAGACAGTTGAAAACAGCAAAAAAACCAACCCCAGCACTGAGGGAAGAGGAGGAAGCTCAGGAGATGAAGTGTTTAGCAAGGATGAATGCAAACAAGCACACACAGGGGATACTTCAAAATCAAGTGGAAAATACTCCACATGCCTTTCTCTCAAAATCCCACATATTCCTGCAGAAAGCTGATTACCACCAAACCCGACCAGCTGCAGCTTTAAAAAGCACTCTCCACATTGCTCAGGGTGGGACATGCTTCCTATTTGCCTCACTTTTAGCTGGCTGGCCAAGGGAGAATGGGAAAAGCAGAGTTTCCTTTTGGCCCGGTTTTCCTTGAAGCCTGGGAGCTGAATTCCACTCCTGACTTTGAATCATTGAGACTCGGTGTTGGAGCACAGTCAAGTCACATCCCTCACCTCCCTGTGATTCAAGCAGCCTGGCTTTTAAGGGAAAAAATATGCAGAAACAGCCCGTAAAGGCAGGCTCTGGATCCAAGAGGAGTTGCTGTGGATTAACAGATTGAAAGTGTGGAAGTCTGTGAAGACAAAATTCACAAAAGGAGGAACGTGGTGCAGCACCTCCAGTCAGATGGAGCAGTGTCCCTTTTCCTGTGCTTTCGGAGATATTTCCACTGCCTCAGAGGAGGCTCTGGTTCCAAACCAGGCTGTGGTAACGGTGTGTGAAGATGTGTGAACGCACCCGGCTGCCAGCCTGGAACCTGCTAATTCCCTAAACGGGGCTGGTGTCTGATGGCAGAGCCGGGAGATGCTTCTCCCACCTTGTAAATTCTTTGCATAATAGAGGAAATAAAGCCCATTGTTTTTATGAAGTCGTAATTAAGCGATGTAAATGGGATTCCGATAGGGTCATTATACCCAGGTGGGTCGGTGCAGCTGGCCTGACCCTGACCTGCCAGGGCACTTGGAGCAGGACGTGGCACTTCCTGCCTCGGGTTCTCCATCAGCACAACAGGGACAGTGTCTTCACCCTGCTCACGGCAAGCCCTGCAAGGCTTCACTGATTGTGTCTGCAACACTTTGAGTGCTGTGGATGGAAGTGTCGTGGATCACTTTTTTATGGATTTTTGGGAAGATTTTGTCATGCTGGGCACAGGGTGGCACTTGCCTGGCACCTCCAGGGTGCCCTTCAACTCAGATCCACACAGTGCCCATCAACCACCCCTTCCAGCCTTTCTCTCTCGAGGGACAGAGGATCCCTGCGCATTTGTGCCTTTATTTAATGAAGCAATTATGCCTGCTAACGACATTCTTCGAGAAACATCCTATCTAAAGTTTCCCACCATTCTCGCACTGGTAGCTTTCCCCCTTCCCTCCTCCTTTCCCTTATTAATTTATGAAGCAGCTAATTATGATCCCTGCAGGCTAAATAACTGTGCAGTTAGAGATGCACTAGATGAGTGGGTATGGCAAGGCAGCGCAGAGCATTTTTCTCTTCGCCTATTACATGTATTGTTTTAGGTAATTAACATCCACTTTGTAGTGGCAACACAGACGCCTTGCTGTCTGTACAGCTTCTTGGCTCAGCTCCTCGCAAATACTCCCTGGTACACTCCTTGCAAAACCATGTGAAGTGTTATATAATGCTCTAGGTTGAAAGGCAATTGTGTACATCCAGGTTATTAAAGGGATCGGGATGTGTGTGCAAAGCCAACGTTTCAGGCCTCAGCCGAGCTGCCTTCAGCTTAGGATCGCTTCAAATGACTAAAAGCAACCCAGGGAGGCTTTCCCCCTTCCTTCTTTGCTTGTCCCTTCAGAAGTTTCAAGTTTATCCCCAGGAATACCTAGGAAAATGTCGATGTTTCACGTCAACCCTGAGCATTTTGGACATTGTCTGTGTGCTCAGCACTGGACACTCAAAACCCCAAAGATTGTCCTCATCTCATAGACATTCCCCTCCTCTGAAAAACTAACCAGCAGAGAGGTCTGAACTGAGGGATTTAGCTCCGTGCTCTTGTCCCTGCTGCTTCCCATCCTTGGGTTGCTGTGTTTGTGGGAAAGCTTTGGAAAAGGCGAGCGGAGGGATTAGCTGGGAGGGAAGGGAAAGCCATGCAGCCGACGTGGGGCGAGGTCAAAAATGTGCTAAGCTGTGAAGGGGTTTAAATGCCAGACAAGGTCAGGGCAAAGACAGCCCTGGAAGCCTTAAGATGTCCAGTTTTCCAGTTGCCAAGGAACACTCAGGTACATTGGAATAAACAGTGTTTGAGGCAGGAACAATTTATGGACGACTGCTGAATAAGATTGTTGCGATTATCGATGGGGTCTGCGTGCCTCTTGCACCCGCAGGCTTTTCACAGTCCACTGTCTGAGAAAATTGGTGCTCTCCAAGCTGAGTGAACACCCAGAAGTGCAACAAAAGGCCAGGGTGAGGGAAGGGTCTCCTGCTGCTTTGTGTGGGTACAAACTCCTGGGTTTTGCCCTGCAGGGCAAGCAGCTCCCCTTGGCTCAATTCCCCTTTGGGAGGGTGGCATGAGAAGAAGGGCAGAGACCAGAACTGTGGCCCAGGATGATTTTAAGGAAAGCAGCAGACCTGGTCATTTTTGCCTTCCCTCTCCCTACCCATCAGTGGTGTGTGTCAGCCTGGTTGCTCACTGAGGATCAGATAGGGCTGTCTGAGTGTGGGCTGGTGCTTTGCAAGTCTGATTGCACAACTCTGCTCCCAGCTCCGGAGCTGCTGACCTGCAGGGCCAGTGTGGGGTGGCAACGGGGCCAGCTGGACCCACAGGGGTGCAGGGACAGACCCCACTGAGTCAGGGCAGGATGTCAGCCCCACTCCCTGCGACTTCCCCGCCTGGGACTTCCCCGGGACTCTGATCCCTCCAGACTTGCTCAACACCTTCCTTCCCACCTTGTCACCTGTGCATGAACCCTGTGTTTGCATCTGGATGGAAAAAAAAGCTCATCAGCATTTTTCAGGCTTGTGGGTATCATCTGCTGCTCATCCTTGTGAGATAGAAATCCATCCCCTCCCAAGAGATCTGGAATTATTAATTGCTGCTGTAAATCAGCAGAGTGTGCTGTGAGCCAGCCATGACAAATCTCTTGGGGAGCAGCTATGCAAAAAAGATGGCTGATAAACACACAGGAGGGAATACTTGGGAAGCTCTGCAGAATGGAAAAAGAGGGATAATTAATTTTTTTTTTTAAAGAAAAACAGTATTTAATGGGCAATTTCAAAATGAGGATTTATAACCTTTCTTTATTACTTTTTTTCGGTGTAAATTGTGAATGTACAGCTTGAGGAGTTTTACCAAAAGCAGTGGAAGGACCAGTGGAAAATGTGAATAATATGATAGGATGCCCACAGGTAAAGGTGGGCAAAGACTGGGAAAGGCAGAAGATGGGGACTATTTACAATTTTCAAGACAAGCTACATCAGACTGGGCAAGGTGGAGCAAAAGATCTCCCCAGAGATTGTCAGAAATGAGCTGTGCTGGGTTCCAAGGGAGAGTGGAGAAACAAAGGAAAGTGTCATCCAAGTCAGGAATATTGAGGGGGGCTGGAGCAGTTTTTGGGTGAATTAGACCCACAGGAGGTGCTAGATGTGGCTACAGGACACACAGACACATTCCTGCACTGCAGTGGGAGAAATCCCATGGAGGAACCAACTGCAGTCCACACCAAGGCTTGCTCAAGCCAATGCTATTATTAGGTACTCTCACTCAAAAGCCTCAAATTCACTAACAAATTATTCTTTTGAAAAAAATATATCCTCCCCATCTGTTTTCCAGCTTTTATACCAAATTTCTAATTTAAGACATTAACTAAAATGGAAAAAAGATTTTCCTTTCATTAACTTTGAGTGTATCCAATTTACATTTCATATGTTTCCATTATTATTTTTTTTATTTCCTGAAGGGTTTGTTTTCTGAAGCACAATGGAAACACCACACTTTTTCTTTTTTTTTCTTTTTTTTTTTTTTTCTCTGAAAGCGTTTCTGAGACTTTAGAGGGTGCACCTACATTTTATGAACCTGTCAATGGCTCTGGCCACCTTCCAAGTCCCCTGGGGCAGGTGACTGTTAAGCAGTTGAAGCTCCAAAGCAGAGGCACCATTACGATCCAGGACTATCCAGACCTTAATTGTGCTCCTTAGTGCTGACACCTGCCAGTAGATACAGAAAGGGATGCACCACTTGTGTGTTCATCTCTGCAGAGAAAAGGTTGGATTTGTTCTTCTCAGAAGCAGCTGGTGGTTCAGAGTGGACATCCTGCAGCCTCTCATAAACACACTTTGTCCTGCAGATGAAAGTGCCTTCCTGCATGTTTGATGTTCTGAGAGCTCTTGGTTTGGCAGGAGGCAGCTCTGGCTGGTGAGACCCCTGAGCCATGAACAGCTGGAGCAAATCCTGGGGAATAATCCCCAAAATCTGCTACTGGGCAGTGCTGGGGATGGACAACCAGGAGAAATTGCAGTTTCACCTGGTGCAGCTGTGCTGGTGTGACTGAGCCACACAGCACCCAGAACAAACCACTGCCAAACGTGTCAGCGGATTATGAGGAACTGGTGCAGTTTACAGAAGGCACTGCCAGCTCTGCCAGCTGCATGCAAGTCGTGCAGCCATGCCAGGGCCATGCCAAGAAAAGCATTTTGCAAAGGATCCTGCATTCCCTCCGCTCTGCAGCTCGCAGATTAGAATTGATGCTTTGTAGTGGGATGTAAAAAAGCTCAGTGTCTCTCGGCTGGAAGGCTAAAAATAGGTTGGCAGTAAGAAAAGGGACAATAATTGCCAAATTAAATCAATATAATTTTTAATCAGCACGCAGAATAAATGATACCATTTTAGGCCGCGCTGTAAAAAATGTTCCACAAACTTTTATAAGGAAACAAACACAATTCCATTGGCTGGATTTTCCCCTGTAGGTTCAGAAATTTTATTTTATTTACTAATGTAAATACATTCCCTCTCCATAGCCAGGCAGCCAGTCCAACATACATATTGATATAAGGATGGCAAACTTTTCATTAATATTAAAACCTCCTCTCTGCAATGGGTAATGATGATTTATGCAAAAAGCTTACTTTGTGGGAAAATGAAGTTCTGTGGCTTTGCATTTCATGCATTTGTCCTCTCCACGTTATGAATTCCTGCTGTTTCCTTGAGCTCAGTTATTACTGCAGGGATAGAGGAGATCCTCCTGAGGGCCAAGCCTTCATCGCCCCGTTAACTTCAGGCTGTCCTGAAGTCAACAGGACTCCACAACCTTTTGCAGAGAGTTCTTCTCAAAATAGAAATGAAAATAAGATGGCAGACTTTCTTTCTGAAGCTTCTTCGGCATTTTCTTCCATTTTTGAGGGTGGTTTCCCCAACGAAGAGGCTCTTGTGCTCACAGACCTGATGTGAATGTCTGTGTCATTCTATGAAAAGCTGCAGGAATGCCAGTTTGGGATCATTTTTTGTAAAATCTGCCTAGCACAGAAACTGCACTGTCTGAGAGTTTGTCAAGGGTTTATTGCTGAGATTATTTACAGTAAAGGAGCAGGACTGTAGTCATGCTGGTCGTATTCAGATTGAATAATTCTTCCCAGTTCTAACATCCTGCCTTTCTAAGACACCCCTGAAACCCTCCTGGGTGTTTTGGAGCTTTCTTCCTTGTGTTTTCTTCCCCTGTGTCATCACCAGGATGATCAAGGGGATATTTTCAAGGCACAAGAGGAGCTCACACACAATTTATTGCACACATTTTGCTCCCTTGCAAAGACTGAACTTCCTCTTGAGCTGTGCTGAGACCTCGCTGCAGCTGCCCCGAGTGTACAGAAACCTGGGTGAATTTGTGTGTCCAGGGCTGTAACTCCAGAGTTCACGGAATCACAGACTATCCTGAGCTGGAAGGATGATCCAAGCCCAGCTCCTGGCCCTGCACAGGACACCCCAACAATCCCACCCTGTGCCTGTGGTGTTTTTCACACCAAATCCTGCAAACAGCTCAAGAACTGGCTCAAAACCTCGACGAGTTCTCAAATTTGCAAGAATTTTGCCAAACCCAGGCCGAGTTTCTGGGTTGCAGGACCATTTCTCAGCTGGGTGAAACCCAAGGGGCACTGTGGGGCCTCGTGATGGAAAATGCAGCCGAGGCAGTGCCGTGGTGTAGGATCAGGAGGTTATTTCCTCATCCCCACTCACACACAGACAACTCCTCGTAAACTGCAGCACAAACCCTCCTCCCAGTTTACACAAAGCTGGACAAAATAGCTTTTTATCTAAGCTCTGTGGGCCACGTATATGAAATGAAGTTGCCAAACACAAATTAATGTGTAATTATTTTTCTTGCCTGAATCACTTTCTTTCATGTGTCATAACATGCAGAGTAAATAGCACCACACCTTTTTACTTTAATTGTGGTAATCTGATCTCTCAGCCACAAGAAAGCCTCCTCTAATGCCTTCTTTAGAATGGACTTTCAAGGCAAAGCAAGAGCAGTAACTGTAATAATCACCTCTTCTTTTCTTCTGCTGTCAAAATGCAGGGGGGTTGTTAAACTAATCAAGGACCAGGACCACACGGCAAAAAAATAAATGCCCTAAAAGACAAACAGAGGTAAATGTTTGACAGGTAATTTAAGGTGATGGTGGGATTATTTTACTTTTTTTCTGATTTGCCTGGTGACTAATTATTTATGGGGTAAACATGAGGCTGTCTGGCTTTATGGTAATATCATAATGGGAACCATGTTCTATTGTTTATCTGCCGGGGTTGTCTCGGAGTTTTGAGGAGTAGAACTTAATAGTGGCAGGTGTCAATTCAGTTTGATCATCAAGGATCTCCTGCGCCCAGAGGACCATTAAGATAAATAGAATTTCATTAGCTGGGTTTGGCCCATGTTTTACATTGAGTCCTTGGAAAAGAAAGGAGACAGGGATTTACCCCAGAGCAGAAAATCTCTTTTACTGTTTAGAAGAACAACTCCTTTTCTCCTTATTTTTTATCACCTTCGTTCCCTGACCAGTCACAGCTTAGGAACAAAAACCTCCATCCAAAACTGATCTTATGACACAATTAAGTGGGGAACACCAAAAAGGGTTGCTTGTCCAACGGCTTTCATGCTCTAACACCCCCTGAGGTGAAAGAAAGTCTTCTCAGAGACCCTGGGGACAGCTGGGTTCATTGCAAGCCTGAGCCGCCTGACCAGGTCTTGGGGAAGGTGGGCAACAACTGCAGGAGTTGGGGTCTGCTGATGGAGGAGGTGGCCAGGGACAGAATTCACACTTAAGGGTGAAAGACCTTGCTGACCTCCTCTGTCAGCTCCACTGCCTTCTGCTGTGGTGGGAAGGGGTAGGAAAGGACGATTTGAGCTTGAGTACAATCATCTACCATTTGAAGCCAGGCAAAGCAGCCCCATGATTCACCCCCGTGCTGGTGGGAAAGGAGAAACCTTCCACCCTGTCTGGGTTACCCACGGGCATAACACTGCTCCTCAATCCACTGGAAAGAGCCATTCCCCATTCCCTGTTGGCAGTGTCCTACAACCTGGTTATTTCCAGGGCAATTTTGAGCTTTGAGCCCCATCAGTGCCCCCCCAGTGTCTCCCAAGGGGCTGTGCTGTCCTACCCTGCCTGGCAGAAATTCCAAGAGGTCGCAGAGGGTGGGGATTACAGACCATGCTGAGACCCTGAGGGTTTTCTCTGCAGCAAACAGAGCTCTGGGAGAGGCTCTCACACCATCCCTGCATCTTCTGGGTCTCCTGCCCTCCTCACAGCTCCCTGGTGGAGCTGTGCTGCCAAAGGCCCTTGTTGGCCTCCTGTTTAGGTGAGATGTAATTACATCCCTGCTGCCTTGGCTGGGTTTGGTGCTAGCTGCTAACACTGAAAGCCCTGCAAGTCATCACATGCTGATTTCAGCGAGTCTCCTGATTTCTGCTGCCAGAATCCAAGGAGCTCACTGCAGCTCGTTATCTCTCCTGTACACACCTCTCCTGCCCAGCAGAAGGAAATGACCAGCAGTTGGTTGTTCAATTTGCTAGGAAGAGTTCTGGGAAACCATTCCTTTCCCCAGAGCTGTGTACACTGATCCACCCTACAATACACTTGGGGGGAACCTATTTAACTGGTGAAGTGTCAGTTCATTTATCTTTATATCATTTCTGTACTAACAACATCACTGAAGTCACAAAGATCTTAGAAATACCTTATCAAAGTCTTTGATGTCAGATTTACCAAACCTAACAAGCGGCTTAACCAAACATCCTCATCGCCCAATGCCAAAACATCCTCCTCACCCAGTCTAAACACATTCTGCTCACACAAATTAGAGCCTGACAAGGCCTTACTCCCTCATTACCCAGCTGACAAAAAACCCTCCTTCTGTGTCAAGAGCACAGTGTCAGACGCAGCATCCTGCTCCTGTTTCTGCTGAAGGTCCCCCTGTTAAAGGTTACACTTGTACAGCTCCCCCAGAAGATCACACAGTCAATAATCCCAGCATTGTCTACATTTTCTGTTCCTTCACGACAGCCAAGATGGAAAAAAAAAGAGGGGAACAAAAGAAATTAATCAGTTGTTCCAAATAAAGATCCTTATATTTGCAGAGAATTTGCTCGGTGGTTTGATTATCAAGCACAGGATGGAGGATGGCCTTTGAGTCTGTGCTGAGGGCAAGACCACTTCTGAGATGGCCAAATAAAAGTGGTTGTTCCTATTTGCCTCAAAAACTTTATCAGTGCTGCAGGAGGCAGCTGATAGAATGAAAAGGGTGATATTAGAAGTCTACAGATGGAGCTCCTGCAGCACCAAACCCCGGCACTGGGTCTGGTGCCTCTCTCTCCTTTCGGGGTGAACCATCCACCCACAGACCTGCACCCAGCAGGGGCTGGTTTATAATAAGAGCCTCTTTCATCTGAACTAATCAAAGCCATCAGTTTACAGGAATCAGTGTCTGGAGAGGTGCCTCCACCCTCTGCGTGAGAGCGAGATGTTGTAGATGCAAACAGGACGGAAGCGCCGCGTAAACCTTTGAGCAAACAAAAAAGCTGTGAGGAAAACAAGAGGAGCTGTAAACTACAACCACCCAGAGGGCAGGTGGGACCTGGCAATGAAAATTTGTGTGGCTCCTTCTGTGGATTGAGAAGAGTCGAGCTATTGAGCAAAAGGATTTGACTCCTTGGAGCTGCATCAAGCTGCGAAATATTTTCGGAGTTTGTCTCGTCTCCTCACAGCCCGGTGCAGGTGTGAGAGCTCAGCCCCACAACAGGCACAATGTTCTCCTGCTTTCTGAGGTTTTTTGATATTTAGAACCTTCCCACCCTCCAGGAGGGACATCAGAAAGGGTGACAGTGGTGTAAGATGCGAATGGAACATCACTTAAAGGTAATTCCACTATTGGACAACCAACTGTTCTGACTAGAGGAGGAGGCCAAAGACAAATGTGTTGTTTCAGGTCCATCTCTAGCAGCAATTGTAGCAGCAAGAATGAAAACAAATAAGCAGCAAAGTGAAATAAGGAATAAAAATGTATATACAGTACTTACATATTAAAAATATTCCTTCCAAAGGGAGTGCACTCACACGCTTGTGGCCTTCTGCATTATAGAGGTGGATTTTTTAATTTTAAATGGAATATGTATAAAATGTAGGGAATATGTAGCATATATATAAAATATTTACAAAACATGTAAATAATCTCCAGCCCATCCAGGTGATTGAGATGCACATATTTCCCATAAATTATTCCAAGCTGGTGCAAATTTTGCCTTAAGTCATAGTCACAGCAATGCAACAATTACTTCACATGTTTATATCTGTGAGCAAGTGGTTAAGTATTGAAGGACTTTGTTGGTCAAAAAAAAAATCTGTGAAACTTGATGAATTTTTAGTTTTGGTAAATTTTAAGTACTTTACCATTCAAATGCCCAGATTAAGGGATGTCCTTTATCACTTGGACAGGAATCCTTGGTGCCTTGTAAACTGCAGATGCAAGACCAGGTGTTAATAAATTATACAGTAAAACAAATATATTGCACTGAAGGCTCATCTACTATGAATTAAAACAGTAGCTTTAATCCTCAGATTTTATTCCCTGCTGGGTAAACAGTCATGGGCCAGTGCCAAGGATGACAACAGAACACAATGAAGAAAAGCAAAACGGAATGTTGCTTTATCTTGTTTGTATTGCCCAGAAGTCAAAAGGTTTAGAATAACAGGAACCTTCCAGTGGTTTGACGTGATTTCTCCTGACAGATTTTCCTGTGCTCTCTGCCTTGCCCTGCTTGGCATCCCCAGACAGGCAGCCTGGGGGACTCCCACAGCTCCTGGGACTGGTGGAGAGGGACAGATCCGGCGCTTCCCCGCTCCAGGTTCCTCCTGAGGCTTCCCAAAAGACAGGACAAGCATGGACAAGGTGCAGAGGATATTTTATTAGGTACAGGGGATTTCCTTAGATCACTAATGAGGAATTAGATCTTCCCCCTTTTTCTCACACAAGAAATATCAAGGGAAAGAAAATTGTCCCCACCCTTTACCAAATGCCTCCCTCACTTCCTAGGAACCTGAAATGATTTTCCAGAAGTTCTCCTCCCAGCTGCCAAATATCATTTCTGTTGGGTAAGTATTTACTGCAAGCTCAAGACAGGCTCCTACCAGAGTTTTTTCCACCCCACCCTTCCACCCTGCATGTACATAACAAGGCAGTTATTCATGGCCTGAGCACAGGATGAGATGGAAACTCCTGGAGCTGCAGATGGGATTCAGACAGGCTGGGGAATGTGGCAGCCCAGGAAGGAAATTGGCCAAGAGCTGAGGACAGAAACATCTCGCAGAAGTTGTTCTGCTGCCTGTTGTTCTGGTGGCTTATTTTTAGCCTGGTGTGGTACAGGAGGCATCCTGTTGTCCCAGTTCCCTCCAGGAATGGAGGGTGAGCTCTGCAGGGCACAGCTCTACCTGAGAAGCTGGACCTGAAAGCTCTGACTTGAGTGTTGGCCCCAAACCATAAATGTGCCTCTCTTCTGGGTGAATAGATCCCATTTCTCAGAGTCCAAATGGATCAGGGGAATGCTGGACAGCAGTGAAGCTCTACCAGTCCTGCCATCCAAGGTGGCCTGGTTTGAGTCAGTTTGAGCACTTCTGTTTCAAACTATTTTGTATCATATTGGAACAGGAAAATCAGAATTTATTAGGCAGAATAAAATGAAATAAAGAGAAGTGGAAGAAGGCCATGGAGCATAAAATTTCACCTTTGGATCAAGTTCTATACAGGCACATGAACCTTAAATCTGCACAAAGTCAATTTTGGATATTAGACACTCCCAAGATCTTCAAAAAATAACTCCTGACAAACATCAGTGTTCACACACACACAGGTGAATAAACATCTCTCTGCAACACAACAGTGCTGGAGGAAGAATGCTGGAGGTGAGGGCCATCTGCTCAGAGCCCTGGTCCCAGAAGGCTGAAAGCCACACGTGGGATCCATTTCCATGTTCCCTCACTCCTATAATCCTTCTCTTTGTCACCTCGTGCTTGTTTTTACTGTAAGAGCACAAGACTGATTTTGTCTTTGATCTCGGCTGCGGCTTCGAGGTGCTGTAAATGCACAATAATTATGTCATCAGCAGCCTCTTGCCCCATGTGTGCTTGGGGATATCGTGTACCAACAGTAGCATTCCTCCCTCCTCGTGGGGAGATCACACTGGAGATTATCTGCCTCTCATTAATGCACAGAGCTCTTGTGAGACCTTCAGCCCTGGCACTGCCTCGCCAGTCTCTGTCCCACTTGTCTCACTCAGCTGGGCAGGGTTCCTGGTTCAGGTGTCAAAGGAATACTGGCAGCTGCTTCTCCTGTCTTCTCCCAGTTATCATGAAGAGCCAAAGAGCCAGAGCAAGCTGAAAGCTGCTTCCTACACAAAGTCAGCTGTGAGATCCTGAACAAAACAACAGTGAGGAAGGTCTGATGCTGAAGGGCATGAAAGAGAACCCTTTAGAAAACAAAATAAGTTCTTAAGTAATAGCACTGACCAGAGACTGGCGGCAGGAATCCCAGCAAGCCTGCAAATCACTTCCCCAGCAGTGAAATTCCAGCTGGGATTCCCGTAACAGCTTAACCTGTATGTGGTACAGGTATGTGGCTACACCCATCTGCCCATTTTCCCTCCCTGCCTCTCACAGCCATACCCATGATCCACTCCTTCCATTTTGTCAGCTTTATCATTCCCTTGTCTTGCTTTTCTCATCACATTTCATTTCAATGTAGCCATGCCCGGAGTTCTGTGCTTCAACCTAGGACAGAGAATGGTTGAGTGACCAAAAAAGTCTCTGTGGGCAACAAAATCCTTGGTCTCACACTCTTTGTTTTTGCAGGATGTACCTGTTTGGTTGGTTATAGATTGATTTCAAGTCTGAGTTACAATTTCCATACTTAACCCATCTCTCCTTTTTGGGGCAGAGCGGGAGCCAAGTTTTCTTCCTATTGCCTACAAGACCATGTAGAGATAGGAGCGGGGAATGGCTTCACACTGACAGAGAGCAGGTTTAGATTGGATATTAGGAAGAAATTGTTCCCTGGGAGGGAGGTGAGACCCTGGCACAGGGTGCCCAGAGAAGCTGTGGCTGCTCCTGCATCCCTGGCAGTGTCCAAGGCCAGGTTGGATGAGGCTTGGAGCAGCCTGGGATAGTGGAAGGTGTCCCTGCCATGGCAGGGGGTGGGATGAGATGATCTTTAAGGTCACTCCCAACCCAAACTATTCCATTATTCCATGATTCTATTTCCCCTGAGTTATATTTCACTCTTGTTCTGACTTTAGTATCATTGCCTCAGTCAATGTGTGCCTCAGTCCTGTGTCTCACGAACCATTGACAGCAGACATCCACCACGGCCACCACCCAAAGAAATCTCTCTTAAATATGGGACCATCACTGTAATTAGGTGTTAGGACAAACACAAGCACCAGAGAGTCTTCCTGATCTCCACCCTCCACCTCTGCTGGTAGAAAGAATCAGTCAAAAATCCATCCCCACCAGCAATACTGAAATGTTGTGGGAAAGGCCAGGAAACCCCACAAACCTTTTCATAACATGCAATAAAACCATCACTCCTTAAATTAGAGTGATCAGTTTGTTAATCAGTGGACTAAAACAGGCTCAGAGTCACTGTGAGCTTTGAAGGTCATCAAGCACATCAGCAGGGCTGTGAAAACATCCACAGAAATGGAAGTCCTTTCCCAGCACTGACACAAAGCCAGTGTTTAGCCGTGTACCTGTGCCTGTAGGTAAAGGGTCAGGCTGATTCCTGCCAGGCAGCATGAATCCCACCAGGAAGTGCAGCTGGGATTATTCAGTGCTGTGGGTCCCCCCTGTCAGTGAAGCAGACACACAATGTATGGGCAATGCTCCATTCAGAGCCCAACTCATTTGTCATCAACATTTCATCAGAATCCCACACTTTAAACTCAGCCCTGCTTTGGCATTGGTGGGGATTCTCAAGTCCTGTTGTGGTCCATGAGAAAAACAGCAGCTCAAACATTTTTCCACTTTGTTTCTACTCACTGGTCTCTCTGGTGAGCCAGAGATATCCACTTTTAAAGGGGAATAGGATCATTTCATTGGCACTTGCCCTTTTTTATGCCATCCCTGAGTATCTGCAGTTGGGGACAGGCCACTGAGCCAAGCAGAGCCAGAGCCTTGACCCTTTTTATTCGCTCACCTCCTCGCTGACCCCAGTTTGGGATAAGTGCATCTCGTAGTAAGGAAGTCAACAGCAGTACCTGTGGAGGTTCCAAGAAGTCTAAGAAAAGATAGGTGTGTTAATTTATTTTTGATACTTCTGGGTGGAGCCCTCCCACTCATGGCAAGCTGCCACTGGATCACAAGCGCGTTATCCTCTTGCTTCAGAGCCTCCTTCCCTCTCCCCCAGGTTTGGCTCCATGTGATTCCCACTGCAGATGTCTTTGAAAATGTTCAAGCTGTCGTTGGTAGATGGAAAAGTAGATGCACAGCGTGTGACCCCTTTGTGAAGAAACTGTCTCTCTGCCCTAACGTACGCTCAGATCTTGTTATTATTCTCTGTGGTGGTGCGATTTTGTTTCTTTTTTTGGAAATCATCCCTACAGACTCGTTGTGATTAAATGTCTGATGTTTAAAGCTTCCATGAGCCTTTTAAGTCCTGTTTTGCAGTTTGGGCTTTAGGCCTGGGAGGTCTACAGTTCAAATCTCAGCACATTCCTCACTGCTGTTTTTAATTATGATTTGATATGGACATTATTGCTGCAGGGATCTCTCTCACACTTCAGAACACACAGTTTACCAAAAGTCAGGAGACGCCAATCAAATTGGATCCCAGTTCAAAAGAACAAGGCCTGTAGCGGCCTCATTCTGTGCCCAGAGAAGTATTTGGTTGATGTTTAGAAGTGACATACCTAGGGGAGGGAGAAAACATGAAAAGACCAAGGGGCAACCCAAAACCAAAAGGCTCCTGGTGGGGTGAGATATGCCCAATCCTGGATCACCTGGGGAAGCAGCTTTGCAAACTCAGTATCTGCCCCTCCTTGGCTCTCTTTGTCACATAACTGTAACACAACAGTGCACTCCTGCACCTTCCTTTCTGCACAGCCTGCAGATGGCAACTGGGGAGATAAGGGAAGGGAAAATAGGCTGACTAGTTTGAATTTTGTGAAATGAATCAATTCTGGGATCAGGAGAATTCATTCTGCCTTTATATCCTCAGCTCTGAAATATATTTGGCAGAGGTCAAGGCGTGCCCCATCTGAGCATTGTCTCTCCCTGCAGCTGATAAGGGAAGCAGAGGAGCAGTGACAGTCCCCAATCTCACAGCTGCTCACACCAAGCCCTAACTCCTGCTGCTTATGAAACTCAGTTACTTTCCTAAATATCCACACATCCATCCCAGCTCTCCCTGTCTTTAATTCCTAATACTGAAACAGCAAAAAAGGTGTCTTTGGTTTTACACCATCTTTTCTGCTTAGCTTTGGGTTTCTTGGGAGTGGGTCTGAGCCATCCCAGCTGAGAAAGAAAGTCCTTTTCACCAGAGCACGCTGTCGGGATGCTGATGACTTTGGCTGCAAGGCAGCTTTGATCAGGACCTCTACACTGGGTAAGTACAACCACAGACACTTTAGTAAAACTGCTTTTTATTATGTAAACTATACCCGCGGCTGCCCTGAATTAAAACAATTTTCAGATGGGAGTCTTTCTCTGAAGGGACCATTTCATTTCACTTTGCTTCTTTTCTGGTTTCCTGCATTAAAAAAGGGGGAGCCTTGAAAATTGCTTGAAATATTGCATATTCATTTTAAGATCTGCCACTGGGTCATATTTTGCATCAATCAAGCAGCTGAACTTTTATTTGTCAAGCTTTGATTGAGTTTTGCAGTTAAAAACAAAAAGAAAGGGGAGAAACAAGACCAAAACTGTATTTTATAGCAGTCTGGGTTAGAATATAGAGTAATGATAAGGAGTGGGTTTGGAAGATGAAAGAATGAGATTGGAACCTGTGTCTAACACCAATGAGATGAAAAGAAAGTCCTCAAGGTCAGCAGATAAAGAGGGCACTGAAAGGCCAATGGGACTAGAAAATTGACATTTTTCTCAGTGTTAGGATTCTGGCCAGGCACTGGGACAAAGATTTTGGAATCATTATCCAAGTCCTGTATGAATAGTTGGATTTCCAGGTTCTGGGATTATTCACTTGGGATTTAGACATGACATTTGCATTCAGCTATCTTCCCCTCTATACTCATTTTAAGGGTGTGTCAGGTATCAGAAAAATCAGACACCACCAGGGATGTCATGACATCAATCTGGGCTCTTTCTTTAAGAGGAGAGTTTCAAAATCTTATTTGGAGATGGTTTTCATACCTTGGTCCCCAAGCAGAGCCTTCTCACTGAGCATGGTGGGGGGTAGTGGCACTGAAATGATGACAAATGTCCTGTTTTCCCCTTGAGGATGGAAGGGTGAGGCTTGGGTTCCCAGCTTCTTGAAGTTCCTGCAATACCTATGTAATCAAATTCTTTATCATACTGCTGGCTGAAGAAGGCATAGAGACATGTTTTAAGTGCACATCTGTTTTATGGCCCATCCCTGCACTTCTGTGCAATACACAACTCTGGTACCACTGCAATCCAGAAACAGAGGAACTGGAAGTACTCAGGATTGTAATCTGCATGAATGTGGGAATTTTGTTCTACAGGGAGTCCTCTGGGAATGTGCAAAAAGACAAAGAGTTTGCAAATGCTGATAACGGTGACAGATCTGGGAGTAAAACCCTCACATGGCTGAGGCAGACCTGGACACCTCGGACACAAACAGGTTTTCTTACCTGCATTCTTCAGGAATTTTAGCAGTGACAGGCCATCACTTTAAACAGTCTTCACATGTGAACCATAACACAGGCAGACCCTTATTTTAAAGTTTTGTCTCCAGAACTGTAGCCCAAGACCATGGATAGGGCTCATTACAGAGTCACAAATGCTCATTAGAGAGTCACAAAGGCTCATTAGAGTCAGTGTCCTGCTCTGTCCGGAGCTGAAGCACTGACAGGTGGGCACACCTTGTCCCAGGGAGTCTCTGGGATGAGCTCATCTGCCAAACACACAGATTTTGCTTTTTCTCTCTGGATTCTCCACCCTCCTCTCCCAGACTCTGCGTTGCAAATGTGCCAGCCTTGTAAGGAAGGAATTTTTCTGCTCCTTCCCACCACCAAAACAGCAGGACTGGAACAAAAGAGAGAGATTTCTGACTTCAGTTAATTCCTTCTTCTCCTCTGGTTTCCCATCCTCACACACTGAGTTATTATTAAGATTAAAACACTTGCACACTATCAGGTATCTGCATTCAGAATCAAAAGAATACTGTCATACTTTGCCAGTTTGCCAGCACCACGTGCCAGACTTTCCAGGCTTCCAGCCTCAGATATCATCATATCAGCAAAGAGGAAATATCAGACGTTGGAGAAGTGTTGCACTCCCAGGAATTCACGCAGCCTTGTTTCCCAGCCAGCTTTCTGTTTCTATAAACACTGAAGGAGTTGCACCCAGCTACTGAAGGCAGTAACAGGCTGGGCATGTGATCACTTCCCAAAGCCACATGGTTGCAGTTATATTTCCATACAGGCTCTTGAATATTTCCAACAGTTCCAGCCTAAGCGTGAGGGTTTGTGGTATCACTAACCCAGACCGTGCTTCTTGCTGTTCTTTCTGTAACTAAAGCTTCTTAGGGATTTTTAGGGTCATTTATTTGTTTTTAAGGAAAATGTAATTTGCAGGTTAAGGAGGAGTGCAGGGGGGTCAGGTCTCCCGGGTGCATCCTTCTGAGTTCAGTTACCAGCTTCTCCGTGAGCATCAGTGCCATAGGAATTGCACTTAATGACTGGATATGGAGCCCTTTGAGATCTTGCATGAAGCAGCTTATTGAGATGCTAAATATTCTTTTGAAGAAGAGTATTTCCTCATACTTCTGGGCATGAGTAAGAAAAACATGAGAGTAGATGATGTAACTCCGGGCCTGCACTGCTGGCTCCAAACACTCCGACTGTAGCTGAGTTAGTAAAACTTTCTGCTCCTATTCTGGCCATGCTTGAGGGACAGAGCAGCCCAGAAATGCTGTGTGCAGCCAGCCCTCGTGTGCTGCAGCTTTCTGTCCCACCCAGGGCTCAGGGATGGCCATTAAATTGGCATTTCTACCAGTCAGCCTTTGCTCCTTAGTAATTAGCCTGTAAATCCCTCCTAAATCCCTCAGGGCAGAGTGTCTGTGGCAGTACAACACCTTTGCACAAGACAAGTAAATCTTTTCCAAGCCAGCTGATCCCGAGATGGAGGAATGGAAGCCTGGAGGAGGCTGGATTCGGGTGCTCCCTGTCCCCTGACACAGGGAGGGCTGGGGTGGCACACAGAGGTGTCAGTGCTGCTGTGCCATTACCAGCAGTGAGGGCATGGAGCAGATGGCCTGTGCTGGGTATCCACCTGCTGAATTGCCCATTTTATTTGCCCAGAATCCATCTAAATCCCTCTTTTCCCTCTGCTCCCCCTGACACTGTCCTGGCAGCAGCCCCCAGAGCCTGACCCTCGTCCAGGCCCTGCTCAGCTCATGCAGACCCAGCTTTCACCATCTCCCGGTGGTTTTTTCCAGTCGTAAAAGCTGTTATGTGTTCCTAGAAAACTGAGGAAGTGTGATCCTTTCCTGCAGATGTCTGAAAAAACCAATTTACAAGTCTGCTGTGGCTTCCATCCAGTGTCCTAGTGCTAAAGCTGCTCTGGTGCACGAATTAATGCTGCTGAGGAAAAAAAAATGTATTTCTGAGGGATAAACGATTAGAGGCCTGGGGAAATATTCATTTTTGGGTGAAAGAAACCCAAACAACTAAAGCATGAAATGAAGCAAAAGAGCACAGCTGATTTTTATAACTTCATTTATATGTTCTGTGCGTATCCTAAAGAAAAGGTTTCCTGGAATTGTGGGGTATATCCACAATTTCTTTGACTCGGAGCTGTCATGCTGGCCTGCCCACAGCAGGCATGTGTTTTCCATACATGAGCTCTTTTTATGATTAAATGTATTGAGCACATGTAAAAGGAGTGTGGCAATGTACAGCAGCTGAAATTCCAATTACTGAGTGGCTGCTAGGTGGGAATTCACTTTCACGCAACGTGTTTGAGGTGAGGACAGGAGGAAAAGGTGCCATCCAGAGAGATGAGGGATGGGAACCCAGGGGCATCTCGGGGCTCCCTGACTTGGCAGCAAAACCCAATTTTGCTGCCTCTGGGATGGGGAGAGAGGCCCAGGCTGATGTCTCACAGCTCTGTCCTGGAGGAAGGGGAGTAAGGAAAAATCCCTGCTCACATCAAGCCATGTGTTTCAGCTCCTGGGAGAAGAAAATGCAAGTGATGGTACAATTTTTTGCTGCTGTGCAGCCTTGGAGGGGCAGCCCAGCATTTGCTCAGAACCTGCTGCCCCAGCAAACCCCAGCTCCACCTGCACCAAAACCCAGCTCGAGTGCGCCTGGAACATTTAATAAAACACCAGTGCTAAATTCTTGCATTGCACTGTATCACCCACAGAGCTCCTGCCATGGGGAGGTTATAGAATAATCAGGGAGAACATTATGTTCCATCTCCCCCTGTGGTCTCAGACAGAAGAGAAGAAGATGACAGGCAGGCAGAAGGGTTATTCTTTCATTTTATTCTGCTTCCAAGCCGTGAGGGAATGGGCTGGTGGTGTTGCACAGGAGAAAGTGTAAAAATTCAGCCTGGGAAGGCAGACAGAAGCTGGCTGAGGGCGTGGGTGTGTTTGGGTCAGAGCAGGAATGGTGTGGCAATGCTCTGAGGAGGAGCACAGCAAAACTATGTCACCAGACAGCACCTAGAGAGGAAGAAAATGCAACAGGAACTGGAAGAATTGTTATTTTAAAAATTCTTCCTCCCCAGGTCATTTTTTGACCTACTCAATTTTTCCACATTCACCTTGGTTAAAGCGTTGCAATACCATTCGTGCTTAGGAAAAAGGTGTGTATTTGTAATTAAATGCAATGCAGCCGGTCTGTATTGCACTGTGGCTAAAAATTCTTTGGTGACAGGAAATCTGCAATGAAAATGTTGCCTGAGAAAGAAGTAATTAAAACCTGGGTAAGGCTCTCATACACTGTTTCTAGAGACAACTCCTTCTAACTCAGTCTGGGGGGTTTTTTGATGTTTGTCACACGAGCTGCTTTGCACCTTCACCACAAAGCAGGGATTAACCTGCAGCCAAAGACATGCAGGAGTTTTCTGAGCTCCCCACCACAGAAAAATAAAAAGCCCGAGCAACCCACCAGTGCCACGGGTTACCTCTGTGTGATTTTACAAACAGGGGCGAGAGGGAAAGAATTACACTTTGCCCCCAGGTTCAGACTGCTTGGTAAGAATCTCAGACACTTTAAGTAGGCGCCACAAATTGTGTAAGCCCTGACCTGCTGGCTCGCTGCCTAGTTCACATGACAGAGATATCTGATGGTTTTGGCAAGGCAGATTGAGGTGGAAAGGTGCCTAGAGACCAAGAGAAACAGGGCAGCCATCCTAAGGGGGTTGGAAAGGAAACAGATCTGTAAGGTGCAGCCCCGTGCTCTCTGGGGAGAAAGAAGAGGGATTTTTATGATAATAAATCTGTTTGATTCCTTTGCTTTCCTGCCATACAGATAGGAAGCACAAGGGGTATATTTCTATTTTGAAGGCAAAGGGGTCCCTTCAATCCTCAGGGAAGTTTTTAAATGAGTGTAATGACACTGGTGTGTGCTTGGCCCAAAGCAAAGCCACTCCACTTTTACTACAGCTCCTTTCGTTGTGCAGCAGCTCGTCTCCGGGATTTGGGAGTGTGAAAACCAGAATAACACACATACAACCATTGCTACTCTGGGGTGCCTTTTCAATCAGGGCATGTTCCCCTTTCCTCAAGCTGTTGCAGCAGTGAGGTGGAGGCAGGCAGCTGCCAGATGTGATACAGCCTCAGGGCACAATGTGATATGAAGTCAGGAAAATAAGATGTTGGATGCAGGAAGCATCACTCATGAAATTGCTGCTCCCAAGAATTCCCCCCCACCTTTTGTTCAAGTGCTTCTCTGCCCTGACAGTCCAATATTTTCTAAAGTGAGCCTCAAAAAAGATTTGTTATCTACATTCAAGCACTGCTAAGATGAAAGTAGGATCCATGAAGTGCTTTTTATCTTCTGCCACTACAATTCCACCACTCTCATACTGAGGACAGTGCAGCAAAGAATAGAAGGAAGAAAATAGGAGAAGAAATAGAAGAAATAGAAGAAGAAAATCATTGAAATCCAGTAAAGTGCAGGGTGAAAAGAAGGAAAAAAGCCATTAAAACCTTCCTCAAACTCTTTCTTTCAGCTATCACATGTTACTCACTTTGCACAACCTCTCTCCACAGATATTTCTTTTCTTCACTAGGTTCCCTACCAGGCAATTGATTGGGGCTTTAACTGCCATTAGCAAATGAAAGACAGCAAGGTAATTAAGAATCAGGATGTCAGAGAGGGAGAATTATTTGCTGAGTGATTTATTGACGATTAATTTTGTTCTAATGTTCTTGCACACAAGAGCTCGTATTACTCACAACCAGTTCATAACCAGGCAGTTCAAAAAAGCAGCTTTGTTCTAATTGTATTCATAGAAATCCATCCTACAACGGAGCAGCATCAGGAGATTTGCCATGTGCTTGTCTGACTCCTCTACCACAATGGTGTCGTTTTTAAAGCCTGTTCCCTACTGCCATATTTATTTGATTTGTGGGTAAAATTTGTAAAATAGTCCCATCAGAAAATGAGTCCTTAAAGCATCTTAGAAAACCTATAACAAAAAATATTCACCAAAGGGCTCCCCTGTGCTATTAGTATTTGTACTGCTGTGGTGCCTGAGGCCCCAGCTGAGATCAAGGCCCCGGTGGTGGCCAGTGTACAACAAGATAATGAGAGACAGGTTTCCCTCACTGCCCTGCCACGACCAAAAAAAAAGAGAAATAGGCTGAGAAAAGGTGGCTGAAGAAACAGATCTCAGAAAAAAACCCGCTTCTCCTGTTTCTAAGCCAGATCATCACTAAGATCATTAAATGTGCACCCAAAATATCGTTGTCAGGTGTTGCTCAGGCTGGAGGTTCACTCAGTGATGCTGGCACAGGTGCAGAGCTCCTAAGTCACATCTTGCCTGTCCAAAACTTGAGTTTGGGAACAAAAGCAGCTTTTCCCCTCTCTCAGCTGCAGGTTACTGAAGAAAGAAGAAGGTCCCAAAGCAAGTGGGGCTCTGTAAAGCAAAATACTTGATCTGATGGACCAATACAGAGCATGAGGCAGGAGCAGAAAGGCTTCTCTGGATGGAGCAGGAGCTCCCAGAGCTCATGTTACTAACAAGACATCATTGCTAATTTCTTCCACTTCTCAGGTTTGATTTAGAAAGTCATTTGTGGACAATGATAATGCATCGACTTAAGTTCTTACACAGAAATCCACAAATTGTGCAATTGATTCTGCCAGGCCCGAGACAACGGGGCTGCCTCAAGGTTTATCTCAAAGGATTATAAAGTGTAATTGGCAGAATGTCAGTTCCTTATTATTGCTTTTCACAGGCCAAAAAAGGCTGTGTTAAATTGGGGTTAAGGCTGACCTTAGAGAACAGCAATTTAGGGTAATACCAGTCGCCTTAAAAACACTGTATCACTACAGCAAATCTGTTGAAATCCAAGAGGTCAAAATTAAGGTTAAAATTACAGAGAAAGAAAACATGTATTAATGGTATGGAAATTCCATGCAAACATTCCTGGCTCTGCCAACTTCAGAAGAAATTCTCATGTGAAGTAGCTGGTTTTTTAAGTCATCATCAAGTGCCATTATCATTTTCTCTCAAGAGAACGTTTGCTGCCACTAAAAGTCCTCTCATTCTACTGGGATATTCAGAGAAAAGAGGAGGTTTTGATATGAGAAAAGACTGAAAGAACTTCCCACGTTTAATCAGAGTAACTCAAGCAAGATTTATTTAGGCAGAGGATATGATTGTTCCTTATAAACATCCCAGTTTGCAGGCAGGGAAGGGCATTAAAGGCCTATGGTAACACAAGAAAGAATGGGAATAAATTATCCAGGAGTGAACTCAGCTCTGAGTGAGGAGGATCCTTGCTGGCAGGGCACTGACATCCTGACATAAGCTTATATTCTGAATTATTTGGGAAGGGAAAATAAGCAGTATTCTGAAATACTTGGAAAGGGAAAGCTGCAAGTTTAGCTATTAAGGTATAGGTTGATAAATTCTTTAGATTAGTTATATTAAGGGGTCTCCTGTGACAGTCCTGACCTGAGGTAAAAGGCCTCTGAGATCTTTCTCCTTGTCCATGATATAACTGAAGCCAGAAGCTGGCTCACAAGAGAGGGAAGCAAGAATTCATCTCTGTTAGGAGCTGCCAAGGCTTCATAGCTCTTTGAATTAGATTTTTTAAAAAAAACCCATGGGCGTTCAACTGTGTACAAATTAATACTTCATCATGACTGAGATCAATAGGAAATGGCAGCCAGTCTGAGAAGTGGAATTCGTGGGGCATTCCTGAGGGAATTCTCTGTATTTGCTGTTTTGGCAGCTTCCACCAACTTCCAGTTACTAAGAAAAACATGGGAAAAAATGACCATTAGGGCCATAAAATGAATTCAAATATAGCCCTTGTGTGAGATTTCTATGAATTTTAATTTAATGGGGAATGTCTGTAATGTTCTAGTAAATGTTTCTGGACAAGGGAAGTCAGATGTGGAAGGAAAGATTTATTGAAGAATCTATTCCTTCTTTATTTTAAGTTCCACAAGATTTACTGTTTCCCTTGTAAGTTTTTGGAAAGTTAATTCTGCCATCAAAAAGTAATTGCGGCATTTTTACAGGGAGAAGGATTTAACAAGCACAAGAAAATGAATGAACCTGTGCTCACATGAAGCATCCAAGCTCAATCATTTCACAGTGAAAAGCATTTTCATGGCAGGGATTTTTAGGTGCTTCTGGTATTTATGAAAGGAGGGAGACCCTGAACTTCCCACATGCCTTTTTAACTCTCAATGCAGAGCAAAAATAATCATTTGCCTTCAGATTTGCTGTCTTCAAGGATTCTTTTCCATGTTTTCACAGCAAGTCCTGTAAGGGAAAGTCAGACGGAAGAAACATTTCAAAAATATAGTGAAGGGAAAAGAGTAAAATGGGTGAATGTTGGCTGTTCTGAGCCCATCCAGGATTCAGGGAGGTTCCCAGTTCCTTCTGAAATTCCTCTGGACATCACAGCCCTCCTGCTCAGCCAGGAGAAATCAACTCACCCCCTTTTAGAATCAAGGCAGAGACAGGTGAGATTTTTTTCTCTGCACACTTTTCTATGAATAATTACTTTTTTTCCCCCTTAAAGGCTTAGGAAACATCCTGAAGAATCTCTGTGACAGGAGCAAATTTAGCAGGAGAAGCTGAGATATTTGCATTGCCTTTAACTCCCTGATTTTTGGTGCACAAATACCCACGAGTCTCTGACTCTGAGTCTTTCCACACTTTATGAACCAGAGGAAATCACTGAGTGCTGTGAAATATTCCCATCCTTGGGGCAATGGGTTGTCCCACATTTGGCGAGGTGGGACTGACTCCTATCTTCAAATTTTCTTTTCAGAACCAAAACCATTCCATGACTCCATGATTTTATGTATTTGTTCCTTCCTCAGAACAGCTCAGGTGAGATTTCATTTAACTGCCCTAGAAGGGATTAATTTTCCTAAAATGCAGCAACAATTATTTCCACCTCTGCCATTTGCTGTACAGTCAGGCAGCTCTTATCAGAATTGTGGAATTGAAGAAATCCACATCAGTTTCTCCTATTTCTTTCTGCTTGTATGATTAAAAAAAAATAAAATAATACAACTCTTTTATTACAAAGTCCATTTCAAAGGCCTTGGCTTGTTACTATACAAGTAGTGATTTTGTGTTAGCACCCCAGGCCCAGAGCCAAATCATAAAACTAAAGGGGAGAGGATGAAATGTACACGCTTTTTGTGATATCATCACAGGTAAACAAAGAGGGAAAGCAAAGGCACCACCATGAAGCTGCCAGGACTAATTATTGGGTGGGATGTGAGGCACAGAGCGAACAAAGAAGGAGAAAAAGCATCCAGTGTTCCATGGCTGCACCTCAGAGGTGTCCACAGGACACCTCTCCCTAAATTCTGGCACATTCAGCTTCCAGGGGTTGCTCAGCTGTAAGGCTCTGTCAGCCTTTAATCTTGAACTGGATATTGAATATTCTTCTATCCCAAAAGAAACCTAAACCCCCATGGTGCTGGAATATTTGTTAACCAAGAAGTCCTCTAAGCACGAAGAAAAAAAATTCATTTTCTAAGAATGGGGAGTTAAGTTACAATAAATGTGAAAGCTCACATTGCCATTTTTTTCATTAACAGGGATTTTTTTCCTGGTTATCCATTTTCTCAATACTTGTTGGGGGTCAGTACCTTTCAGCCTTCCACCTTTCTGTGAAATATATCTGAAATTAATTCATGTGTTCAACAATTAATGGAAGTGTAGATAAAAACATTAAGAGGAAGAGAAACTGAACATCTTTCCCCAGACAGCAACATATACAAGTAGTATTAAATGAGATTTGGGGTTTGGTATGAAAAACACTGCAATAATTCCTGAAATAGGATTTTTTATTTTTATTTTAAGCAAATGTTTGTGCAAAAGTGGTTGAAATGAAATGTGTGATACTGTTAGATGGGATAAATCACAGCTTACATATTGCAAAAGGGATCCTGTGTCAGGAGTTCTCAAACATTTCCACTTGAGGAAATAGATTTTCTCATAGATAATTCTTCCTTGCTTTTGATTATAAAATATCTCATGTGTATCTAGAGTAATTTGCTTGCATGGGATCCAAGTGCAAGCAGGAAACAATTCGGACTATTTTACATTGTCTATTAATTAAAGCAGAGAGAAATTAGGAGGGGTCACAAAAATGTCATCCCTTTGAAGCAACCTCAAGATACAGAGGAGCAGACCATAAAGGGCAGTAAAAGCTGTGAGACACAGAATAAAACACCTGAGGTCAATGACTGTGAGGTGCAAATGAGGCCCAGGACACACCTTGTGCTGAGTGAACGGTCTGTTTATTAATAAACAGAGATTGGTATGTGGAAAACAATATTTTTCCATCCTCATCCTGAGTCAAGTAAGCAGCATTTAAGTCGGGTTTTAATTGGGCCTTTTGTAGGCAGCAACTCCATTTGAGAAATTCGGATTTGAAGGAGCTCTCGAGAGCTGGAATTTTCCAGTGCTGCAACTTTGCTTCAGGGGGTCTTGGCTTTTATTGAATGGTCCTTGGGTAGGAGCAAAATAAAACACGGCCTTGGCAAGGAGAGGGGATAACGTAAGAGGAAAAGACAATGGTGCAGGAGTCCATGGCAGAAAATCAAAGGCAGGAGTTGTTACACTCATCAGATTGAAAGCAGTGAGGAGAAAAGCAGTAGCAGCAGGACAGAGCTGAGAAAGCAGAGCCTTTGTTTCTGTGCCCTGTCAGACTCGGCACCTCTCACCGGCACTTTTATATCAAAGTCCTTGTCCTGACAACTCATTTACCTACGGTGCCACCAGAAATGGATACTGGCACATTCTTTGTTTCTGACGTTAACTGATTCATTAACTAATAAAATATCACTAATTGCAGAGACGGTGGAGCAAGCCAGGGCTGTGGAGTGTTTATTTCGATGGCTGCTAGCGCTGCTGAGCACCGAGAGGGGAGGGTGATGCGATGTGCTTTGCAAACAGAGCTCCTTGCCTGACGGAGCATCCCAGCAATGAGGCAAACTCCGACTTCTGCACAGCGCAGAGATCAAGACGTAAATATCAGGGTGTAACCCTGCAGAGGAAAATCCTCTAAAGACTTGTTGAAAGATGTGGTATCAAATGAATTGCTTGCTTCTTAGAGACTGCTTTGATATTTATTGGTTCAAATTGCTCCACTGACTCACTCTTGCATAAGCTTTCATGCCCCATTTTAATCTTGACATTTCGGGAAGCCAGGCTGAGGCAGGGTAATGACTGGGTTTACAAAGGATCAAAATGAAAAAGAAGAAGCTGGGCTGTAATAATTATAGCTTGTGCAAAAAAAATATATATACATTGAGAAAACAGAGTGAGAAATGATCATCCAGTAATGAACAGGGCAGTAATGCCAAGATGTTTAGAGAATAGAGCCCTGGCTTTGGGAAATCAGGCAGTGCTGGATTTGTATTTCAAGGTACATAAATAGTTTTAGTGTCTGTCTGAGGGCATCATCTTCTCCACACAATCTCCTGAAGTCACAGAGCTGAGATCTTGGGGCAGCATTTGGGAAATAAACTTCTCTATTCACTTGCTCCCTGAATTCTGGGGACATGGGACAACTAGGGAATAGGGAAGGCATTAAATGGGTTGAAATCTACCTTAACCCTTCCAAAAGATGTTCCAGCACTGCAGCTTCCACTTATCTTCTATTGGTACATGTAAAATGAGATTTATTGTTCAATGTGAGGCCTAACCGTGAGCAGGCCGTGAACTTCACCCGGTGCACTCTGTCCAACAGCAGCAGTGGAGGATGGGATAAAGTATGGGATAAATGTCAGACACTTAGGGAAAAACCTGCCTTACCACATCTAGGAAAGGCCATTTTTCAGGGTGAAACAGGGCAGAGTGAGGCCAGGTTCATGTTTCCAGGTGACCTCTGGGATGTTGTATCGTGGCCTATCCCTGGCAGATGGATAATGGTGAGAGTTTGGTGCCCGCTGGAACAAAGAGCATCCAGCATTTTTGAGACTCCAGGACTGAAAGCATTCCTGGAGCAAACCCTTTTAATAAGGGAAAATACCAGCGTGCTTCAAATATTAGTAAACAAATGATTCAAAGCAGACACTGAGGCCCACGGGGACAGTGATTCACTGCCTCAGGAATTCATGCCAATTCTCATTCTCACCTGAACATTACCTGGAGCTGCTGGGTGCACTGGAGCAGCCTGCAGCTCCCTCTCTGTCACTGCTCAGCCTCGTTGTCTGGACATGCATTTCGGAGCTGAACCAGTGAGAATGGAATCAGAAATAGCTGTGGTTAACCCAGTCATTCAGAGAAAGACCTGTGCTCTGCATTCAGAACAAACGTGCCCTCTTGGAGCTCCTTATTCTCCAGCTGCTCGTGAGATCTCAGCTTCCTTTAATCACATCACAACCTCAGACCAGCAGCCCTGGAGGGCAGAGATTTCTCTGTGTTTCCTGATGTATATAAATTGCCCAATATTGTCTAAATATGACTGTTCAGAGTTCTCAGAAAAGCCTGAGGAGTCTGATGCACTGGAAGGAGAGAAAGTGTAAAAAATCCCATGTATCTATTTAGAACAGATGCACAATCCATTCCAATAAACTGCATTTCAGATAAAATGACATTGTAGAAGTGTAATTTATAAGCACAAGACAATTTGGGCTAATAAATTGTAGTGGAGGTGTTTCAGAGAGTGACATTTGAAGTTGTTTTTCCTTCTATATTATTGTTCCGTGCAATTCCAGGAGGTCACGTTGAAAGCTGGGGTAAAAGCATGCTGTTGTGATGGTGTGACCTGAGTTTTCCACATGTCTTGGTCTAGATAAAATTTTCACCTAGCTCATAAAATAGGTAAAATCATGCTCTTAGCCTTGCCAGGGAAACCTGGGAGTCAATCTGTTGATGCCAGGTCTGTTCTGCACAAACACTAAAATAACTTGGAGCAGAATAAATCCAGCATCGTCAGGTTGTTCATTGTTTCTCATTATTTTGGAGTGTAAAATCTGTCAACTTATCTCAAAAAAAAACTGAGCTAGAAAGACAATAACCTTTCAAAACTTGACTTTTCAGTTTAAAGTTTGTCTAAAATGCTTTCCTTGAAATAAATTATGTAGTGATCAACTTCCCAGACAAAGAACTCCTGATCCTGTTGTATCAGGGAAACGAATATTTCAGCATTCATATTTGGAGTATTCATCCCTAAGAACAGAGAGGAATTTGGAGTGGTTGTCCGACCTTTGATATCCAGAGCAAAGCAAAACCCAGCAAGATATGGAAATAAATTGAGGTTTTAACCGTGTTTTAATGCTTTTTAATGGTGTTCTATTCTACCTTTTAGCAGAAACAGTACCAGGTTCTCCCAACTGTTGTTTAGCTGGGAATAACTAATTTAAATTTGTGTGGACACCATGGGAAGGGACTAAACTACTGATCCCACCCTGAATCGGGTTTTCTCTTTCTCTGGATATCCATAATTTTACGTCAGGGCCAAATGTATCCTGAACTTGGGTCAGACAGACGTGAAAGAAGGAAAATGCTGGAGGTGTCAGTTCATAAAGCAAAGTGTGGAGATGTGATCACCAAACCCAGAGCTATAAATGCTCCCTGATTATTGATTCCCCCTCGGCTTGGAATGAATCCTCCCTGGAAGTTCTTTGAGCGTTAAATACCGTTGATCAACATTTAATATAGATCAGCCTTGATAGAGATCTAGGCTGGGCTTAATTTCTTTTAGCTCGAATACTCCCACCTCCCTGAAAACATGTGATTAAACTGTTCTGATTTCTGTTTTAGATGAAGAACTCTGTCTCCACCGAAAACAAAAGAAGGTTCTGTCGCAAGACAAATTGAATCAAATTCTCCGGGAGTTTTGCAGTTCAATTAAGCTGTGGGATAGTCCCTATCTGAGGTGCAAATCTCTCTGTGCATTACAGGACCACAGACAGGGATGTGGCAAAAGGTAAAACCGGGAGTTATGTCTTTAAGGGCTCGTTGGAGACACTTGTAATCTTGTTTTATTGGTGGTACCCTCCCCAGCATAATGAACTTTGATGAAATAATGAAGTAGCTGTGGCGCCTGTGAAGCTGAGCAGGCTTTGCCAGGCAAAGACCTCCCATGAACAAAATCGCCCAGGCAACAACTCCACACTGCAGCCAAGCCAGAAACCCTGGCAAAGTCACCTCTTCCCATCTCTTAACTCCTGCAATTCTCCTTTTCAAGCCTTGGGGAAAAAAAATAAAAAGGAAAAGAATACCCACTTATGTGGCTGAGGGATAGAGCTTAAAAACAAAAGTAATAAATTTTGTGAGAATCCACTGCATGGTTGGAAATGGCTCCGAGTTCAGCAGCCAGCAAAGTTACAGGGACCATAAGGCTCAGCCACTGAGCAACTTCACTGTCTAAAGAAATGATCCATGGAAGACTTTAAACAGCAATATTTTTAATTCAGCAAAGTTTCCACCCCCTGCCAGACTTGGAGAGATGGGAATAGGAATCTGTAAATTCATCATTGTTATTTTTAAGGAGTTGGATCCGGGGAGCACAAACATTTAATAATGGATATAATTAAATTCTTTGCTAGTTAGCTTGACTCAGGAGCCAACTGGCACCATAATGTCATTTCATTTACATAAAATATGTAGTAATTCTGATTCAGAGAACTGTGATTTCACAGAGCTGGAGCTGCAGATGAAATAAAGGTAAAAGAGATCAGCTTTAGGAATATCTGTCTGATAACCTGTCTCAGGTTTGGAGTTTAGATATTCACACCCTGATAATTTATAATCAAACTCAGGTCCAAGTCAGCTCCAAGCACAATCATTTTCAGTATAACAAATGACTTTGGGCAGTACGATTTCCAGATGATTAAATGAAGATACCTTCAAGTGACTTGATTCTGATAGATTATATTAAACCAAGCCTGAAAATCAGCCTCCCCTTGTGGTGGAAAACCCATGGGATCAACAAACAATGAGATTTCTGCTGTCTTGCTGATGAACTATCCTAAGAACTGCATTTTCAGTGAATATGAAGTGACCTTTGAAAGCTTCACTGGAAGTTGATGCAGATGTTTAATCTGACCATCACCAAGTTGGTTCATCTCTACTATAAATAAATTCTCATTTTGGTTGGAAGTGAAAATGCAGCACTTCCTTCTTTGTCTTGGGTTTTTAAAGCAAACATTAAATTATTTTAAGTCAGTGACACCAAGGAAAGCTTTCTGGGGTTGCTTCTTGTTGGGAATTTTCATTTTGAAATAGGTTTCATGCTTTAACAGGCTCCTTCTCAGCAACACTTGAGGGAGTAGCATCTGCAGGGAGACAAATATAAATTGAAGTCAAATCACAGCCAGGTTTACTGGGAATGTTCAGAGCTTCAACCTCCACTAGGGCTCCTCAGGCCATGAAAAAAGGGTTGAGTGGAAATCCTGGCTTAAAATACCTTTTCTTCTCCTTCTCTACCTTCAGACACTCATCCCTTTGCCCTGCAGCTTCCTCAGTTATGTCTCTCAAGAAACTGGAAATATTTGACTGAAATAAATAAAAAGGCCATTCTTTTGCAGTTTTCCCCTAATTCAAGTGAATTCCCTGGTCTGGTTCCATGACCAAGTCCCAAAATGCCTGCCCTGGCACAGTGAGGAAGGGGATACCCACAGGATGGGAAAGAGGAATGGGATAGAAAAGGAAGGACAGGAGTTAATGCCTAAACTGTTCCTGGTGCTGAACTCTGCAGGGTCCCACTGCTGTCCAACAGTTCTCCCCAGCACCAGCCAGACATGGCCAGAAATACCCAGGCTTTGGGGGTTTGGGTCTTCATGAGGCTGTGAAATCTCGTATTCATCCATAAATGGGAGATTTATTCCCTACAAGGGCTTGGAAGAACTTCAAGAGCTCAAATCATCCTTCTCCACTCAACAGAAGGATCAGCTGTATCCATGCAGATGTTTCCACCCACCTGTGCACAGGATTGTGTGGAGGGATGAGGGACCCAGGGTCTGGGCCATTCCCAAAGATCCCAAGGAGACACAGGCTGGCCAGATCACCCCGGAGCCGGGAGTAGTCATTACCCTGATTGTGTGGTCACAGAGCCTGAGATTGTGCCCTCTCCACAGTAAGCTCCTGATTGCTCATGAAAGCTTTTGGATGCTTGTGGCAGAGGACTGGTGACTTAGTTTCCCATTGTCTGCATGTCAGTGGGGTCAGTTTCCTAATTGACCTGGGGCAAATTAAATCCCAGCTCTGCCATCCAAATGAAACTGCAAACACAGGGCAAGCAGCTATTGTGTGGCTCTCACCCATCTCTGCTCAGTTGTCACTGCAGGAACAGCTCCCTGTCTCTTTTACCTGCAGAAACTCAAAGTACGTGGTGCCCTTTTAATCTGGAAACAAAAGAGAACAAAGGCAAACAAATGGAAGCCAAATTATCTCGCCTTGAGATCTGAGTTTTCTCCATATTGAACTTCTGGTACCTCCTTAATGAGCCCGGGTTGTTGCTCGCTGGTGAGCGAGAACAAAGCAAAGTGACTCATGCTGCCTTGTTATTGTTACATAATCTATACAAGTCATTTATTTTTATGGTTAATTACTGGATTAGTTAAGTATATTGGAAATGTAAAGAGATGTGGAGTTAGGAGAGATTCAGACCGGTGTCTGTGAATCTGTGCAGGATGTCTGTGGGTATAATCCAGAGGGAAATCTGCATAAAGAACAGCTCTTTTTGAGGCTGATTGCTTGAATTTACACCTCTGTGTGCAGCTGGGCTCCCTTGAGCCTCAGCAGGCACTCAGGTTGGGCAGAGCCTTTTTTAGAGTGACAAACCCCCTTTTTTTACCTCTGTGAATCATTCCTGCTGAGGGAACCCTGAGTCAAGATGTGGTTCCTCCTCACATGAGCACACAGGGCCCCCAAAATCCCTGTCTGTATTAATCACCACCGAGCTGGGAGAGTATGTGCTGTAAATCTTCCCAGCTCAGCTGCTAGAGGTCGGTTTGTGTTTTTTTATTAAAATGCAGCAACAGTAACTCCTCAGAAGTGGCTGGGTGCACCTCACTACGCAGCAGACACCCAAGAACGCATTTGAAGTCGCAAACATCACGAAGTGACCTAAATTGGGGTTACCTGCTGAGGCATCAGTTTAATATGGAATTACTGCTCTGTTTTTATTGTAATGACCAATTAAGGATCAGCACCTCAGAAACCTCAGGTGGCTGCTTTACAGGGAGCGAGCGTGGCCCTGCCGAGCAGCCCCGGTGGGAAGGCCAGCGCCGCGTGTTGCGCCAGGGTCGCCCGTCACCACGGCGCTGGCAGGGCTCCGCTGCCTTTGGCTGCCCAGCACCGACCCACCCTCGGTGCCAGGGATGAATTGTGAGCAGGGAAGTTGCTAAGGAGCCCGGGGAAACACGAGTGCTCCCTGCTTTCCACACAGCTCCACTTCAAAGCCGCGCAGCGCGCCCGGGGAAGTGCCCAGAGCCCCTCTAACAACATCTGCTGCGTGGGGCAGGGACTCACGGCGTGTTCTTCTGGGTCTTTTTAAAACAAATTTTTGTTTAACCTCTGCTTTGACCCAGCACCTGAGTGTGTTGCCCAGATATGCTCCATTTCAGTTTATTTAACCAGAATGTTTGCTTACTCAGTGACCACTGGAGGGGAACTACTGTTCTTATTAATTCCACAATGGGTATTTGTTGCTTCTTGTTTTCTGACATTTTCTTTATGACCATAATTGCAGAGTTCTTGTTTTCAGATAATAAATGCACGTGTCTATTTGCTCAGGTATTATGTAATTGATCCCCAGCTATTAATTAAAGATCTAGACTCAATGTCTCTGAAGCTGCCTCCGGATATTTGTCCCTATTGTGTCATACCTTGGATGCACAAACAGGGAAACCACGGGCAGCTTTGCATGTGCACTGCTCCTTCCCTTTAATAAAGGAGCCTAAATTCAGGAGTTGCAGAGAAGGCTTATACAGAGCAAGGAATATTTTTCTGATGGGATTTTGATTCTCCCTTCTTTCCCTGGGCTGCCAGCGTTTTCCTGAAGATGCTGACGTGCAAACATAATGAGCTGTTTGCTCTGCACTGCTCTCCACAGGCCCTGCACACTAAAAGGAGTTTATTTTGCCTTTATTGCTGTTGCTGTTAATAGCAGGGCAGGCTGTAGCTGGCACTGGGAGCAGGATGAAGATTTCATGGGTGAAAAGAGAAATCAGAGATTGCAAATTCAGTGCAGAGAGAAGACGGATTGGTTGCTCTCGTTCCCAAGAGCCCATTTGGGAAAATATGTTATACGATCCTGTGAACAAATTGTTACTTTTCCAGACAAGTCTGTTTTCTGTGTAAACACTTTTACTGTAGCAATGTACAAGAACAACACTTTCAGTCCAAAACTCAACAAAAATAGACACCCCAGAACATTTGGAACTTGTTAAGCTCCAGAAGGGAAAAAAAGGAAAGAGAGGCTGCAAAGAAAAAAAAAGCTTTCCACTTTTAAACGTTCTGATTTTTGTATTTTTAATGGCCTAAAACTCCTGCCAGGGAGCTCTGAAGCTCTTCAAAGCAGTTGGGTCCCCACATATAGCGAAGGTACAGCTTGGAGAGGCAGAAATTGTTTTGAGTCCACTTAGTAAGAAGTCATTACATCTGAAGAGCAAAGTTAATGAGCTTGGGAGGCCAGGATTTGGTTCCTACCCCTTTCATAGACTTCCTGTTCCCCTTAGGAAAATCCCTGAGCACCTTTGTGACTCAGTTTCCTCACTGCCAAATGAGAAAATACCTTCTGACCATGCAGGGAGGGATGGAGCTGCAGAAACACAGGGGTTTATCACCAGCAGGTGCAACTCGTGTTTCCCACTGCAGCCAAACAACCTTCAGGTGAGGAGGCTTCCTCTGGGAAATTCTGGTTCTCTGGAACCAAAAGGTTTGGTGGAAAAGAAGTGATTTTGTCGTGTTATGATGAAAAATTAGCCAAAGCTTTTGCTTTGAGACACTTTAAGATTGTATCAGTGCAGTTAAATGTCTCATTTATCAGCCATGCAATAGTCAGAAGGGCAGTGCTGATCTTATCAGAGCCAAGTCCTTCAACATTTTAATCCTTGTGCAGACCATTGGGCATTCCTTAAAGCTTCTAAAAGTTAAGTTTTTATTTATTCCTAAAAGCTGCTAAAACTTAACTTTTTAAACACTGTTTCAATTGAAAAGAAAACGTTATTTCTTCCTGTCCTCAACAAAAGGACCATCTCTAACCTCCAAAACAGATCAAAGGTTTGGTCCTCATCCCTCTGAGCGGTCCCAGCCCCACAAAGACACACAGAGGCATTGTCTGAACACAAAGTAAAATCACCAACTTTCTTTTACACCTGGCAGTGCTGTCAGCAACTCACAGTGAACACACATTAAAATAAGGAATTAACATTTCTGGCTTGATCCTGAGCTGGAAATGCTGGGTGGTTTTTTGAATTTGTTTTCCATTCCCTGGACAAATGAAATCTTTTGCTTCTGGAGCTCTTTCAGCATTTGGGTTACTGAATGAGCAGCAGCAGCCCAGAGCTGCTTAGGTTTGGAGGGGCTGCTGCAACCTCACATTTCTGTACACAGAACATACACACAGCTCCTGATCCAGCATCACAAAATCCTGCCTTAATTTCATCCTGCAGAACAAAATGAACCCCATGAGAACACTGCCATAATCTCTTGGCTCCACAGGCTTGGCTGCCCCAGGCTCAGCTTCTGAAGGTTTCAGAACTTTTATCCCAGTTCAGATAATATTGCCAAAACTCAGGCTGTCGTCTCTATAAAATAATTGCTTGTCCAAGTCTTTGCAGTCTCTACGCTGGTTTAATAATGAGTAATTAGTTGAATAAGTCCAATTAATGCCTTTGTGCAGATCTGAGATTGGAGTAGGATTGTAGGTCAAGTTTAATTTTAAAATACATTAGAATTTCTATCAGTCTGAACACACCCAGGGCAATGCTATTATGGGCTTTCCCATTAATACATATGAATCATGATTTGGACTCGGAGCCCAGATCTAGCAATGCATGTGTTTAAATCTCTAAAGCCTATCTAGAACTGGAATATTCTCTGCACTTGGGGCCTCCTTTTTTTTAATTTCTCCAACAAACCTTCTCTAGAGCCAGTGTCAGGTCTGAATGAGGAGGTTACTGCTCAGTCCTGGGAGTGGAACAGAGAAACCCTAAGGGTGAGTTTTGTATCAGATGATGCCTCACAGAGGGTCCTCAAACTCCTGAACAGCAAAACCCCCAGAGATCCACACCTGACCAAGGCCAGGCTTTACAAAAACCTGGCTGGCTTCAGAAGCTGCTGAGATTTATGGATTTCAGTGGGTGACTCTGTTGCTGCAGGGCTCTGACAGACCTTGCCCCAGCCCTTGGCTCAGGCTGTGGCAGCGCAGGGAGACTCTCTCCCAGCAGCTTTCTCCCTGAAAAGCATCATTTGCTTTTAGGATTAACGGGCCGGGCCAGGAAAACTTCACAGCCCTCTGGACAAAGCGTTGTCGAGCCATTAGAGGCACAAAAGGACGAGCAGTGTTTTGCAAGGCAGCTCATTTACTGAGTGTCATTAAAAGCTCGTGTACCTCCCTGGTGTGCTGTTCTCATTATTAAAAGATAGACAATATTGCACTAATTGGAGGTGAGTGGTTTAAGTGCCGTTTCTATCCTCTATCACTCCTCTGGGTGATCAGGGCTCTCTGTTCTTGTCTCTCCTGACAAATTTCCTCCAAAATGGCTTTTATATGAATGGTTAAATTAATTACTGTCTATCCTGGACCAGTAGCAGCTATATTCTGATATTAAAGCTAAGTTTTAAATAATTTCTTTTTATTTCATTGACATTCTTCACTGAGGTGAGGTGAGGATTCTAGTGAGATTATTGCTCACTGTGTCAGATCCCCATTCTGAAGGTTTTGGGCTAATAACAATAGGAATCATAATTATAAATCACATTTCTAGCTATGGTTATTCAAAAATAAATAAATAAATAGCTGTTATTTGAATGTAGGTTGTCCAGAGCAGCTGATGGACTCAGGCTACAAAAAATGTCACTTTTAGAACATAAAAGTGGCCCTGCCATCCTCACAGCAGTGACATCCAGAGCTTGCTGAAATTTTTTGTGAGCACTTTTCCTGCTGATTTGAAGGTTGTTCCCTGCTAAGTTTAGAGATTGTCCCTCAGCTCTTCTGCTGGACAAGGAGAAATGCACTTTAGGTGAGGTAAACTGACAACCATCACCTCAGTGGGTTATTATTGTTTATGATGTGCAATTTAAAAGCCAAATTTTCCAACAATTTATGGATGTAATTATGCACCTAATTTGCACAGTTATTTTAGACTTATGTATAATATTGGCTAACTGCAAGTTCATCTGGGCTAATGCAGGGCTGGAACAGCCCCAAATGTTCCCTGGTGTGTTTTTCCAGGGGATGATGCCACATTTAACATAATCTCTTCTAACTGCAGTGAGCAGTAAGGCAACCCTGCTAATAGTTTCACACCAGCTAAAGCCACATTATTTTTCAAGGTGAGAACATCCATTATTCTCAATAGAAGAAATCTCCTCTGACTGTGTAGTTTAGCACTAATGGGCACTGGTCAGACAAAAAATTAACAGCACTGAGCAACTGAGCTGCTCCTTTTGAAGTGCAGGTCACAGGAGCAGCACAGCTTGGGAATTGTCATTTGGGTTTTCCAGCTGACACAGAATTCATGCCTATAACACTCAATATATATATCCATTGGCTCATCAGCAAGGATTTTGGCAAGTTCTTTCAGAGCCCACAGCCTCTGAAGGGTGCCAAAGGCCACAGCCTTGGACAGGCTTGGAAATCCATCCTTGTCACGCTCAGCTCAGGGAAAAGAAGTTTTGCAGTTCCTGCCCAAAGCCCAGCCAACCATGGGGACAAAAGTTTGCCCACAAAACTGATGTTATTGAAGGATTTTCAGGCAGCTGCTTCAATAACTCAAGATGAAACCTCCTGGGTGCTTGGCTTTGCCCAGTGCCACACTGGGGAGCTGAAAGCCGAAGGTTTCAGAGGGGAGGGGTCTCTGTTGCTGTAAAAGCCCCAAATCCTCTGATGGCAACGAGAAAATAGAAATAAATAGAGAAGAGCAATTCTAGCACTGTAATGACTCATCTTGGTGGTTACACAAAGCACTTCCACAGCTCAGCTGAGCTGAATACTTCAGAAAAGAGACTAAACTGAGGAGGATCCATATGAAACTGCGTATTCCAGAGATTTATGGGGAGCCCAGATGGCTGTAAATCATCGAGAGGGCTCTTGTCTGACTGCATGATGTAACAGAATGATCACATCACATAGTGAGATAGAAATGACTCATTGCATTTCATGGTAAGAGAAATCCTGGATGATGCTGAAGTTTTAGGAACTCGAGCCACTCATATGCGTTCATTTTGGCTTCATGGTCTTTAAAACCTCTCAAACAGCTTTGAAGTGAGGTTATTTGTTAAAAATAAAAAACCAAACTAAGTTAAATTCAGACAGTAATACAAAATAGACATACAAATATCTGACCTGGATGAACATTTCAGAAATCTAATTTAAATAACAAACAAACAGCACCGTACAAAATGACATTGTCATGATTATGGAGCTTAAAACTATTTTCTCCGAGCTTGCCTGCCTTCAAAGACATTTAAAACCTGCTTCTCCTCCAGCGTGTATTAGTGTCAATCAAAAATAACTCTGCTCAGGTCAATGGATTTACACAATTGCAAAATTAGTATAAGTGAGAGGACAATCAGAGCTTTTGTATACTACAAAAATCTCTCTTAATAGCAACAGCAATAGAGAAGGAGGAGGTGGGAGGTGCCTTTCCAGGACAGGCTGGGTGGATAAACAAGAAAAACCTGCTGAGCTTGTAAGTGAGGATTTGTAGGAGGAGCTGCAGCATTAATTTAACCATTAATTCACTCCTTTAAAATTTCCCCTTTCCTGTGTTTTCTTTCACCTGACACATTTAGCAGTAGCTGGGCTATAGGATTAAAATCAGAGTGCAGAGACGTGGTCTCCATCACACAGGATCCATAAGAAATCTGGGAATTTAAAATTACATCCTGGAACGGGTGCAGTGGTTTTGGGGTTGGGAATGTGTGACAAAGGGTGTCCCTCCAGCCTGGGGGTCTGCCCCGTCCTGGGCTGCCTTCTGCAGCTCCAGCCCCACCACTGGGCACCTGGGAGGGTGGGCTGGTGGGTCCATGGGGTGGCTCCAGGGAAAGGTGCCCTCAGGAGGCACATTCCCAGCGGCAGATCCGTGTCACGGGATCAGCCCTTCACGTGCAGGGACGTTTCTGCCACGGGACATCTGTGACCAAACAAGGGCCATCAGGGTTTCACCGACCTGTGGTGGCTGTCCAAACCAGCTGTGACCCCCCAGTGCCTTCCCTGACTGGGACAGGCAACGTGAGTCTCTCAGGGCATGGAAAACCAGCACCAAAAGGGAAGGAGAAGACACAGCACAGAAAACCTTTCTCTGTGCGACTCCACAGATGTGCCAGAAGTGGATTTGTTCAACTCTAGTAGCAGGTCAGATTCCCAGATCACAGCAGCCACTAAAAATTGTCACTCTAATCTTTCGCTGGAAGATCTGATGGACTCAAAGACAAAAATAGGTGGAGATGTGGGGAGAAAAACTCCTATTTCTTGCAGAGGGACTTCCCTGGCCACAGAGGGTCCATGATTGGAGTTGAGAAATGGTTCACTTCCCTAAAGAAAAGAAACTACCCCTGCATCAATAGATATTTAACCTTGCCAGCCAGAGAGGAAAATCCACTTATTCAGGACAAAATATAACTTCCTTAAAAGTGCTGGGACTTTGCCAGCAGCTTAAGCCACAAATAATTTACCCAGGGAATATGAAGTCAACAAGCTCTGGAACTGTGGGAACTGCAACTGTTGAATAAATCATTTGTGAATCTCATTTAACTAAGGACAATTATAATATCCCAAAGCAATAGAGGGATCAGTACGTTCCAGATAAGCACGGATCAGGCTCTCAGCTGAGAGCAGAGCACGGCTTCACTGAAGGCCACGTTCCTCTCTCACCTTGGGCCAGGGAAGTAGAACAAGCACTTGGGGAGTTTATTCTCTGTTTTGGGCTCACACTGAACTGCTTCAGAGTTATTTAGTGGAGCAGAGATCAGTTCTGTACGATGTGAAAGCTACTTTTGAGCTAATAGGAACAAGAAGGGTTTTCCCACAGGAGCCAGGCCCTGTGCACAGAGGATGCATCCCCCTGTCCTGACACTCCTGCCCAAGGCAGTCTCTGTTTGTGCTGGCAGAGTCCCTTTGCCAGCCCAGGACTGCCCTGGAGCCACGTTTCTCCAGAGCTTCTCTCCGTGGCTGTGCAGAGCCTCCATGTGCTCCCTCCCAGCTGCTTCTGCTTCGATATTTGGCTTCAGGGAAAGGCCAGGCTTGCAGGAGACACAGCCACCCACCAGGGCCGTGGCACTGCCCCTGCTCCCAGCAGGAATCCCTCTTCCCAGGGCCCCTCCTGCCTCGCCCCCACACTCCCGTCCCATCCCTGGCTCGGTGTCAGTGCAAACAGAACGAGTCATGTCGTGATTTTGGGTCAGCACCCACCTGAAAACCCTTCTGAGCTTTTGCCTGAGAATAGGAGCTGGTTGGGTTTTTACTTTTCCCATCCAGGAGAAAATCAAAAATCAGAAAATACAAAACTCTGAGGTTTTTTGACATTTTTATTCCAGTTTGACTCCCTCCAAGGCTCCCCTGGGGAGTGTGTCATGGTTCACTGGGGTATTTTCCCTTCTGCCCTGGTCTTGCTGACAAACAGCACGAGGTAAATTTGGAAACGTCATCCCAGCTCTAAGAGGGTTTCTCATTTCATTTCTCAGCCTCCTGAGGCTCTGGGAGGGAATCCCACCTCCAGACAGCTCATAAAGTCATTTGTGACACAGGATGTCCCAGTTACTATATAGGAATGTTGAAAGCATTTTATTTTCTCCCCTTTGATTTTTATTGGTTGAGCTCCCAGTGTTCTGTGAGTAATTATACCATTTGCTTTATGTCTTGCTTTTCTAATGACTAATACAAAAATATATGTACAAGCAAATGGAAGCGTATTACCGAGTGATTAACAATGGACAATTAGGATTAATTAAGGCAATTATTTTAATAAATAAGAATTAGTAAAATATATCCATAAACAAAGCCGTGGCACATATTTAGCAGGGCTGATGCAGGCTAAAGAAGCAGAATTGTGACAACTGGGAGCAGAGGCAAGGAGGAGACAGAGATGATTAAAGAGAAATAGTTGTGTACATAAATAATGTAATTAGGCATAAGACAGAATGTGCATATCCAGACTGCTCAGTCCCTGGCAAGGGTGTTTCATTTCGTCTGTTACCACTAGAAATGGGATTTGCACACAGCCATTCCTGTGTAACCATGTCCTCAAACTCGCACCTCTTTCACAGTCATACAAAGAGGTCAGAAAGGCATAAAACTGTCCTAAGGAACAACAGGAAAATCGCTCTCCCATCCCTTTTCAGTACCTCAGTTCTGGAAGCTGCTCATAGCACCAAGGGGATGATCTGAGTTAAGAGTGAAATTCTAAGTGGACCAGACAAGATTTGCTCTGGCAACAGTGAAAGCAAAGAAAATACAATATTTCTTTTAAGACTTCTGCGCGTATTGCTGACATCCTTTAATATTCGATTTTTTAACTGGTTTTGGGTGAGTTGAAGTTTGTGTCTTGTCACATTTCATACTGCCCCAGATTCCTCAGCTTCCATCACCTCTGGAAAGGACAAAGCCTGGCGTGGCCGCACTGGAGGATGATCCTGCTCCTGTGGCACCACAAGTGAGAGTTTTCCCCGGGGCTAATCTGCCCAATTAAATGGATATGGTTTATTACTGGGCAATGTTAACCTTTGGCACAATCAGATCAGCAGAAAGCAGCCAGTGCAGCTGTAAAGTCAAAGCAAACCTCAAGGTCTGATGTGCCAGACTGGTGCCAGGAGCTTTTCTCCCTACAACAAAGTGCTTCAGCAGACTGGAGTGCTTAAATTACAATGCAATGTCAGTAAATGGTTGCTAGAAGGTTTAATACCCAGAGTGGTAGGAAAGGACAATGAAACCCTGAGAGTGGTGCCACAGAATGAGGCTATGGCATCCCCAGCCCTGTTCAGCACACAGTGCTCACCCTGGGGTGAAATCCATTTTTGGATGGGATGCTTTAGGGGAATGAAGCTGCCAGGGCCACAGCCACGCTCTCCCCTCCTGCAGCAGAGCCCAGCTGCTGGCTCAGCACTGGTTTGTTGTTGGGAAGGGCTCCAAGTCCCAGCAGAGCCTCGTAAAGCAGCTCTGGGCCCGTAAATCAAACTGCATTTCTGGGGGTGCTGAAGGTCACAGCACAGTGACAGGAGCACACCCACAGCAAAGAAACCAAACCCCCAGCAGAGGCTTTCCCAAGTCCATGGGTTATTCTGTTTGTGTGCTTTGTCTGCTCTTTTTGGCTGTGATTAAATAGGTTTAACACACGGTTAAGGACTTTTCTGAGCTGGTGCCTCCATTTGTTGTTATGCAGCTGAGTTTTTGGTGGTTACCAAGATTTTCTCTGCTCTGTAATCAAGAGTCATGGAGGGGAAGGGACTAAGAAGGACAGAGACCAGAAGAGTGCATCCCATTGCCCCAAGTCCAAGCTGGAGGCCTCCAGACATTTCACTAAGTGGAAAACTGCATGATTTGAAGGGTAAATAAATGTGTTATATTATTAGAGGTTAAAAGAAAAGAAGCCTGCTCCAGTCTGTTCTCAGGGAACAAAAAAAAAGGCACAAAATCTTGTGTTTTTCTTTAGCACGGAACAACATGAAAATGATAATCATCTCCCTTTTGGGAGAGATGGAATTGAAAGCATTTTAATTCACAAATATCTGGGTTGTTTCTTTTCAGAAGCTGCCTGAGAATCCAGAGAGGATGGGGAGCTCCCAGTTTATAACCACGCTGGCAAATCCAGGTAGTGCAGCTCCCTTCCAGCTCCCAGCCATGGATATTCCCATGGAATGATGCACACACAGTGGTGACAGGGCTCTTCTCCTGGCTGCCTCTGGAACACAGCCCTTCCAGCCTGCTTTTGAGCATGTTCTGGCCACTTGATTGAGCCATCATTTTATCATATGGCTTTTGTAACCTCTCTTGCCTCACTCTCATGTTGGCAATAAATCACAGTTTCCCTCTGCCACGTGCAGGTTTGGAAGGTGTTTGGAGGTTTGAAGGAAAGAAGGGGATCTCAAGGTTTGCTGTTTGGGGTCAGTGCATGGTATTTCACTGTGTAAGCAAACACAGGCAGAGTTTTCTGTTAAGGTTTTCAGGCAGAGCAGTCCAACAAGGCAATTTCCTGTCCTAAGTAGTGTTATAATTAGGATTGCCACTGGAATGAAACACACTGTGCCCATATTATGGTGTTACACCATGTTAGCATTTAATTGTCACATCTGACAGACTTCCACACCCCCACATTTGGAGTGGGGAGCTTCTCATACGCTGCTTTTCACAGCCTGGGTTTAAATTCCCTGTGTTATACCTCAGTAAATATTTCCATGCACGTGTTTATCAGTAGAGGAGCAGGGATAGTGGGTAAATCATCACAAACTCTTGTGCTTATTTGTTACCTGTACAAAGGCACACACGCAGTTATCAGCATCTTGGCTCCAGCAAAGCAGGAATGCCAAGAGAAAATGTTTGGATTTGATGATCAAGGGAAACCTCTCAAATCCAGCTGTGCCAGCCCAGGAATCCTCCTGAGTTCTGTTCATAAAAGTAAATCAGCTGAAGCTGTCCCCAGACACACACCAGGTTTGGGGGGTCACAACTTGTGTCTCTCTCTGGCAAAAACACACTTTTGACACCAGTGGCAGCATCCATGGGCAGTTGATAATTCCAGCTTTCCATGGCTGGCCTTTAGGCTTGCAGGGCAACCAGGGGATGCTGAAAAGAATAAAATTAAGAATAAAATTAATAATAGACTGCGAGCTGCAGGCCTGCCTTGCGTGTGAGGAGCTGTGTGCGTGTGGATCACTGCTGGTGGCGGGCAGGAGCCGCCCCAGTTCATTAGGAGCCAGCGGAAGTCCTGCAGCCCCAAATTCCTGTCATTTCATCTGGAGAGGAGGCCTCTGGCGTGTAACCAGATCTCTGCCCTGCTTTAGGGCTCCCTGATCTTTGCCTTCAGACTTCTGGCCAGGATTAATTTACATAGGGCTGGAAACAAGCGTGGCACTGGCCGTCGGCTTGAGTTACACGCAGGGAACACCAATAAACTTCCTGGTGCAGCTAATAAAGGAAATTGGGGAGGAAGGAACAGTCTATCAATTATCAATAGGAGAAAAGTTGCAGGGATAGGGCGAATTAAAGCGTGCAAACCAAGGAGGTGAAAGCTGGGATTCAAAAGGGGACTCGGAGCTCCCTCTGATTTTGAGCAAAATTCCATTTACAGGCTGGCAGCAGAAGAGGAAGATAAGGCCAGAGACAGGGAGAGTAATGGCAGGAGACAGCACATTTTGGGGAGAAAGGAAAAAGGGATGATTTATTCCTAGCTGGGAGAGGTGGAGATGTGCCACTTTACATAAGAGGTGAAAAAAAACACATTTTGGAGGGGATTTTCCTGAGTCATTTGTTTGCATCATTGTTTTAGTGCCACTCCTATTTTGCTCTGATCAGCAATAAATGAAAATTCAAAAGTAATTTTCACTGGAAAATTAATTCCTGTGAGAACAATACTTCCATATTCAGTGATTACTCTGACCCAGGGAAAGAAACTGAGACATCAGGGAAGAAGTGAGAACCCTACTCTTGTGGGGATTTCCCCCATCACCACTCTCCAGTTAATGGGGTTTTTTTACCAATGGCTAAATCTGCTCCATTTCCAAGGATCCCAGCCTGCATCTCAAACACATTAGTACTTTCTGCCTTGGATCTAAGTTTTCTTCCAAACTGGGCTTGTAATCCTTTCTGCAACCTATTTCTGCTTGTTTCCTTATAGTAGTAGTAGTGGTAGTAGTAGTAGTAGTAGTAGTAGTAGTAGTAGTAGTAGTAATAATAATAATAATAATAATAATAATAATATTCTGATGGCTGAATTGCTTCTCTTTTCACATTCAGATTTCACCCCAACCCACAACAGAGATTAAGAAAAAAATCCAGGAGAGCAAAACCAAATATTTGGTCATGGATCAGAAAAAAACAGGGCCAGAAACCCCCAAAATGGGCCACACCCTGACTCAGGCCTAACCCCAGCTTAGGCCTAACTCTGAGCTCACTGCTGAGTGCCTTTTTGGCAGATGGGCTGAGCAGAGGGATCTCCTTTGCCAACGAGCTTCTTACAGTTTGTGCTTTTCAGTAGCCAGAGTCAGGATTGGGAAAGTTGTTTATTATTCAACCATCTCTTCCAAAGCAAGGGAAACTCTGTTTATATGAAGCTTCAAAAGCCTCTGTCACAGCTATCAAGGCTCTACACTCTGTGCCTTTGCCAAGTCAAATTAGGTTATTTTACTTGATATTAAGTTTGACAAGCAAAGAGCCTGTGAAAACCAGAATCCCAACTGGGCGTGCCTCCCACAGCTCGCTCCATTTTTGAGGGCTGAAATCCCTACAGTAGCCCCATTCTTCACTCTCATATTTCTGTCTGTATTTATCTTGTCTGGAAATCCCCCTCAGTGTGTCCTAGACATCTTCTAATATTCGGATTCTCCAAGAATGTGACCAGCTTTGTTTTGGCAAACCGGTCTCACCGCACGGGGATGTCTCTGTGGGCTTTGGCTTCCGTTTACCTCCACAGATGATAAATTTATTATCATGCTAATTTGCAGGTCCACTGAGTGTATCAGACTTGTGGGCTCCTCCATCCTATAAAAATACCCTTTTGTTACATCATTTCCTGGCAAGGACTGTGCCAAGTCAATTTGGGTATTAACAGCTATAGATAATTAGGTAAAATATTAATAACATATTGCATTTATAGAAAGCAGGACAAGCTCTTTGAGGACAGAGGGAACATGGAAGATTTCACTCCCTACTGCCTATCCAGGAAGAGTTTCCACTAATTTGCTTTGACCATGTTGAAAACAGAATCAGGCCTTTGAGACCCACAATGGTTCAAAATCCACTGAACTATTTAATCAAATCATACTTGCACTTTACTGAATAAAGCTGTGAATGTGGGCCTAAATGTTTCCCAAAGTCACTGCCATGGATTTCCCCCCATGATTTCGGGAGCCCAGCTTTGGGACAGCTCCATCACTGTCTGGTTTAGCACTCTTGTTTCAGTGTTTGTGCTTCTGATTGACGTGGGCACCAAAACTGGAGCAGAATTTAAATATATTCTTCAACAGACTGAAATATGGATCCACATTATCGTAGAAACATGAAATAATTGATTATTAAGGAAGGGATTTTAGAGTTCACCTAGAGCCAATCCCCCTGCCCTGAATCATTCCATGAAGAGAGAATATTTCCCCCTTCTCTGACAACGCCTTGTGCTCCAGGAAGAGCTGCTGGCAGTGGGAAAAGGAGCTCCAAAGGGGCTGGTGTAGCTGTGTGGGAGGTGTTATCCTGATCTTTCCATGCCCTTTCCTGGCTGCAGCCCAGCAGAGCCATTCCCACAAGGCTGGCATGAAGCAGCCTGAGGGATCCTTGACTTTTCCAAGCCATCAGAGGGTCAGGGATGTCTCTCTGCACTCTGACTCGGTGCTGATGGAGGACACCCTGAAAAAGGATGATCCCATCACTGCATTCCAGGCAAATTGCACCAGGCTGGCACTGAGTGCCTGTATCACATCATAAACCCCAAACAAGAGCTCTTTCCTTGCCACAGGAGGGGAAATGAAGGAGAAACACTGCAGGAGAAAACTTGTGCAAAGCAGGAGCCCGCAGTTTTATGAGGGAGCAGAGGGTCAGGGTGTGTAAATTTGACTGTCACACTCACGTACAATTTAGGCCCACATAAAAAGTCTGAGAATGCCACTTTATGGACTCCTCAGTAAATGCAGTGTGCACTCCAGGAGAGGGTCTTGTCTCATATCCTGGGGATAAGGTCACTGGTTTGGGATTCATAAACAGGGTCAGGACAGGAAGAGGGGATTATGCCGGCAATGCGAGAATCCACCACGAGGAATATTTACAAGCTATAAATCCAGCTGTTAATTTCAGGTTATCAAAACCAATCACTGTCTCTCAGCTCTCAAACAACATCTCATCATCATCATCATCATCACCATCGTCATCAGCACACCAGTAATCAGCCACTGCAGAATGAACCCGCAGTGAAGCTGAATTTCCTTAAGTGCATTGTGTTCTTTTCCTTCACTAAACATTGAATCCCAGCCTCAATTAACGAGATATTTCTTGCTTAGGCAGGAGAGGGGGCAGGAGGGGGAGAGGTCTTCAAGAAATACATGCCCAGCTTTCAGGAAGCAGAAATGTGTTTGTAATTTGCAACAGGAGGGAAAATAAAAGGCTGAAAAGAAAGATTGATTCCAGTTTTCAGACTATTAAATCAATGTCAACTTATCAAATCCTTGTATTTCCTGGAAGGAGAACAAAGGTAACATAAATGAATACGTTTCCAGATTTGTGATCTGTTTACAGTTATATTGTGCACTTATTAGCAGTGTGTCTATTCAACCACAATTAGAGAGACTACCAGTTTTCCTTTGAGTTTCATGTGTAAATTTGTACTCAGAGGAGTGATAAACAAAAATCAATCTCTACAGGAGCTGTTCAGACAAGCACCCTTCAGACTTTACTACCGACAGCTGCACTGAAATACTTCCCCAACCACAGGACAGAAGTTGCCAGCTGTTGTAGCCCTGCACACAGAGCTCGTGCTCTGCCTTGCAGCCTTGTCCCACAGCAGCCTCTCCCAGGCATCAGCTCTGAGCCTTTTATGCTGCTTTTATATAGAAATGCTTTATCAGGGTGCAATTCTGTCACCTTCAGATGGAGCCACTGCCCATGCACCCAGGGGTGAGAGCACAGCCAGAGCCCTACGAGGCACAAAACCCCATCCCATTGTCAGGATAGTCCCATATCCCACATCTGCAGAGCAATAAAAAAGCCTTTTACAGCACAAAACATCTGCAGTTTGGGTCTCAACATGTTCTGAGTTGTGGCAGAAGTGGAGAGTCTGATCTTCTTTGGCTTTCTTCTCCATCAGTCTTGTTTTCTAATTTTGTACTAATCAGCTTTTATTGTCTCAAGTGACAGGATCTTTATGCATCCTTGGGGATAATGATCTGTGGTGTTCTCGAGCTGTCATTTTGATGAGAGATTGACTGGGTTGAATAAACAGGTCAATCCTAACATAAAGATTATCATTGAAAATCAGCTGTCAGAGGCCCTGCTTAATTTATTCTGACCTCATATCACAGAAAGCAACACGAATCCTTCTGGAAACACCAAGATAGCTCTGGCTCAGTTCCAGCACTGACAAAGATATTTTGATCAATTGCTGGGTAGGTTCCTTTTACAATGAAATTAGGCGTGGTGTGTCTTCACCAGAGTCCAACAAATCATTGCATGCTGCTTATTCTTCTCAATCCTTCCTCAGTGGAACGGGATCCAGCAGATTGGGTTCAGAGTGCAGCAGGGCTGGGGACAGAGATTCCACTGGATTTCACACCAAAATCTTCACTGCTCTTTTTCCCACGGCTCTCTGCTCCTCATGTTTTGCTTCCCCTGTGATGTTTGACAATAAGGTCTCACAAAACACAAGTGAAGTGAAATGGCTGTATCTCTCAAACTCCGCATTTTGGAACCATCTTTCGCTCTCTAGAAACTCTTAATCTGTAAGGAAATGGATGCATTTGCCTTTTTTTTCAGAACTATTATGATTTTCCTAAGTGTTTTAGTTGCTTATTGAGGGAAGAGATCAATTAGAGAGGTACAAATTTCCTGTAACACTCTGACCAGCCTGATGTCTCCACTCCTCACAGGACACCAGAAAAATCTCAGGCAGTACATGAGTACAACACCATCCAAAGAGAGATCTTTTCCAGGAGAACTCCACTTGGGCAGCTTTTGAGCTTTTCTCCCCAGCCCTGTGCTGTGATGGATGTCTCTTAGGTGGCAAAAACATCAGATTTAAGTGAGGAAGACCTGGGAATCCAATCAGAGAGTGCACAGATGTAAAATGCTGTATCTGGGTGCAGGCATCAGCCTCCAAATGTCTGGGGTGGGTGAATATTTCTGTGGAATAACCTGTTTGTGACAGATTTCTCTGTGACTGCCTCCACTCCTGGGTTTCTCCTGCTTTCCTCTGAAGCAGCCTGAGTTGCTGTGATAATGAGGGGTTGGATTTTCCATGCCCTGGTGTTATTTCTATGGAATCATGGAGCACCTGCCATGTGAGACACCAGCTGAGCCTTGGTGCTGGAAAATACACATGAAAGCCAGTGATGAGTGGCTGCAAGGAAGGGGAGTGGGGAGGACAAGTTCCTCAGCCTGCTGATAAAGGGATTTCTCGTGAGGTGATGATGATTCAGGGTTCAGGAGGATTGCCATAACTGTGGAGTGATGCCCGCCCAGGTGGCTCCCTCCACACCATGCCCAGCCGGGGAGATGGGCAGAGACACTTCCAGCATGGGATTGGTGCCTTTGGCTTCTCCAAACGTGTTCTCAGGAGCTACCAGTCACTAGGACAGGTCCACAGGTCATGTCTGGGGTTTTTCATCCTTTATAGTGGAACTGCTGGGGTTTCACTGTTACAGAAGATTCCCATGACTTGGAGGCTGAAGCCAACTTTGAGTGTCTGGAAGTTGAACCAAACCAGGCACCAGGGTTATAGATCCTCGTCCTTTTGGCTTGTGCCTGGTCCATGCCTCCAAACAGGAGATGTCCCAGCTGCAGCAGCCCCTTCTCCCTGCTGTCTCCAGCAGGGATTGCTCCGGGTGCTTCCCTGGTGGTGCCCAAAGAAAGCAAAGCCCAGCACTGTGTGAAGCCAGGCAGCCCGTGGGGGTGGAGGGGGAAGGGAAATGAAAGAATATTTAAAATAAACAAATATACGTCCCAGGAAAAGCTCTTCCCAAGAATGTGTAGAGAACTGCCTGCAATCAGTTAATCAGCATAATTGTTTCTAATTAGGTTCCAGAGGCACCTCACCAACAGAGGATGGGGTAGGGGTCTGGGGAGTGCAAAGAGGAAAAACCTTGCAGTGGTGTATTAATGACAATCACAGCTCCCTGCACAGCCAGGGAGGCTTCTGCTCTAATTAGAACCATTCTTGCTGAAATGGGAGGCGACATGATTTGTGAAAAAGACACCCTCAGCATGTAATTTTCTATGTAACAAATCTAGAAAGATGGATGCTCTTTGATCTCGATTCTCCTGTTATTGCTGTTCACACTGGGAAGGGCTCTTTAATGAAACAATCTCGAGGTAATTTACCGCCTTTGAAGTCCTGAAATGTGCTGCCAACAAAATTTCTGGTTTAGTGGAGGCTGCTGCAGCACTCAGGGTTGCTTAATGGAGCACCAAAACTGGAACATCAAGACATCAAAGGTGAAGGTGCCATGTGATTAATAAACTGAGCTATTCATTTGTTTCTGCCTCAGAGGCAATCTGACAATTTATTGTCACCGGCTAATTTGCACTTTGTGAGTACTTGCTCTTGCTAGTTGTGCTGCCTATAGAACAAGATAAGTGATGTTTACACGGAGAGGGGAGGAGAATAGACCCTTTTTAAATCTGGGGAAGAGGAGGGAAAGGCGAGGTGTTTTCCAAAATGACGGTGGAAGCAACCCAGACTGTGGAATTTTATAGAGGGGAAGCTGGACCGAGGGGGACTCATTCCTGCGTGATTCCCTGCCCTCCCCCTGCCGCCTTTGACCATCTCCTTGTTTACACGCAGTTGCCAGGAAGCAAATCCCAATTAAAAGTGGATTACAAGGCAATGAAACAGCATTGTTATGAGGGAAGAGTTACACCAATCCATTTCTTTTTAATTTGTTGGCTAATCCAGGGGGTTCGGTGATACCGGGATGAGGAAGGTGGGTCTTGCAAATCTCTCTGGTGGCAACAAAGTCTGGTTTTTGAGGAGGGGTCTTTCCTCTTGTAAGTGCCCAGGTAGGACCTCCACCCCAGCAGGAGTTCCTTGCCTTGAGAAAGCCTGAAGTGAAATGGAACAGCCCAAAAAAAAAAAAAAGAGAGGAAAAGGTATTTTCACAGAGAAAGTAAAACTTTTGTTCACATAATGAAGGCTGATCACCTTTGTGACCAAGTGAAAACAAAGTATTTGTCTAAGAATTCCGGGAATGCAATGGGGATGTGGAGTCTGATAATGCTGCCTGCAACAAGGAGGAGTTTGGGGGAATCCAAACCATGAAGAGCAGGGAGAAATAGTGTCAGTACCTCCCAGATTAGATCTGCAGATGAACTCTCCCTCCCTGTTCCCGAAAAATCCCCTTTCCACGGCTGTGCCCCGGCAGGGGAGGGCAGCTGGGTGCTGATATCCCTCACTGAAGGGCACAGGAGCAAGGGGCATCCTCAGGAGGATGCTCAGCCTCCTTCTCTGGCCTCGGATATTGGAGCTTTCCAAAACCTCGGGCTACAGGGAGGTCATACACAAGGAATTTGGTTTGATGGGTGTTCATTGGCAAATGAATTCTATCAAGACACCTTCATGAAGTTTATATCCAGCTTCAGGTTTGCAGCCTTCTCCCAAGAATTGGAAATGGGCAACTCCAAATTGAGTTTTGATGTTTTAAAATTAAGACAGATCCAAGTTCAACTTTGACTTTTTTCAAAATTAAGACAGAAATCTCAGGTGAGAAGAGCCCAAGCTCTGACTAAAGGGCAAGCCTGGTCATGTTGGGTTTTTTCTTTTGGGTTTTTTTTGTGGTGGGTTTATTTTTAATGGTTTTTGAGGATTTGGTCCTCTCCTGTGGCTGCTGCAGAGATTTCCCTACCCTTTCATGGCAGCTTGTCCAGGCAGAGCCCACGTGGTGTTTGTAGGGTGTATGGGCTGCACCGTGCTGTGTCCCCAGGGATATTGCCTGAGGCTCACACCCAGGCCAGGCAGATACCCCACAGCCCTTGAACACAAACCAGAACCCTCCAAAACTTCCACCTTGGGCCGCCCCAGCACCCAGGGATGTCGTGCCCCAGCACCCAGGGATGTCCTGCCACGCCCAGCACGGAGCAGCCAGCCAAACTGGTTACACTGGCGGGGTGAGGTGGTCTCGAATTCACAGCAAAAGGTGATGTGCCAAACCAGTTCAGGGGAAGATCTCGGTGTGCCAGGCCAGGATGTCACAACCACCACGCTCTGTGTGGGCACAGCAAATATTTATAGGCAACCTTTTCATGAACTGGCTGCAAACTGGGTTCACAGTGCAGATGTAGGCAGGGCCTTTGGGGTTATTTTTGGGCCTTACAATGAGGCTGGAGATAGGAGCCTCTTTGACAGCTCATTGCCTTCCAGTGCTGGGGAGAAGGGAGAAGTTCAGAGCTATGTAAAAACTCAGGAGCAGTAATTAAAGAAATCAGCTGGAGGACTGCTATCAAACCTATGGAAGGTATTGCTTCATGAGCTGGAGAAGCTGGAGGCAGTAATTTGGCTCTTTATGAACCCCTGACCATTAAAATCTAAATTTTGCTGTGCAAAGAATCGAAAAGAACCACAAGCTGTGGCACAGCAGAAAAGAGTGATTGTAATTCTCTTTTTTTTTTTTCTGGAAAAGGCAAAAGAAGTCTCATCTCTCTGCTCTATGGGGGTTAACATGCAGCATCCTGGCTCCTGTCACTAAGAAGCACGATAAGACTTCAAAGAGTACAGTGCAGGGCAGATACAGGCAGGCAGCAAAAACTGGGGCTAATAAGAAGCTTGTAAAAAAACCCAAAAAAAAACCAACCACAAAACAACCCCCCAACAGAAAAGAAACCTTAATGAGATCTTACATGAGACAATCGTTGTCCATCTTAAATAACCTCTTTTTATTAGCGGCTTTAGAGGACCCCAGACAGCAGCAAAATATTATCTGAGGTCCATAGCCATGGGCATGGAGCAAGGAAAGTGAATTTGAAGACCTCGCTACATCTGGAGTTTATCAGCTCTTTTCCTGGCTAGTATTACAGTAAACAATTATCTGTAGATCAGGAGACAGCAGAGACTTTAAAGACCCAAATTACAGAGAAAGGGAGAGAGAGAAGGAGAACACGAGAGATAAAAAGGAGCCTATGCATCTTATCGTGCTAATGAAATCAACCTGACAATCACGGCAGGCTGCGGGGGTATTACAGTGTCTGGGATGAAATGAGCAGTCCCAGCACAGGCTCCTGTGTCAAACAGCAAATAGACACGAAAGAGAAGAAAAATGGACCGCTAGGGCAAGGCAAAGTGATTTACGGGCAGCAGTCGGACGGCTGGGCAGCTTTAAACCCTCCTCGAGCGTGCTGTCAGGAGAACAACATATTCAAATGTTCCCATTAGCATTTCAAGGGGCTGGGAGTGTTCTGCAGCACGGAAAAGCTCCCAAAATGCAATTAATGAGGAAATAACGAGCGCCTGCAGCCGTGGTGCTGTTTACGTGCTGAGGAACCATCGCCTGTCGCCAGGGCTGCAATAATCCCGCGCGTTCCGTGGGCAAATTCGGCTGATCCCCGCTGTTTCCAGCGTTTCTCTCCCGGAGTGCTCCTGGCTGGCTGCAAACAGCAGCTCTTCCAGCGAACACTTGGTCCCAAAAAGGTTCTTTTCCAAAATTCTGGGAGGTAAAACGACCAGCTGCAGTTATAAATGTTAAGGTGTGCTCGGGTTTTACAGGGGCCCGATGGATCCATTACTACTTTGGAAAATTCCCTTTTTTCCCGCCTTCACCCACGGACTTTCTGCATCTTCCAAATGGAAACAACAAAGCCAGATGATTCTACAACTGGAAAAAGATAAAGGAGAAATGGGCTTTGGAGTTGGGTGTGAAATACCAAAATATTTTGCTTAGTAGTCCTTCTGGGGCACTAAAACTGTGTTTGTCCCGTTCTGCACTGCACAAAGAGGTTCTGAGACTCAAAAAATATTGACAGGAGATCCTCATGTTCACAGTCAAATCTCCTCCAGCAGAACAGGGCTCCCCATGGCTCATCCTGCTCTGAGACAGAGCTCCAACCACTGAAAAATGCACCTGGAGAAGGCCTTCCCACCACAACACTAATAGAAACTGATGGAAACTGATGTAAACTGATGTAAACTGATGTAAACTGATGTAAACTGATATAAACTGATGTAAGCTGATATAAACTGATATAAACTGTTCTCTGTGACCCACCACAGGATTAAGGCAGCCAATGTGTTCAGTTCCTGTGTTACAGACAAAAAAATAAAATTAAAAACTTCAAGTATTTGTGGTGAAAAATTCTACTTCTTTCGATTTGACAGCAAAGTCAGTGTCTTGTCTGGGTGAGCTGAGTTGTGAGACATCTCACGTGAAAAACTGAAAATAGGAAGTAAATTCAGAAGTGAAGCTCTAAGGTTTGCCTGAGATGGAGTCAAAAATCCACAAAACACGAAGGGTCTGATGAGCAGGGGCAGGGGCAGACAGGCCACAGCTTTTTGCTACAGGCACTGAGGTACTGCAGCAACTTTCCTGAGTAATAAATTCTGTAATCCTTTAATTGGCAGCTCCCTATATGTACATGTGAGACAAAATGGTTAAAAACATCAAGTCAAACCAGGAAAAGCAGAGGCATTCATGACTTGTTTGTGTGGAGGGAATCCTTCCCAGGTCCTTCTTCCCCCACGTGGGGCTGGAGAACCCTGCAGGAGGCAGAGCAATCCAGTGCCATTTATGAGGCAAATATTCATTTTGAAGCTGAGTTATTTTGCCCTCTCATCTCTGTTTCCAGAGGAGGTGGGTCCTGATGCCCTTGGGAAGACAGCACAGGCTGATTTCTCCCCCCCATGAATCTCCACATCACACTGAGGGCAGGGCAGTGCCCAGAGGTGTCCCTTGGGGCTGGGACAATTTTCTGGAGATGCTCAAGCCTGCTTGGCCCATCCTGCTGACGAATCCCAGGCCAGCTGGGCTGCTTTGAGCAGCTCTGCCTGCGCTCCTCCATTGATCTTCAGCCTGGAGATGCAGTTCTGGCTTTGTTTGTGTCATGGGAAGATGTCATCTTGATCTCTCTAATAGGTTTTCAAAGGATAACATTTTGTTTGAAGGGAAAAGGGAAGGAAAAGAGCAAGTGACAACACTAAATTGGGGTCACTCGAGATGTTTATATTTGCCCTTCAGATTGGCAGTGTGATGTGTCTCAGTTCCCACTCCTTCCAATAAAATCCTCTTTAAAGTATGGCTATTGTTAGAACCTACTCTTTAAAAATAAATAGGAACACATTAGGGCTTCTTAAAGAACCCAAATTACCTAAAGGGTTAGATTATGTCATTTATACCTCTGCCTAACCTGTATAGGTCAGAACAATTTAAAACACACTGGAGGAAGAATTTATCTTTTGCTGAGGGTCATGAATCTGGATGAAGGGTGATGAAATATGTAATTACTCTCTTCTCTGCGTGGGAAAAAAAGGGAGAGGAAGGGGGACAGCACTGGGCATGGCAGTGACCCAGGAGAGGAGAAAGTAGGTGGAATGGGGAATCTGGAATAGGTTTGCTTTGGAGCAGGTTTGTTTTGCCAGGGCTGGCCCCAGCTGCTTGGTCAGAGATGCTGGACCAGCTCCTCTCTCCCTGTGAATCAAGAGGAGCCTAAACTCATCCATTCCATTGGGACTGTGTCTATTTACAGCCAGGGAGGGCTGCATCCGAGAGCATAAGACAGGTGTGCCACGGAGTTCATTTTCCAGACTGGTTTTTTAAGTGCTGAATTTGATAGAAGCCACAGATGCTGATGAATGGGGGTAAACAAGGCTTGGTTTGCCCTGCGTGGCAGCTGCAAATCCTTTTGTGCATCAAACAGCACTTGGTGGAGTTGTTTTCTCAGCCAGTCAGGTCTCTAGAAACAAAACTCCTGTTGTGAATATTCTCTGTTTCCCCCTCTCTCCATAATAAGGTTTCCATCTCTCTCTCTCTTTTTCCTGGGGCAATGTCAGTGCAGGTTTTTGATTTCCCAGGCAGATACATGATCTGGTGAATGTCACATCTTCCTCCTGACACGATGCCTCTCTAAGGAGATGCATCCCTCTGGGGTGTGGTGAAAGGATTGTGCTTCCTCAGTGATCAGACATAAATAAAACAGCCTAAAAATACCTTTATGGTGCCCTCTCCAAAGTGCCTGCTGACCACAGGTGACACGAGGGATGAGGGACTTTCTTTCCTTGTCACTCAGTGCTTCAGCTGAGGAGCAAAAGGGGAAGATGGGCAGAGCAAGGCTGGCAAATCCAGCAGCAAAGGCACAGCATCTGTCATTGCTCCTCTCCAGGAGCAAAAATCACCCAGCTGGGTACAAAGGCCACTGAATTTTTATATTTTTTAATTGATTACATCAAAGTTTGGAGTTTGGATTGCTTGTCCCTATGGACTTCTCCTGGGAGCAATCCAGGCCTGATCAGCTGTGTTTGTGTTTTAAAAGCACGGCAGAGCTGAAGGCATTTTTATCTGAATGAGATAAAAGACCAAAGTTTGACCATTAAAGTTCTTAAAACTTCCATCATGGTTTTCTGAGGATTAATAGTAGGAGCCCTGGAGGAGGAAGAGGAGAAGAGTTTGACATTTTCATCAGAATTAAATTGCATTCTGCCTGTCCTGGTCCCACTGGGTGTGATTCCACCACACTTCCATTGCTGAAACGTGCTCAGAGGTTGCACCCCAAAAGTGATTTTATTCCAGAAAAAGGTGAAGTGACCCCTCTGTTCTTCCTGCACAGATAAATAGCTCTGGCTACAACTATTTCAACTCAACAGGAGATTCTGCAGAAGCAGAAAATAGTCCTTGACCTGCAGAGTATCGTGGAAAGCCAGGGTGCAAAATTCTCAGATATTTGTGGCAAACCAGAGGAATCCTCTAAAGCAGAATGAAGCATAATTTCAGCACTCCAAAGGGAGGGATGGATGGATGATGGATGGAGGGATGGATGGATGGATGGATGGATGGATGGATGGATG